>JANAVB010016195.1:4815023-5227668 GCA_029216955.1 Iris pallida
CAAGCGCAGGGCCTGATGGCGCGTGGCTCGAAGCGGTGAGGGGGGGGCGTGTCCTGGCGCGTGGCCCGAGGCGCATAGGGGGCACGCGGTCAGCGCTGGGCCCGAGGGGCCGCAGGGCCCCCACCCTCGAGCTAGAGGGAGGGCTACTCCGGGAGGCGGCGGGAGACACGGCGGCCGGGGGCCACGACGAGCGCGCCGCCGGAGGTAGATGGGGCGGCGCATCGGACCGCCCAGCTCGACGCCTCGCGGGGGGAGAGGAGGAGGAGACACAGCACAGAAAGGGGAGAGGAGGCCACCCTGATCGATGTCCCGAGGAGGGATGTCAGCTCGTCGGCAAAAGCGGCGGCTACGTCGAGTCCTCGGTTGAAGGGACGGAGGGGGCGGTGGATAGGGTCCTCCGGGAAGAGCATGGTCCGGAGCCTGGTCCGATGAGGGGGAACCGGCGAGGAGGAGGGGGAGAGAGCTGATCCGTAGGAGCCACGGAGGGCGGGGACGGCCGGAGGGGGTATCCGCTGCAGCCAGGGCGCCGAGACTGGAGCGCTGCCGTCAGGGGCGCTAAGGGAATCGTCTCCCTCCCAGAGAGAGGAGGGCCGCCTCCGCCTGGGGATGAGCGGAGATCCAGACCCACCGTAAGGTGGCTGGATCTAGCCAGTACGCACCATCCGAGGAAAAGGGAGGCGGAGCAGAGGTGGAGGCGGAGGAGTGTGCTGCCGAGACGGGGAGGGGCGGTACGGAGGCGGAAGGGAGGCTCTCTGTCGCGGCGGTGGGAGGAGCCGGAGGGAAAGGGAGGGGGGCGGCTGACAGGGCCGCAACCAAGGAGAACGATGGCACTGCGAGGAGGGAATTAGGGTGGGGGAGGAGGTCTCCGGCCACGGCGGTGGGGGAAGGATACGCCGGAGGAAAGGCAGCTTCCGTGGCAGAGGGAGCTACGGAGGCGGAGACCACCGGAAAGGCGGGGGGACGAGGGATCGATGCGGTCTCCACGCGGGGAACTGGAAGGCTACTCGAGGGGAGGGGGAGGGCGGAGGGGGTGGTCGAGCCCGGAGGAGGGTGCGACGCGGCGGAAGGGATGGCGACTGAAAGGAGAGGAGGGCCGGGGCCGAGGATGGAGGGGCCCGGATCCAGCAGAGGTCGCCCCGAGCGTTGACACCCTCGACGTCGAGGGCGTCTGCGATGCCGAGGAAGAGGAAGACGGGGGGTGAGCCACCTCACGTCGGGCAGACGCCGGGCGACAGCGCCGGGGGAGAAGCGACTCCCCACGGGGACGACGACCAGGAGGCGCCTGGCCAACCGCATAACGCTGGGGGGCCGGGAAGGGGGTTGCCTCGCGTGGCTGCGGGGTGCTGGGCAGCCGCCGACCGCCAGCCTAGCGCGGGAAGTGACGGGGCTCTTCTCCAAGGGATCCAAGCCTAGTGGCCATCCATATATATATATATATATATATATATATATATATATATATATATATATATATATATATATGTTTTGCATATTGTTGTCCTAATGTGATATTCTTTGCATATTAGTTTTGCATGTTTGAATCTTAGTTGATCATATTATCACGATATTAGAATTTCTACACATACAAGAAAACTACAACATTGTTCTGTCACAATACTTATATTATGTTAGACAAACATTGTTTGCATATAATCTGTGACATTATAATTTTCTTTGACACATTCAAACATTTTTGTCAAAAGAAAATTGTTTAGTGATAATGCAAATCCCTATAAATCTAAAGTTTAAAAGTTGAGATTATTTCGGGTACAAGCAAAAAGGGTCCTTCTGTCAATCGGACATAAATAGCGCTAAGCGACACAAAATTTAATCGTCCTCCTGTGGACCTCCACAAGCTGGGAACCGGCCCCTACAGCTAACCCAAGTTGATCAAAACTTGATAAACTAAAGATTTGATAAGGTCAATTAGCAAAAATATTTAAACTATTATCTAGTACTTTAGACTGTCATTTTGTAAACATGGCTTGTAAAGATTATTTGTTAGAACCAAGGCCGAAAGTTACTGTATTTTACTTTAAGATGTGACAGAGTCAGATAATTTTTGACTCACTATCCTAAGGCTTATATCAACAATTAGTGGAATCACAGATTTTGTTAAATAGATTCTGATGACACGGAGGATAATGAAGGAGTAATCCAAACATCTAACTTGCTCAAACCAAAAAATTTCTAAATAAATGGACGACAATTGGTTTCATAGAATTCTTAAGTATTTTTCTAAGTCATTATATGACATTTTCTTCGGATATCCAGTTTAAGTTTTCATCTGTAGAACAACTTAGATACTCATAAGTTGATAGGCCCATGTGACAAACTATCATAGCTAGAAGTATTAAAAAATTTGAAATAATATATTTAAACATATTTCGTGCTGAAGTTGAATGGCTCAGATATCTTAATATGTATATATAAAATAGATCAAGGCCAATTTTACTCATGCTATGACTTTATGATATATTGAAACTACATAGATCAAGCATCTTATTATGCATATACATGATCTACATAATTTTGTACCTGTCTTTTTTATAAATTTTGCTAAAAGAACTGCTAAAGCATGATCTTGTGAATTCTAAGATCAACAGGTACATGCAGTTGTATTTTAAGATATTAGAAAAGCCTAAAAGACAAAAATGTGGTTCTTGACTATAAAAGTCATAAAAAACTTTACAGATCTCTTGTCGAAGAGTCTGTTTACTCTTGACAAAGAGTTTGTCTAGGAGATTAATCCTAGAGTCATCGAGGGAAATGGGGTTAAGCCCATAAGTTAGTCACCAGCAGTGGTAACCCAACTAAGTCTGACTGGAGATCCCAAGAAGTAGGTTCAATGGGTAGAAACAAGCTGAACTTAGGTGACTATTATGGAACACTGACCCTTAGGTTAAATTCTCTTAAACTAATGTACAAGAGCTTGTACGATATTATATATTGATACCCCATTCCTGTGGTGATAGTGTTCCAATATGATATGGTTAGGGTGAGTTTTAACTCAATAAGTCCAAGCATGATATGCAGGGTTGACTTCTGTCACCAACCCTTGAGGACTTACCTATATAAGAGGTCGTGAAGGTCGCGCCTATAGGACAATATGATCCTAGATAACTCTCATGAATATAGAAAAGTGCGCATGGTCAATCAAACGTGCCACCCGATAGACCCAAGAACCTCTAACGTATAATGTATGTTATTTTTTGAATCAAGTTCAAGAAGTCTGATTCAAGGCATAGTCCATCAAGCACTTCTTCAGACAAAGACAATAGTCACTAAGTGAGATTCAAGGCTTAGTCCGTATCATCTATGCATAGTATATAACTGCCCAAAAATTCTATACCGCTGCTCTTTTGTATATTGTTATCTTTTTTCATTTTTCGAAACTTGGTTTTTTGGGGGGGAGGATTGTTGTTATTATTTGGGTGTTAAATCCTATTAACTTCCTATTCATATTCTGCACACCATTCATCCACTATTTTATGGCTCATAAAACCTCATTAAAAATCTTTTAATTACATGGGATGGGGCATGGCTCTATATATATTCCATTTATTCTTTTTTTGGAGCATTAATTGATGTGAGGAAAAAGATTAAAAAGATCATGTCTCTTTCTCTCTTTCCTACCCTAAACACTCCTCCATATTTTGTTCTATTTTCTGGGCAAGCTAAGTTCGGGTGAATCTTCTCGAGTTGTGTGCGACAACGAAAACCTGGTAGAGCGGGGATTTTATCACTAAGAGCATTTAAAAAAGTCTACACATAGACCCGGATTAACTCTTTGGGCGGTGCTTCGTGTGCAACCTTTCCGGAGGCCGGTAACTTTAATTTTGTTTATACAAGTTTTCAAGAAATAAAAGAAAATATTTCTAACAGTTCCCCTATCGTAATGGTGTATGCCAGTATTGGAGTTTGAGTTGTTAGACATGGTAACATGTAAAGGAGAGTAAAGAAGGTGTGGAGAAATTTGGATTTTAGAGAATTTGGAATTGTCAGAAACAAGGTAAGAAAAGAGAAAATCACTATTATTCCCTTTTATTGGGACCTATCATGTGTGTAGCGCAGAAAAACGTTTCCAATCCTCCATCAATTCTTCATGATGGCAGAAGATCATGGTTATGCTCTATCCCTATTAAGAAACCCATGGTTTGACACGTGGATTCAAAGGGCACATAGACCGCCTAGATGTAAAACACATAAGAGAGGTCAGAGGTGCATCCACCCCTTGTCCCCTCTCTCCAACTCATATAGCTATTTGTAATTGAAGTAAGGTGAAGATCAATCGTTCTGTCATGCGAAGGAGAACCAACATTAGTTGATGATTAATAAGGACTGAGTCATGGAATGAGCCCTCAAATATTCAATAACCATATAAGAATTAGAGATAACTAAGTCGAGATCTAATTATAGAAGTTTCTTCTAACTTGAGAATTAGAAATATATGACTAGAGAAGTGGACCTTGAGGAAAACAGTACGAAGCAATCTTACACTACAAGAAATATGACATTTGTTGACTTTTTTATTGATGGTCAGTAATATCCCCGTCAGCTATTCTTTTTTACTTGACGGCTTAGGCCTTGTGTCAACTAAACCTCTATTTTGTGTTAACTATACAATATTGTACCACTTTAGTTGACGGGTTTCGGAAAACTGTCACATAATCCACCACTTTTAGTTGGCGGCTGTAACGCCCCAGTCCCAAAATACTTAGGACTAAGTATGTAGACATCCCAGCTACATACATACAAAGTATACTTCAATATACGGACACCTAATCTAATCTCATACACAAAATAAAAGAATAAAAGATATCATATAATCAACTATAATAAGCCTTTGTACAATATGTTGGGCAGAGATAAATCCACTACCAACAAGTAAGGGAAGATATACATGGAAACTGAAATAATTTGGCGAGAGTAGCAAAGAAAGATCCAAGACACGTCATCTCCGAATGAATAGAGAAGATCACGACCTCGGCTAGAAAACCTGCAAATGACAATAGCACACACCTGGAGAGATAACCAGGTCCTCAGAGGGACGTAACAAGATACAAAAAAATACAAAGCCATATAAAATGTGATATATAATAGAAAATAAAGAGATGCATGCAATAGGGTGCCTAACCGTACTATAGTGAATATGCAATAAAGAATAATCCTTTATATATGGGCACTCGGGCTGTATAGTATTAGCATCGTCCCTTCCTTCGGGAACCAGTCTTCTCTGTCCATAATGCTAGGCGAACGTCACAGGGAATCAGTAAGAAAACATCCATAACGTCCCATAAACGTCAGGGGAAATCAGTAATAGTAAGGTGAACATGCGTCTCCAGCGGAGCTTCAGGTACAATAGCAATAAATATGTGGCCCATACATCAAGGAACTGTTCTTCCCACCCCATGCCTAGTGGAGTCACATCCATGACTCATATGAACCTCTAGTAACTGCCAAGTCTATTAGCGTGCAATTATATTGGCAATTACTCCTAACTGTCGTACGCCTCAAACGTATCGGTGGCCGGCCGACTACGCGAGTATGTATCCTATATGTGACTCACAATACGTGGTAAAGTATGTATCAAGGCCATATGAGATATACCAATACCTTATCACAAATGGATGGTCACTAGACTAAGTTAATGCAAGAGAATAAAACAAAAGCAAGAAAACGAACGATAGAGTCGCTTGCACCCAAGTATGACTTGGACGCACAGTGATATAATACTAACAAAAATAAGTTGTACTGAATATAAATAACTAAAAATAAGAATAAATAAATCATAGAATAAGGTGGCAAGGTATCATGCCTGAGGGTGGTGCGAGATGTAGCAAATCAAACAGTCAGAATCGTCATCAAGAAAGTCAAAATCCACAAAGAGCTCCGGATGCTGAAAAAAACATCACGAACATGTTTGGTATAAAAGTTATGTCCAGGAAAGGCCTGTCCAAAATTCCAATTCTAGAATAGGGGTAAAATCGTAATTTTGGGTCAAAACAATATCCGCCGTTGGACCCGTTTTGTACCGAAATGCGTGCCAGTACCTACGATCTCTAAAGTTGTCAAACTACATATCTGCAGGACTGATTTGAGGATATAAACCCACCCATATGTCCAAAGTTGGATTCCGGCGAGCCGTACACAATTTCGCCCGTTAGAACGGGTCGTGGGCCCGCCAAATAGGCGTTTCGGTCGACCTTCTCAGAATCGGACCAAATTTGGCATAAAAGACCAAAAAAATGATTCGGTCCTGATGGCATAAGTTTCATGTCGATGCGACGAACATGCACGAAGTTATGGCCAAGTTTGCAAAAGGTCGATACGGGGGTATCTCGACGGATATGCACTGATTTCGTCGCGCACGCACAGCAAAATCGAGTTCCGTCAGTTTCCACACGTCGGTAACATCCATACACGCCTTTCGAAGCGTATAGTGTGCGACCACGTCACCCAGTTTGTCGGGGAGCACGTCGTATTGGGAAGTTTTATAAATTTTTTATAGTTTTAAAGATAGTTTTTCTCTTAACTTTAACATCGAGTATCTTTCTGTATACATACTGAAATTACAATCTATAAATTTTGTATTACTCATGTATATGTTGTTTACAACTGTGTTAAATTAGTTTATCAAAAACCCTAATTTATATAACAGAATTTGGCTACCAAGTTGGGGTTCGAGGAGGGTTTCATGTTCTGTTTTCGAACAGATTTCGACCCGACTTTGCGTCAAAATTTAGGTTGATGCAATAGGTTGTTGCCAAATCCTTTTAAAGGGATTAAAAGAGGGTTATATTTTCTATCTACACGAAGTTGTAGAATCGAAATTGATCGAGCATATCAGGAGAAATTTGGCCGAAAGGGATGTACTTACTTATAATTCAAATATAGGGGTCGCTTCCACAGGTCGTGATCTGGGGCTGCCGGCGGCTTCTGGCTCTATGCAGGTGCTCCAGTCAGCAACTGTGAGCGACAGGAGTGCTCGCCTAGGTCTAGTGGTGATCGAGGTTCGTTGTTTGAGTTGAAGAAGAAGTTTGGTTAAGGTTTCTCCCCAGGTTCTTCGACACAGCCGAATAAATATACCCTCAATTTTTGAAGGGATTGACTTGAATTCGATCTAAATCGAATTCGTAGATTCTAATCTAACTAAGATTTTGATTTGGGAAAGATAGGATCATACTCTTCTAAATATTAGATTTGATTTGAATGGTTTAAACTCTTGAATCTCCTTGAAGTATACACAGCCGCGTGTATATTGATCCTGGCTCAAGAGATATTCCTATGGGCTGACTCACAAGATTTTGCACTCCAAAATCTCGTGAGTTAAAAGAATTTTTTGTCCTCTTTAAAAACTTGTATAAAGACTTATTATTTAAAATAAAAATTAGTAAAAATGATTTAAAAATTCAGAATAAAATAACATAATAAATTCATAAAATTTTGAGGAACATTTCTAATAAGAACAATACAGTATCTCGAATATATATATACTTCTTGATATATACTCATATATACATATATATATATAATATATTTTATATATATATATATATATATATATATATATATATATATATATATATATATATATATAGATATATATATATACATATATATATATAATATAATATATATATATATATAATAATATATATAAATAGATTAATATATCTATGCTACTATATATGGTAAAAACTTTACCTATATATAAATAAATTCAAAAATTCCTATAATATAACATCAAGTTAAAAACATGGCTTGATGGAAAAATTTAAATAACTGTTTTAAAAGATCCTTTAAATACATAATAATTTTTGAAAGGAAATATTATAAAAAAATTAAAACAGAATAATAATAATTTATATTAACGAAAAATTATATGTGTGTGTGTGTGTAACGAAAAGTTTCCATTTCATATATTAAGTATCACATAGCTGATGTATAATAAAAATCTTTTAACCCTATGTACATATATACCAAAAATCTGGAAAAAAATGCCTAAACTTGAATAAAAGTACATTTGAAAAGTCAAGGAGCTTACATCCTACCTAACTTATAAAAATTTCATCCTCGAAATTAAAATAAAATTTAATATAATAATTAATAAGAATATAATGAGGCTGAATACGAAAGAAAAGTAAGTATATTAAATCACAACTACATTTTCAGGAAGATGTATAAGGTAGTTATAATAGGAGTCCAAATGGGCACCATATTCTACAAAATAGGGTAGTCTTAGCCTTGCATGGTGTCATTCCCGTTTTCCGTTATACGTATTTCCAGTATATGTGTACGGATTTTCGACCCGTATCTTAGCTTGTCTAGCATAGCTTGGCACAGCTTGGCTTGGTTTATTTTGGTTTGTTTTGGGTGAGTGATTCATCATGATAACCCCCCTTTATATAAACCAACCCCCTTTTCTCTCTCCTCCTTTACTTTTATTTACTTTTCATTTACTTCTTCTTCCTCCATTAATTCTCTCCAACCATCTTAGGCAAGTGCAACTTGCTTCATGGAGGAACTCTATTTTTATTATTCTATTGTCTTCCCTACAAGCTTCTAAGACTCTTTAGTACTTAGCATTTTTGATTTTGGAGGATTAAAACTTATAGATCTAAGTTTTCTTAAATTTTGGTTTTCTTGGGTTTTGATCTCTCAAACTTCTTTGTTTTCAAGTCTTGATTGTTCTATGTTGTAGAGAATTTTATTTTACCCAAAATAGACCTTTGAAAACCCGGATTTCGAGTTGTTTTGAGTGATTTATGGACCTTAGAAGTTCATGGGTTCTATGGTTCTTTTTTTTGGGTTGGAGAAGAAGAACATTGTGGGCGTATGGCATTTTATTCTTCCACAGTGACTTTAGCCTTGGGGGTATGGCCCTATATATGCACCCATTGCTCCCTGCCTTCCTCAGTATTGGCGCATAGCTTATTATGCGCCCTTAGCTTCTACTTGCTTACGCACATAACTTCAATATGTGTTATCTCATGGTATTCCATAGCAGTAGGCGCATAGCCCTTATTATGCGCCCACATGGCCAGTATAGATGGCTCCTAACTTACCCTCCCATTGCCCCCTGCCTCACTCATGTGGGCGCATAGACCACGCACCCTGCCTTCCTCATGTGGGCGTATAGACTATAAGCGCATGCTTGCGGGCACATAGGCCATGGGCGCATGCACTCTCTTGTGCTTTCCTTCCATAACATATACCCTACGTGATGTGTTTAGTCCTAGGTGCATACAAGTGGGCGCATGCCATTAAGCGCATAGCCTTGGGCGTATGCCACTCTCAGCACATGCATTTTGGAGGCATGCTCTTCATGACACCCCATTGACCCTTTTGCCATCTCTTGCAATGTCCGTATTTGTCCTCGTGGTCCTTAGTGTAAATTATGACCTTGTTTGTACTCTTTACTTGACTAAGTCCTATTAGGTTATTTTCTATGTTGTACATGTACTCTGAGCTCTAAACACGATCTTAGTATGGCACGTACACTCTCTAATAACTTCTTGATAGTGGCCCGCTATGGTGTACTTACATGAACACGACATGACATTGTAACATTACATGATAACTCTTGATAGTGACCCGTCGTGTTGCATTTTTGACAAGTAACTTGACATAATAATTCTTAATGGTAGTCCGTTGTGGCGTACTCTTGACAAGTAATCTTGATAAGTAACCTAACATGATAAATCTTGATATGCTGTTGCGACGTCTATCTTGACTCGCTAATTAACTATTATCTTGACACCGTGGATGGTTGTGCTTGTATAAGCTACATGTCTCATCTTGTATCATATCTAGGTCATAGATTCCTGGTTACCATGGTCAGGGATTCATACTGAATCTGACTAGGATAATAACTAGATTGATCAAGTTGTCCATGTAGAGATTTTTCAGCTACAGGCAGTCCCGTTATCTGGGTGCTCTAATTGGACTTGTAGCCTGCCGTCGAGTAGGGCACATTTCCAGCACACAGTCATATGTTGTACCCCCCAAGTCGCCTAACCCAACTCTCTCAACTTGCGACCGGATAACCTGGATTAAGTCTGCAGGGCTTGTGGCTATTGGAACATCTCGATGCATCTTACTAGTAACTAAGCTTATGATAACCCTACTTAATTAAAGTATCAAGCCATACTCATTGCTTGGCCATGATTGATGGATGAAGTCTGGTCTAGTCTTGCCTAGGCAAGACCAATACAGGGTTATCTCAGCACGTTAATGTTATACTTTACTTTATCAATAATTGGTTAGAGACTAAGTTCTGTTCATGTGAAGGGTTACAACCCCGGTCCTTGTTTGGTTTACGGGTTGTAACTTGGTTACTGGAATAGTCCGTTAGTTATCTTATCATTAATCACCCTATTTTCTTTAATTCCTATCTTTCGTTATCATTATGTCTTTATGTGCTAATATGCAAATTTTAGTTCTTAAGTGAAGCCTCCCTTGTGGCACTTGCTCTTTCCAGGGTCTGACCCAGCTGGTTTTGTATGGCCCAATTTCGGAGTAGCACCCGATGATCTTTCAGCCTTCCAGCCAGATGGTGAGCATTAGACGTAACCCTGGCAACGAGTGGATTTTATTTTGCTCTCCCACTCTATTGTAAATTATTCTTTTGAGGCGTTTAGCCATCGAACAAGTGTTAGCTCGTGTTAAATTTACATTCATGTCTGCCTGAGGGATGTAACATGATTGACAAATCCTAGGGTTGATCATGTATGACTTAAACTCTTGCTAGTCTTCGTATTTTGTATGACTAGCATCATGATCATTTGAATATGTAATGTATGGGATGCCTTACTTTGTATGTCTGATGGTCTACCATCTTGTTACATTTACTTGCTTGCTTGAGATTGAGACACTAGGCTTGTTCTTAACCATAAGAGACTGTTGGTTTATAGTTAAACCCTCATACATCTAGGCAGCCGTGACAGTATTGCGAGGTGGGATTCACTTCTATATACGTAGCTGGCTGTGCCTGTCTTCCGCTCTCTAGTATTCTGGTTCTGGGACGTGACACGGTTTAAGTGGTTACCCATGCAGGTCTTATAAATCAAGATATGAGAGGGTTTCACTGAATAGATGTCTCACTCAACACTCGCCTTTGATCTCCACATATGTCTTCTAAGCTTTTCAAAATTTTGACCTAATCACATGCTTATATCCTCGATCTATCATGGTCCTTCCTTATTATTCCCCATGTCGTTTCTTCAGTAGCTCCTAGTCCTACAGATCAGCGAGACGGAGCGACTCCAGCGAACCAGCAGCAACCTGGAGACCAAGCCCAGCATTCAGGGGTAGCCTCTAGAGTCATGCCTACCGGGGGCCAAGAGCTACCAGCTCAGCCAGTCCAGCCTGCAGAACCTGACAATAGAATCCTGGTGGGTCTCATCAAGGAGTTGCTTGCGTCACAAGATCGTCGGGGCGATGTCCTGTACCAGACAGTAAAAGATGCCATGGGCAAAGTTGGTTACCAAGGGAACAACGCGGCCAACAACTTCAAGCGTTTGAACCCTTCCTTCTTTGACGGCAGTAAAGATGTTATCACTGCTGATGCGTGGCTTCAGGACATAAAAGTTGTCATGGAGAAAGCTAGGATTCCTGAGGAAGAGAAGGTGGCCGTTGTGCGCCTGCAGCTATTGGACTTAGCCCGCGGCTGGTGGGTATTGCTAGCAGTTTGATTACTAACGCCTATTTTATGGGTAGTATTCAGCAACAAGTTCTAGACCAAGTACTTCGATGTAGTAGCTCGGTATGATCTGCAGACGATATTCACCAATCTTAAGCAGATGGGCCGGACGGTCGATGAATATGCGGCCAATTTTCTAGACTCAGTCGGTTTGCTCCTACCTTAGTGGCAACCGAATTGGATCGAGCCCAGCGATTCCAGCAGGGACTCCACCTAGAGATCATTATTTTAATGGAGCAGTTTGAGCAGTAGACGTTTGATGCCATCTTGCGAGCAGCAAAGAGGCATGAGTATACTTCGTAGAGGATTGTAGATAGAAGCGGAGGAGGGAAGAGGTCTCATGGACAGATGTCCCAGTCATCAGCACCAGCCCCAGCAGCTAGGGCTTTGACAATTGGAGCTCCTAGGAGGGTGACCACAGCCTCGTCGGTTCAGCATTCGAAACCGATGTATCCTCAGCAGCAGAAGCAGTCTTCCGTAATGGGTTGCTCTCATTGTGGGAAACCAGGACATGTAGTATCAGAGTGTCGTAGAGCACAGGGATTGTGTTTGGCTTATGGGGCACCGAACCATAAGATAGGGTCCTGTCCGAATAGAGCCAGTTCATCGTCATCAAACCTAACCAGTCCATCGGTTAAGGGTCCAGCACCAGTGCAGCAGCAGTACTAGCCTCCGAGGTCATTGTCGCCTCAGGCTCAACAGTATGCCCAAGCTTAGATTCAGAACCGGCAGAGAGGAGCAGAGGGGACCAGCACCAAGAGGTCAAGGTCAGGCTATAGCTATGACCATAGCAGGTGAGGTAGTAGAAGGTACCATTCTCGTCAACTCTTTTCTCGCATCAGTATTATTTGATTCGGGTGTATCGCATTCATTTATGTCTGCACGATTCGCAATACGGATAGTACTGGAGCCCGAGTCATTATCAGTAAGGCTCAATATACTTACTGGTAACGGTCTTGTGGGAGTAGATAGAGTCTATTCCTCGTATCGAATTGTAGTTAGCGGTAGAGAGTTCCCCGCTAGATTGATAGAATTTTCGATGGTCAACTATGATGTGGTCCTAGGAATGGATTGGTTGAAGGATCAATATGCAAGAATAGACTGCCATATTGGTAGGATTATTTTTGGTATTCTCGACGAACCATAGTTTTCATTTTCCAGAGGAGAAGTAGAACCCTCTCCACCAGTATTGCGGATGGCAGTAGCAGTTCAGTTTTCCAGAGTAGTAGAATAGTTTTCTGATTTATTTTTCGAAGAGCTTCCAGGCATGCCCCCAGAGAGAGAGATAGAGTTCACCATTGATTTATTTTCGGGGACGACACCAGTGTCAGAGGGAGTCTACAGGATGGCACCTTCAGAGTTAGAGATCTTGTACAAGATGATTGAAGAACTTAGAACCGAGGGATTCATTTGTGCTAGTGGATCACCTTGGGGAGCCCCAATACTTCTTGTGAAAAAGAAGGATGGTACGTTAAGATTATATGTTGATTATCGTACCTTGAACTCTATAACAATCAAGAACAGATATCCTCTACTAAGGATAGATGATTTATTTGAGCAACTCAGAGGAGCGACGGTATTCCCGAAGATTGACTTACGTTCAGGGTACCATCAGATCAGAGTCAGAGAGCAAGACATCCCGAAGACAACATTCATATCTGGATATGGACATTAGGAGTTCCTTGTTATGCCATTTAGAGCAACCAATACGCCAGCCGTATTCATAGACCTCATGAATCGTATCTTCATGCTTTATTTGGACCAGTTTGTGATAGTGTTATAGATGACGTCTTAGTCTATAGCAAGAATGAGACAAAGCATGAGCAGCATCTTGTAATTCTTAAGATTCTCAGAGAGGACCAGTTGTACGGAAAGTTTAGTAAGTACGAGTTTTTGCTGGATCCCATCTCGTACTTGGGTCACATCATCACCAGAGGTGTAGTGGAAGTGGTCCCCTAGAAGATAGTTGCTATAAAGACATGGCCAGTTCCCAGTACCATCGCAGAAGTTCAGAATTTCGTAGGATTGGCTGGCTATTACTGGCAGTTTGTATCAGACTTTGCTCGAATTTTAGCACCACTTACGCAGTTGACCTGCAAGGATTTGCAGTTTGCTTGGACAGCAGTGTTAGAGTTCATTTGAGAAGTTGAAGCGAGAATTGATGACAACACCCATTCTCACGCTTCTAGATGGGACTGAAGGATTTTTAGTCTATTGTGACGCTTTCGGCAAGGGATTGGGTTGCGTCTTGATGCAGCATGGTAAGGTAGTAGCTTATGCGTCACGTCAGCTTCGTGATCATGAGAGGAATTACCCAACCCACGACTTAGAGTTAGCAGCGATGGTTTTCATACTCAAGATTTGGAGGCATTATTTATATGGAGATCGGGTAGAGATTTTCACCGATCACAAGAGTCTTAAGTATGTATTTATCCAGAAGGATCTTAATATGCGTCAGAGGAGATGGCTAGAGCTACTTGTGGGTTATGACATCAACCTGCAATATTATCCTAGGAAGGCCAACGTTGTTGCAGATGCATTGAGCAGGAGAGACGGAGCTTATTTTCTAATAGCACAACCAGAGTTGTTAGCAGATCTTCAGAAGATGGGTATTGAAGTTATTTTTTCTACCAATGTGGCATTGATGGCCAGTATACAAGTTCAGTCCAGTACAGTTGAGAGAATTAAGTTAGCTCAGTCAAAGGATTCTAAGCTTCAGCGGCTTAGGGCAGAATGTGTAGCAGGACGGAGAGTAGAGTTGTGTATTCATGAGGACGGTACACTTTGACATAGAAGGCGTCTTTGTGTACCCAGTGGTGATATTAGGCAAGAGATCATGGAAGAGGCTCACAGTTCGCAATATTCGATTCATCCCGGCGGTATGAAGATATATCGTGATATCCGTCAGCATTTTTGGTAGAATGGCATGAAGAGGGAGATAGCTCGGTTTATCTCTCGTTGTTTAGTTTGCCAACAAGGTAAGGTTGAACATCAGAGACCGGCTGGACTTCTTCAACCTTTACCGATCCCAGAATGGAAATGGAAGCACATTACCATGGATTTTGTAGCTAGGTTACCTAAATCCCCAGCTGGAAGAGATGCTATCTGGGTTATAGTTGACAGACTCACCAAGGTAGCTCATTTTCTTCCTTTCAGAATCGGTCAGTCGACGGATCAGCTTGCTGAGATGTACCTCAGGTAGATAGTCAGGTTGCATGGAGTGCCAATCAGTATTGTATTCGACAAAAATTTAAGATTTGCATCGCACTTTTGGTGGAGTCTTCAGAAGAGTTTGGGGACTCGTCTTAAGTTCAGTTCAGCTTATCATCTGCAGACAGATGGTCAGTCAGAATGCACGATCCAGACTCTTGAAGATATGTTACAGTCATGCACACTTGATTTTGGTGGTTTGTGATAAGATCACAGTATCTCGTGGAGTTCTCCTATAACAACCATTTTCAGGCCAGTATCCAGATGGCGCCCTTTGAGGCTTTGTACGACAGGAAGTGCAGATCCCCATTAGCATAGGATGATATAGACAAGAGGCAGATGGTTGGTCCAGAGATGATTACGTGGACTATTGAGGTGGTCAGACAAATTAGGGATCATCTTCGAATTGCGCATGTGAGGACCCTAATTTTTGGCAATTATTTTTTTATTTTATAGTATTTCTAATTATTAGGTTATATTGTATATGTAATTAGGATTTTATATGTACTGTACGAGCGTACGAATATGACTAAACCCTTAGGAATCTCAATCCACAACTACCTTGACAATTCTTTTGGAAATTTCTCTACCGCCCTTGAACTTCGTTTTTGCTCTCGATTACTCTTTCTTTGCTTTCTCGTATCATTGCTTCTCGTATTTTCCAATTTCAGAGTGACGAATAATCGTGCTATATAGGATTTATCAAAAATTATTAAGTTATATTATAAGTTAGTCTGCTTACTGTATTTTGATTGCTTGATATATAATGGGGATTAGAGATGCCATATGCCATAGGGCATCATGTGTTTGATGAGGTAGTTTAACCAAAGATGGGTAGATGTCCTTAATATAGAAATAAATAGATGAACGTACTAGGTTACGTCCTTATGGTAGTCACTCGATAGAGAAAAATGTGCTAGTTTTAGTATAATGATTGACCCTCTACAAGAATAAAGTAGATATAGTCTAACCAAACCCATTTACTATTGTACCTTATTAGTTTAAATTGAGGATTAGGCGGATTAGTAGGTACCACTTAGCTTGGTTAGGTAAAAAGGAGACTCATATAATTGTAATAATAGTATGGTTAGGAGGGACAAGTCTTCAATGTGATCTTTGCAAGACCGCCAATACCAAGAAGTGACACTAAAGATAACTATATATAGTTTACGATATAGATGTTGCAAATCAAAATTGTTTAGGCTTGATTATTACTTGACTTATTAGGAGACAATGTAGTGACCTAGCGTATCCCTTAAACTATTCCTAGTTACCATAGCACGGTTCATTGTTAGTGAGCCTTATTTTAATTTCGAGGACGAAATTCTTTTAAGGTGGGTAGATTTTGAGGACCCTGATTTTGGCAATTTTTTTTATTTTATAGTGTTTCTAACTATTAGGTTATATTGTATATTTAATTAGGATTTTATATGTACTTTTCCATGTCTTTGATTTTTAGAGCACAAGACATGCCCATATCTTGAAACGTCCTTCATGAGTTTTGTGGTAGACAGGATGACCTTCAACTTGATATATTATGTCTCATCCAAACTTATCCCCTACTATTCTTTTGACTTCGTGCAACTTCGGGTCAAATTAGGCCATTTGACCATTTACGGTAATTCTATACCTAACTCCCAATGTGAGTTCGGGACTCCACATAGATTAAAATAATTTGACCCAGTATATAGTTTTGTCCCATTTTCGGCCTACAACACACATGCTAAGGGTGTGCCACTTAATCGAGTTCCCAGGAGCTACTTATTTGTGAATGGCGCAAGAGACTCATGGGTTGACTTTTCGAATTCGATTTGATTAGAAAATATATTTAGACCCTAACCTAGCCAATCCTACTTGGTAGAGCCATGTTAGGTTGCCATGACTTAGTGAGTTTTATAAATTTATTTTGGGATGTTATATAGCCAAATAGATTTAAATACAATTTATTTTGGCACGGGGAGCGTAGTTGTGTGCTTTGACTAGTGTTTTAGCCATGATAGGGAAGACCGAGCCATATATGTGTTCTAACTAGAAAAACAAGTCAATGTTGTGACTTGACCCCTATAAATGATTTAATTAGTTGTTTATTAAGAATATGACTCTTAGGAGACCCGCTTGTACCAATTTAGCCCGAACTTGACCCGAACCTAACCTAAACCTACGTAGTCATATAGTTCGTCTGAGGACGTCCATGTAGATGTATGTTGTGTTGGTATTTTATTTTCGTGATTTAGGAGGCAATGTTAGAAATAATTGTTATATATATATATATATATATATATATATATATATATATATATATATATATTTACTTGTGTGTTTACCTATTAAATATGGATTAGGAATAAAAAATTACTATTTACAAAGATTTGATATTTATTGCTAATGGAGATAAATATTAATTGCATGTACATAATTTTTCTTATGAATAAGCCCTATACTAAGAATAGTATTATTAAGATTTATTTTTTGGATATTTACAAAGATAGTATTATTAAGGGTTAGGAATAATAAATTACTATTTACAAAGATTTGATATTTATTGCTAATAGAGATAAATATTAATTGCATGTACATAATTTTTCTTATGAATAAGACCTATACTAAGAATAGTATTATTAAGATTTATTTTTTGGATATATATATATATATATATTTTTTTTTTTGGATATATATATATATATATATATATATATATATATGTAGCAGCATGAAAAATTTTCAGCAAATGAAGCCCCATGGGCCCAAGACAGTAAAGCACCATGCGCCCAAGTCAGTGAAGCTCCATACGCCAGTCAGTGAAGCTCTATGCGCCCAGTCAGTGAAGCTCCACGCGCCCAGTCAATGAAGCTCCATGCGCCCAGTCAGTGAACTTTCATGCGCCCAGCCAGTGAAGTTTCATGCGCCCAAGACTAGCTCTCCCGAAAGGAGGGCGCCTAGCCAGAGACATGGCCATGAGCCCAAGCCTGACTCAATCAAAGCCATGATCAAAACGTGCACCGAAGCGCACGGCCACGTCAGCCTCCATGAGCAGTCGTACACCGAAGTATGCAGCCACGTCAAAGCCATGACCAACCCACGATCTCGCAGCCTGTATGCACCTACATCCTATTCGCCTAAAGCAGGACTATGCGCCCACATAGAAACCAGCGTATTTCCTCATATGGGCGCATAACATCATTCCAGCCCAAGAATGACTATAAAAGGGGGGCCTCATCCCCCTTCAAAAGACAGAACGGAGACCATTTTCATGAGCCAAATTGCTGCACCTCTTGCCAGTGAGCCGGGAGTTAGCAATTTTCTTAGATTTTCTTCCACTTTTGTAATCGGAGTGTCAAAGGAGTAAAGGAGCAACTGTCGTTCGATCTCCATCGACCTATTTCCCAGAATTCTTTTTTTACTCGGGGATCCTTAGCGCAGGATCTCTCAGGCGTACTCGATTTGTGGTGCCTTGTGCTAATAAAGAAAAGATAGCATTTTCTTCTTCTTTTTTGTGTGTGTCCACAAAAATGGCGACTCTGCTGGGGACGACTTTCTTCTCTGACGAGAAAGCAATTGATCAATACGATGATGTCTCGATTGGATCGACGAAAAAGACTTTGGTCGTTCAGTTCGACCAGACTGCTTACGAAGAAATGCTCCGTACTAGGGGTGTAACGCCCCAGTCCCATAATACATAGGACCAAGAACGTGAATATGCCAGCTGCACATATACGAAGAATACTCCAATATATAGAATCCTTATATATGTACATAAGCTGTAAATAAAATAATCACAGGCCATATTAACATAATCTAATCTCATCACAGCTCAACACAGAAAAATATAGAGTCCAAATAATATATAAGAGTATCAAAAGATAGCCGGGTGAACATGCTTACTCCAAACAGCTATGGAAAATAGTCTCACAAGATCGGAGTCCAACCTCCGCAAAATAGAAAGAAAAGAGATATAAAATATCCAATAATGTCTCAAACAAATAGACTAGAAATTAGTAGGAACTGACTCGGTATCAATATAAAATATCCAGAGCTGCTCCGTATTCCTGCGGGAAGTCGTCTAATCCTGGAGAGACAACCAGGTCCTCAGAGGGACGTAACAAGATAAAAGAAAACACCATACCATAATAACTGTGATATATAATATAAAGAAAGAAATATGTATGCAATCAGGTGCCTAACCAGTCTACAGTGATAATGCAATAAGAACAAACCTTTGACTCATGGGCAGGATCAGGAATATCAGGAATCAGGACCGTATCTTCCACTGGAGATAACCGGCAATCAGGATCGTACCTCCCACTGGAGATAACCGGCTAGCAGGATCGTACCTCCCACTGGAGATAACCGGCAATCAGGACAGTGCATATATGACCCATACGTTAAGGAACTGTTATTCCCACCCAATGCCTATTAGAGTCACATCCATGACTCATATGTACCTCTAGTAACTGCCAAGTCTACTAGCATATAATCTATTGGCAGTTACTCCTATCCGTCGCACGCACCATACGTATCGGTGGCCAGTCGACTACGCGGATACGTGTCCTACATGTGACTCACATCACGTGATACAACAAGTGTCAAGGCCGTATGAGATATACCAATATCTCAACATCAATGGGTGGTCAATAAACTAAGTCAATGCAAGAGAAAATAAATAAAACAAAAAAACGACCGATAGAGTCGCTTGCACCCAAGTGTGACTTGGACGCACAGTTTAAATATCGAGAAATAAGAAATGCTGAAAATAACAACTGAAAATAAGAATATAATAATCACAGAGTAAGGTGGCAAGGTAGCTTGCCTGATTTTGTGCTGTAAATATGGAACGTCGCACCCGCGTCCACGCCTCCGGAACCCGACGCTCCTAGATAATTAATTAACTAGATTAAGTCACTACTTATAAAACTTACTATATGACTTAATTAGTCAAAGTAATGTGTTAAAATTATATTCAATCTCTCCTTGAACCATTTAGATCCATACAATCACACACTGGTTCCACGAGACATCGAAACACAGTTTTAGGATTTCTAACTTTTAATTAGTCGGTTATGCCCCTACTTCAACAACATACTTAAAAATCATATAAAATCATAATAATAATATTTAAACTAATTTTCTACAGATTTATCTCTAAAATTCCAGAATTAATATTTTTAAAGACATTTACGACTGGTTGATTACTAAGTCAGCTAGTCTACCCGAAACTCGCCCGGAACATAGTTAATGACTCAAAATTGCTAAAATAACCAAAAATATATTTTAAACAGAAATAAAATACTTTATTTTATAGAATAATATCAGAGGTACAAGGATCGAGTTATACTACAAGTTTGGGACATTCTAGGTCAGCCGGTGATCCGAAATTAGCTAGTTTTGACCTACAATTTTTTCGACCAGAATTTAATTGATAAATTCATGGAAAAATGCTTTAAAATCCTAATTTAAATATATTAACCTACATAAAATTCAGTTTTAAAAAATTCCTACAGAAACTTATAGTTCCTTCACAATGTGGTAAGTTTTGGCTCTACCGAAACATGAAAATAGATATCATAATTCATGAAATTTTTATGGGTGAAAATACTATCCAAGATGCATCAAAATACTATTTCTACAGAATTAATATCATAATTTTTACAGATTTATGAGATGGGTTTGAGAAGAAAAAGTTGGGATTTCTTACCAAGGTCCTTGCTTTGTGAAGGCTTATTCTTGTCAAAGCTCCCTCCTTTGATGATATCTTGCTCGTCAATTCTTTCTTTGATGAGCTTTGAGGGGTGGACAATGATTAGAATTGGTTGGATGGAAAAGATGGAGTTTTTAGTGTTGGTTTGGTGGAGTTTGGTTGGAAGAAGGATGAAAGAATGAGCCTTTATGGAGGAAAATGAGTTATGTGATGGAGGGGATGATGTAGTAGAGGAAAGGGGATGCTATTTTCGAAACTAATGGTAAAGGAGCTGCTCTTGGGTGATAAATAAGAATTTTTGATGTTAGGGTTAGGGTTTTGATAAGGGTTGATATATATATGGGCCTATGGGTTGTGTTTATATATGTAGGAGGGTGTTTCCATGCATGGCATGGCCCGCCAATGTAGGGGTTTATTTTTGAACGAAAATTATATAAAAATAATCTTTGGTTGGTCATATGTGGGTCCACATGGATTGGTTTGGTTATTTGGTGAGTTGGCTAAATGATTGGATTGATGATTTAAAAAGGTGTTTCCTAATATAGAACTAATTAATTATATCTATAGAATTTCAATCCAAATCTGAATTTAAATACAAAAATATGTAATTATTAATATTTATTAACGCCCAACATTCCTACATAGGTTTGGGTTTGGCTTGGAAAAGGTTTGGGAAGGTTTGGTGCAACCGGGTCTCCTAAAAAGTCATAAAGGCTTTCTTAACTAATTAATTAAATAAAAATATAACTTGTGCCATAATTTGAATGGTTAACATGCAAGAGATTATAATATGACCATGACATTCCTAACATAGCTAGCATGCTAGTTAAAGCACGCGACTATGCTAGGCATGTCATACTTTCTAGTCGTCTTGCATATTCAAACTCAACCATGGCTATAGTCCTTTTATATAATATAAATAAGATAAATATAAATTAGAATTAAATAAAATCAAAAAATAATTTAAATATTCCTTTAAATTATGAGGGATTTTACAGGGGGTAGTGCTCGCTGCTCCAATATGCAAAAATCATGACAGGTGCGCAAAGTTTGGATTCCTAAGTCCAATGCACCCTATGATCTCTCTATTGTCTCTGAAGGCAAGGAAATTCTTCCCACTCCTGTCGTTAGGGCTCTCGTCTGTGACGAGGCAGTTCCCACTTCAGTGTTGCGCTCTGTACGTAAAGTTCAGTCTCCCGTCTGTGACGTGGTAGACACTCATGTCTTTTGCTCTATACGTAAGGGCAAATCTCCCGTCTGTGACGTGGCAGATGTTTCTGCTTTGCGTTCTACGCGTAAAGGCAAATCTTCCGTCGGTGACATGATAGATAAAATTCACAATGGTGCTTTTGCATCTAAAGTAAACTTGCCTACACGCGTACAGCGTAAAAACAAGTCTCCTATTGCTACTATGGCAGACACTTCCTTTGGTTTATCCAAGGAGACAAGAAATTTTGGCAAAACTTCCATTTTACGCCAACAGTCCTCTAATACTGCTTTACGCAAAGTGCAAAATCTTAGGATTACGCGCATGGCTGATGGTGTTCTCTGTGCACAAAAATTAACTCAGGATTTACGCACACAACTCCATGCGCGTAAAATGTACAGCTTTGTTCTGCCAATGAAGTTAGCAACCTTCTTTTTACGCAAGGGGCTAAATATTTCTCTGTCCCAAATGCAAGAAAGAAAATGTTACCTTCCAATTCTTCTGATTTATGCGAATTACTTGTGCAAAAGCGTAAAAACAGAAAATCTTCTGTGACACTCCCTCATTGTGAATGTTACCAAATTGTGATCAAATGTTGATGTTCTGCTACTAAACAGTCACTTTTCGACCGATTAAGTTATAACATACCTCAGCAACAAATCGATGACCAAGAACATGAGTTGTCTTATGCATCGGTCAATATGGCATCTCATGTCACTAGAGAACGACGTCCAAGACGCAATTCATCCCGGACTCCAAATCAACAACGATTCAACCGAATCCTTGACACTTTTGAAGGAGTATATCAACATACTCGGTCAAGAAGTCAACGATCTTTAAGTATGCATTATTCAGATTCATAGGCTTGGGGTACCCAGTATTTGGAGTCAGAAATTGATAGTATTGATTCTTATCTCTACACCAATCCCTCTATATGTTCAAGAGAAGTCGAATCCTATGTTATCGGAGAAGATCAGGAGGGGTCTACTTCTCATACGGAACAACGTCTTTCTGCGGTGGAACAATCGCTAAAGGATATGCTTGCCATGCTGCAAAATATACATCAGATGATAACGAGAGGTTGACATACCTTTGAATAATTTGAGTTAAGAGCCTGTTATCAATCAAAACTCTGTATCTCCTGACTCTCTCATTCCAGAGGATGTATCACCTCCAGTGGGGGTTAAGGTGCATCCAACCACTATTCAATCAAATATACTTCCTCAAACTAGTGAAGCTATTCAAGCAGTTCGGGAGTTAAAAGTGCAATTTGAAGTTCTTAAGCACAAAGATCAGCTCTAGAAGTTGGGGATCAAGCAACCTTATCCTCCCAACTGGAATGATGTACCCTTTTCTCCCAAATTTAAACTACAATCTATGGCACTATTTGATGGAAAGACTTCTCCAAGTCAATATATCAATTATTTTGATATTATGACTGTTCATCTCCAGAGGAATGATGCTCTCTTCATCCGAGATTTCATTGGGTGTTTGACGGGTGTTGACACAAAGTCACAGTCAACCAAATATTGACTACATTGACTAAATAATATCTGTATAAATTCAATACGACACACGACGTCTGCTTTCAGTTCGGGACAAACGACAGCTCAGTTTCCGACTCTCAGTATATTTTCGAGTCTGTACTTTTTCATTTCATTGAGTCTAGAAGTATGTACTCTGAGTTATGCTGAGCTCTTGGAACTTAGTCTACAAGCCTACCCAAAATCCCAAGCTCCACCAAAACAAAATTGTCCACAAGTCCCACTTAGAATCACTCTGTGCTCTGGAGACAGAGTTCGGGCCGAACTCTGCCTCCACACAGAGTTCGGGCCGAACTCTGTCCCCTAGAAATCAGGAACCCTAATTTTAGGGTTAGCTGGTTGCTAGCTGTCCAACGGCCAAATTTTTTGAATTCTCCTACCCGAATTCTGGCCGAATTCTGCCTCAAAAATCAGTATAAATAGGGCATGAATTCTCTCATTTTGAATCACTCAATCTTCTCTTCTCTTCTCTCCTACAAGCTCTATAAGCCATACCCTTCCCATCTACTAGCCACAAGCCTCCTAAGTCTCGAGTGCTCAGCATCTCTCAGTTAGGATTCTTGTGCAAGAGTGAAAAAATCGCTTGGACAATTCCAAGCAATCGCCACTGCGATTCTCTGTAAGAAGTTGACGTGCTCTTCTGAAGTAAAGGCACGGGTTGTAAGCTACTATTTCACAAATAGTGGATTTAATCCTGAGCTAGAGTTCTCAGGCCTGGACTAGTCCTCCACGAGGGAAACCAGGTTAAAATTGCTGTGTTTGCGTATGCTCTCTTGTCTTTCATTTACATTCCGCATTTTACTCTGATTATTCATTGTTCGTGAAAGAGTAATTTTTAATTGGTCATTATTTATATATATACTCTATTCACCCCCCCTCTAGAGTTGCCAAACTGTTTTTCAATTGGTATCAGAGCTCTGTTCTCTTTATAAGGACTAACATCCTAAGAGCTGATCCATGGCAACCACACAATCCTTGATCTCCAATCATGGTGAAGGTCAGTCCACTCATAGGCCTCCCCTATTTGATGGGACTAACTACACATATTGGAAAACAAGGATGAGTTTTTATCTGAAGTCTCTAGACTTTGACCTGTGGACTATCGTAACTGACGGTTACAAAAAGCCCGCCAGAATAGTTGTCGATGGTGACCTCATTGAGAAACCACACGACAAATATTCTGTCGAGGAGAAGAAACAGGCAAGTCTAGATGCTAGGGCTATTAATGCTTTATTCTGTGCTATAGACAGGAACGAGTTTAACAGGGTCTCTACATGCACCACTGCTCATGAAGTATGGAGACTTCTGGAAGTGACGCATGAAGGAACCACTCAAGTCAAGGAATCAAAGATAAGCCGTCTCACTCAAGAGTACGAAGCCTTCAAGATGAAGCCAAATGAGACGATCACTCAAATGTTTACAAGATTCCTCGACATCATCAACCCGTTATCCTCGCTTGGTAAGCAGTACTCAAACCATGAGAAGATCCGCAAGCTACTCAGAGGGCTACCAAAGATTTGGAACCCTAAGGTGACAGCCATCATAGAAGGAAATGATCTCACAAGTATGTCAATGGAGACTTTGATGGGCAAGCTCATGACTCACGAGCTTGACCTCAAGGACTTCGAAGAGCCTGCTCCGAAGACCAGGGAGATCGCACTCAAAGTTCATCGACGAAAGGTTGATCACGATGAGACTGAAGACGATATCTCAGATGATGAAGACCAAGCTCTCATGGTACGTAACTTCAAGAAATTTCTTCACTTCAATCAAAGAAAGAAGGAACCACAAGAAGACGATGAAGAAGAGCCAACCTGCTATGGTTGTAAAAAGACTGGACACATCAGAAGAGACTGTCCGCTCTTAAAGAAAAGCAACCGGTATGAAAAGCCCTACAAGAAGAACTCATCAAAAAGGTATGCCAACACAAGCATTTGGCATGAAAGCGAAGCAAGTGACTCCGAGGAAGAAAAGAACTCTCCTCAAGACAAAGCAAATGTGTGCCTCATGGCAAATTCCACCAAGGTATCAAACGAAACTTTAGATGATTTCTCTTTTGATGAACTTGGCGATGCTTTCACCGATTTACTTGATGATCACAAAAAGGTTATCGGTAAATACAAGCATGCCAAGGACAAACTCAAAAGTCTAGAAGATGAGATACAAAGAATTTCTTTACTTCTTGATAATGTTAGAAACACATCATCCACAAATGATACTGATGAAGTATCCAAGCTTAAATTAAGCTTACATGATGCTGAAGCACGCATTGAGCAACAAACTCAAGAAATCACTACTCTCAACACGTTGCTTGCTGAAGAAAAGAGTAGACACAAGATTTCCATGACTAAGATTTATGGCTTAAATATCAAGATTGATGAACTGCAAGCTATGTCTAAAAGATTAGAAACCAAATTGGGTAAACAGGTTGTTCAACCTCAAACCCAATCACATGGGCACAACACCACTCATACTAGTCAACCACGTCATTCTCATGCAGCACATAACCATACATTTATATACACAAACTTTCACAAACCACGTGTACGTAAGAATATTCCTCATACTCATTATACTGCACAAAGACACAACCAATATCACTCTACACATAGACAAAGTCATCATACCATATCACATCAACATGCCATGCCACGTAGACAAAATCATCATGTTATGCCACATAAGCAAAATCATCATATCATGCCACAGCATCACACTATGCCATATAGACAATCTCAGCATGCCACTCCTCACAGTCAATATCATCATACTATGCCACACAGACATCATCATCATGCCACTCACTCGATGCATAGTCCTCATTACCATGCTAACTCTCCATATCATCCTCATCCTGTTGCTTATAGATATCATTCTCATGCTCCCAGTATAAATAAAAATGCTATCTGTACTTACTGTGGTATACATGGACACATCTCACCACAGTGTAGAGTTAGAAGATTGGTAGACAAGAATATATATGCTTGGTTTCCAAAAACTAACTTTTCAGGACCCTCAAGAAAATGGGTACCAAAGGTCACATCTACTCTTGATGTAGGTGGACCTTCCCTCCTCAACTGAGAGTAAGTGGATTCTCGATAGTGGATGCTCGCGACATATGACGGGAGACGCAAATCTTTTTGCATCACTATCGATGAAAAGAGAAGGATACGTATCCTTCGGTAACAATCTCAAAGGGCACATAATAGGTAACGGTATCATTGGTCATCCTCCTTCTCCTGTTATAAAGGATGTCTGCCTAGTGACCGAGTTAAAGCATAACCTGCTCAGCATTAGCCATCTTGCTGATCATGGATATGATATTAACTTTGGACAAAACTGTTGCTATATCTATGATAGGTCAACAGGAGACATTGCTTTTGAAGGGAAAAGAGAGGACAATATCTATATTTTTTATCTCTCTATAAATACTAACCATGCAGGTAGATGTTTATATGCCCACAAAGACGAACGACTACTTTGGCACCAGCGTCTCGGTCATGCCAACATGGATGCTATATCCAGGCTTTCTACCAAGAAGCTAGTGAGAGGATTGCCTGACATCACATTCAAAAAGGACACGGTATGTGCCGAATGTGAACTAAACAAGGCAACTAAATCCTCATTTCATTCCATCAACTCTGTAAGTACTACTAGACCCTTGCAATTACTTCATATGGATTTATTTGGTCCTAGTAGAATAGCTAGCCTTGGTGGCAAACTTTATGCTTTTGTTATTGTTGATGATTTTTCGAGATTTACTTGGGTTTTCTTTCTCGCTAATAAGAGCGACGCTATCTCTGTTTTCAAAGTTTTTGTAAATAAAGTTCAAAACGAAAAAGGCTACATGATTACTCGAATCCGAAGTGATCATGGAGGCGAATTCGTAAATTCAGATTTTGAAAGTTTTTGTAATGCAAATGGTTTTGATCATGAATTTTCTTGTCCTAGAACTCCTCAACAAAATGGTGTTGTGGAGCGGAAGAATAGGACTCTTGACGATATGGCTAGAGTCATGTTGAATAAATTTTCTCTTTCGAAATATTTTTGGGCAGAGGCTGTAAGTATAGCATGCCACATTTTGAATAGGGTGCTTATTCGTCCCATTTCGAAGAAAACACCTTATGAGCTTTGGTTTGGGAGAACCCCAAATGTTTCTTATTTTAGAGTTTTTGGCTGCAGATGTTTTATCCTTAACACCAAAGACAACTTAGGCAAATTTGATGCCAAAGCTGACGATGGTATCTTTCTTGGTTATGCCGCCAAAAGTAAGGGATATAGAGTTTTCAATAAACGCTCACTTATTGTGGAAGAGTCAACAAATGTGACTTTTGATGAAGACAACAGTACAGCAAATACTCTTAATGATGACATTGAGCCATCAACTTCTACTCCAATGAATACTTCAACCGAAACTAATTCTCTGGAGGGTTTGCCTAAGAAATTCTCTTTCAAACCTTCTCATCCAGAAAATTTAGTCATAGGTGAAGTTTCACGTGGAGTTACTACTAGATCATCATTAAGAGACTCTGTTGCTAGCACTGCCTTCATTTCACAAGTAGAGCCTAAAAACATTTCTAAAGCTTTTACTGATGAATTTTGGATCTCTGCTATGCAAGAAGAACTCAACCAATTTGAGAGAAGCCAAGTATGGGAACTAGTTCCTAAACCGGCTAATCACTCAATAATTGGTACCAAATGGGTGTTTAGAAACAAAGTAAGTGAAGATGGTTCAGTCACACGTAACAAAGCTCGTCTAGTAGCTCAAGGATACAACCAAGAGGAAGGTATCGACTACGATGAGACATATGCTCCTGTTGCTAGACTAGAATCCATTCGGATGCTTTGTGCTTTTGCCAATCATTAGAACTTTAAATTATTTCAAATGGATGTTAAAAGTGCTTTCTTGAATGGCTTTATTAAGGAGGAAGTTTATGTCAAACAACCCCCTGGCTTTGAAAATCACATATTTCCCGACCACGTGTTCAAGCTAAAGAAAGCGCTTTATGGCCTTAAACAAGCCCCCAGAGCTTGGTATGAAAGGCTAAGCAGCTTCTTGCTTGAGAAAGGTTTTTCTAAAGGGAAAATTGACACTACACTGTTTATCAAATCTTTCAAAGACACCATTCTATTAATTCAAATTTATGTTGATGATATTATTTTTGGGTCTACTGATGAAACTCTTTGTCAAGAATTTGCCAAGTGTATGCAGACGGAATTTGAGATGAGCATGATGGGAGAGCTCAACTACTTTCTTGGTCTGCAAGTAAAACAACTGGCTAATGGAACTTTCATCTGCCAATCAAAGTACACCAAGGACATGCTGAAGAAGTTCGATCTTGACAACATCAAACCAATCAGCACGCCAATGGCCACTTCAACCAAACTCGAACCAGATGAGAGCGGCAAACCTGTTGATCAACGTAAGTATCGAGGTATGATAGGCAGCTTACTTTATTTAACTGCTAGTCGTCCCGATATCATGTTCAGTATTTGCCTATGTGCTAGATATCAAGCTAATCCTAAGGAATCACACATGACCGCAGTTAAGCATATCTTTAGATACCTTAAGGGTACGGTTACAGTAGGCCTATGGTATCCCAAGTCAACATCATTTGATCTTATTGGTTACTCTGATGCTGACTTCGCTGGATGCAAGGTCGACCGTAAAAGTACGAGCGGCACGTGTCATTTATTAGGAAAAGCTTTAGTCTCCTGGTTTAGCAAGAAACAGAACTCTGTTGCACTATCCACAACAGAAGCTGAATACATAGCAGCTGGGCGTTGTTGTGCACAAATTCTGTGGATGAAGCAAACCTTGGAAGACTATAAGTTATCCTTCATGCATATTCCTATATTCTGTGACAATACTAGTGCCATCAATTTGACTAAGAACCCTGTATGCCACTCACGCACTAAACACATTGAGATCAGACACCACTTTTTGCGTGATCATCAGCAAAATGGCGCGATTAACTTAGAATTTATTGACACTGATCATCAGCTGGCAGATTTCTTTACTAAGCCACTATCCGAAGAGCGCTTCAATTTTCTTTGTCGTGAACTTGGAATTTTAGATGAAGCAGTTATAAATTGAAACTCACCTGCGTAAATATCGAGTATATTGTGATTCTTTTTCGAAAAATTTGGTATGGGTACAAGCCGAAAGGGTCCTTCTGACAACAAGGCGTAAAAGCCTAAGCGACACGGTGCACTAGTCCTCAGGACTACCGCTAGCTGGGATCCGGCCCCTGCAGCTAACCCATGGCAAATTTGGACTATTGAACCACAATATATATCCTTATTTATTATATGGCTCGTTTCGATTTAATATTGCCTAATTGATATTTTCTAAAAAGTTCATTCTGTTTTCTGTGTACCTCTCCTTCTCTATCTATTCTATTCTCTTTGGTGTCCTCAACTTTCTTTTGTTTAACTCTTAAATCTTTTTCTTTGTTATCATTTCTTGTTATTCTTCAACTTTTGTTTTCATTTTAGCCTTTGTTCTGTTCTGGACCAATGATCCAGAACTCGGGCCGAACTCTGCTCCTATCCGAGTTCGGGCCGAGTTCGGTCCCTTGGTTCCAGGGTCGGGATCTGGCTGTGCCGTTGGATCAATTCTAATCCAATGGTCAATATTTCACCCGACCAAAGACAAAACCCTACTTTATGTCGGGATTCTTTCTCTCCCCTTCACTATTACCACCTTTTCTCACCTATACACACTCTTTCCTTGAAACCCTAACCCTAGTTTTTGATCTAGAGTGCCTCATTGCTTCTCAAATCAAGAAAAAGGTGTCTCCTCTCCATTCTCCTCCATTGTTCTTTACCTGTTTGAGGTACCATTTTTTTAAATCTTTTAATGGCTCCTTGCTTGTTCAATCGCGGGAAGAGGATTCGAGTTGAGAGTATTTCCTCTTCAGATTCTCCTCCATCAATTGAACAAATCATTGAACAACTTCAACCACCTCACCCTTTGTTCAATCCACCTCGTCCTCAACATCCTTCCACTTATGACAATAGACTTTTTGTCTCACTTGATGCATCAAACAACTGGTTTAGTGACTTTCGGAATCGTCAAGTATTCACAGGACATCCTATCAATTTTTTCATATTCTCTCAATATGATTCTTTATTCCATGACCTCTATTTTGATGAACTAGTCACTACATCTTCTGCTATTTATCGTCATGCCGTTCAAATGTTCTACTGCAACTTAACCTTTGATGACCTTCGTATTTATTCACGAGTTGCTGGTATCGATATCTCGTTTGATGACTTTGAACTAGCCGAATATCTTGATCTTCTTGAGCCAAGTTCTTGGGAAAGGCTTGTTGATGCTCGCTCGTTCCGTTTTCCCGACGGACTTTCACTTGAAAGCTTCAAGGACGATTTGTGCACTCCATACACACGTCCTCGAAAGCTCATGACGAAATATCTCAACCCATATTTTTCTGATCTTCATTGGATCATCTCTAATACCATTCTACCCAAGATCGGTTCCCCTGATAAAATCACTTATCTTGACATTTCTGCTCTTTATCATCTTCACTTTGGAATTCATTTCAATCTTCCACGTACTATGATGGACTGGATGATTCGCTGTAGGAGGAAACCACGAGCTTTGGTTTATCCTCTGTATCTTCCTATAATCTTTCGTGCTTTTCGTATACCACTTGATGCTTGTCCGTTCCTGCCGGCACCTACCTTTCTATCTAAGGTACGACGCCTTCAGCCTGTTGCTACTACTGAGCTGTCTGCTGATGAGGAGCCTGACGCCCCTCCGCTCGGTCAGACTGCACCTCCTGCCAACCTGGATTCGCTTCAGACTATGCTTCACGATCGTTTTGCTATTGAGGATGATCGCTGGACGCAGCAGGATTACCGTACCACTCTGCAGATTAGTGCCCTTGGGAACTCTCTGCATGATATGCGGTATTCGCTTGCTCGTCATCCTGATTTGCATGTGCCTATTGAGCGGGATCCACATCGCTCGGGTCATCGTCTAGACGATCCGTGGGTCATGCAGTATATGGATCCAGATGATACTTTTGTGGATCTTCAGATGTTCCAGGATCTTTTCGTTGGCCCTTTTCCTGGTCCTTCAGATGTTCCAGGACCTTCTGGTGCTCCGTGATGGAGACTGGCTTGTTATGCTGCTGCCACTGCTGATGGTCTTAGTTGCTTTATGTTTTTAGTTATTTAATTATGGATTTATGTACTGGATTTTTATCTTAGAACCCTGATGATGTGTTTGACATTCTGATTGGTGGATATCATTTTATGCTATTTCTCGTAGTTTCTTTTATGCCAATGCACTCTCTTGTCTAGTATTATACTATTAGTGATTGGTGGATTTTTTCTCTTGGTGTGGTTGCATTACTATTCATTGCTTATTTATATTGCTAACTACCAAAAAGGGGGAGAAACATATGTATATTTCTGTGCTGGCTTGTTTTGGGAAACTTTTACAGGTTCTATGCAGGTTCTATGCATTCATCTGTGTATATCTGTGCTCGTTCTGGGAATATGTTATCTATCAGGTTACAGGGTATATGCACTGTTTACGGGGGAGAGCTACTACTTCTAGCTCGGAAACGTTCACTGATTACGGGGGAGCTATCCGATTCTAGCTCTGCATCAGTTATGGGGGAGCTTGTTGTAATCAACTGTGTCAAGGTATGAATATTGAAATATACATATATTATTTTGTCAATTATCAATATGGGGGAGATTGTTGACACAAAGTCACAGTCAACCAAATATTGACTACATTGACTAAATAATATCTGTATAAATTCAATACGACACACGACGTCTGCTTTCAGTTCGGGACAAACGACAGCTCAGTTTCCGACTCTCAGTATATTTTCGAGTCTGTACTTTTTCATTTCATTGAGTCTAGAAGTATGTACTCTGAGTTATGCTGAGCTCTTGGAACTTAGTCAACAAGCCTACCCAAAATCCCAAGCTCCACCAAAACAAAATTGCCCACAAGTCCCACTTAGAATCACTCTGTGCTCTGGAGACAGAGTTCGGGCCGAACTCTGCCTCCACACAGAGTTCGGGCCGAACTCTGTCCCCTAGAAATCAGGAACCCTAATTTTAGGGTTAGCTGGTTGCTAGCTGTCCAACGGCCAAATTTTTTGAATTCTTCTACCTGAATTCTGGCCGAATTCTGCCTCAAAAATCAGTATAAATAGGGCATGAATTCTCTCATTTTGAATCACTCAATCTTCTCTTCTCTTCTCTCCTACAAGCTCTATAAGCCATACCCTTCCCATCTACTAGCCACAAGCCTCCTAAGTCTCGAGTGCTCAGCATCTCTCAGTTAGGATTCTTGTGCAAGAGTGAAGAAATCGCTTGGACAATTCCAAGCAATCGCCACTGCGATTCTCTGTAAGAAGTTGACGTGCTCTTCTGAAGTAAAGGCACGGGTTGTAAGCTACTATTTCACAAATAGTGGATTTAATCCTGAGCTAGAGTTCTCAGGCCTGGACTAGTCCTCCACGAGGGAAACCAGGTTAAAATTGCTGTGTTTGCGTATGCTCTCTTGTCTTTCATTTACATTCCGCATTTTACTCTGATTATTCATTGTTCGTGAAAGAGTAATTTTTAATTGGTCATTATTTATATATATACTCTATTCACCCCCCCTCTAGAGTTGCCAAACTGTTCTTCAACGGGTACAGCATACGACTGGTATTACAGTATACCCGATAATTGCATATCGTCTTTTGACGAGTTCAAAGCGATGTTTCTCTCTCGTTTCTATGAAGGAGGGATAGATATGAATATGTCCTCCTTGATAGAGATTAAAAAAAAGAAAAAAAAGATACTCGAACATTTATTGAACGTTTCCGACAGGCTACTCTGAAAATGCCTCCTGGTATGCCAGATTCAGTATTAATTGATACATGCAAAATAAACCTACGACCAACCATCGCTGTCTTTACGGACTCTCAATTCACAAATTGGGTCTCATTTATTATAGCGGTTGTTTCAGCTGAGACCAATAGTAAATTGGCTCATAAGCATGGGATGATCTTCGCTTCGGAAGATAAAGGAAAGAAAATCTCTTCAGCTAACAATTCTGGTAATCGCAATGGGAAAGGAAAGAAAACCCTGGTAGTGAACCTTTCAAATCCAAAACTATACCAGGTAATCCGGAGTCTTCTAAGTCGAAAGAAGAGTACTCTTTCGACGACAATGACATTCCTGGAATATTCTAATGTCTCGTGAAGAGTGGTACACTCCAGTTTCCAGATCCAAAACGACCTAATGAGGTAGAATTGACTGATAATCCCAAGTATTGCATCTACCATAGGTATATAAATCATCCGACTAAGGCTTGATATGTCTTGAAGAAAAAGATTCAAGAGTTGATAAATGCTAAAGCTATCACTTTAACTAATGATGAGCATACAGTCATGACTAACATAATTTCTCTTCAGTTTGGAGATCTTCCTCCACAATAAGTTTCTGATGGGATTGTCTCGATTCCGAAGACGACGATGAAGATTGTGAATCTTCCACCAGCCAGAGATCAAAATAAAGGACTATTGCCCTTCACCTTGAAAAATGGTAAAATCATGTGGGCACACCCTGACTTAGTACCAGAAATGGAGTATGAAAGTAAAATTTCAAAATCGAAGAAAGGTCAAAAAATCAAAACTTGCAATATGATTTCTCATATTGCTACCTCAGACCATGATAATTCTCATCATCTGTGGGACGGCATTCCTTTGGAAGATAGGCTAAGGGGTCTGAATATATGCCCTCCAAGTTTGGCTCCTCCTACCAAACTAAAGCTTACATATCAATAATGGTTAACCATAAATAGTGTCCCTTTGTACAGGACACAACAAGTGCTTACTGCCTATGAGAAAGCTCCAGTTGGAATTTTACCTCCTGTACTGAAAGTTTCCACCCTTGCGACTACAGGGGTCTCCGTTCCTTCTTTATCTGATGGAATGTCTTGTGAAAGTCCGTTACCCATTCGCATGTATAGTCAATAATTGGTCTATCTCATGAAAAAGATGGGCTATGACTTTCAAAAAGCGAAAGGCTTGAACGATGGTAAAGGTATACGAGTTCCTTTGCAAATTCAAGGTCGGAGATCCTCCATCGGATTAGGATTTGAGGTCTCTCATAAAAATTCCCATAAAACGAAGACTAAGAGAAAAAAGATTAAATCTTGTAATATGGTAATTCATTTTTCTGAGTCTGAGGAAGAGGCTTTTGCTGGTACAAGATCTGGAAAGGACTACCACAAGGATTACGAGGGAACTTCTAAAAAGGTGGATGATGTCGCTGAAAATCTAAATCTACCGACTCAGTCATCTCCTATTCCTGTTGAAGCAAGACCTTCTAAACCACCAGTAGTTGAAAAGGAAAACAGAAGGCAGTACGTTTTGACGTCCAGCTGAAGTCTGGTCCAAATCAAGGGTTGATAAAACCCTATAAGTTTGACATTCTAACCCAATTAGCCAATACTCCGGCTAGGCTTTCCATCTTTGAATTACTCCGTCTCTCTAAAGAAAGTTGAAAAACTTTGAGTGAAGCTTTGCTACAGGCAGATTCATACTTAGCCCAGCTCAAAAGTCCTGACAATACGCCGGTGTCGTGTCCCCATTGCCACAGTATGATGGAGTCAATTCCTAATATTACTTTCATACAAGAGGATATATTGTTGAAGCATAATTGACATGACAGGCCTCTGTGTTACACAGGGTATATTGACTCGACCGAGGCTGACAGGATTTACATCGATCCTGGGTCTTCCATTAGCATTATTCTTCAGAGTATGTTACGACCATTGAGGATTCCTACTATTGAGTTAACTTACACTAGTACGACAATTATTGGTTTCAATTCTAGAAGAAGTAAACCATTGGGGAAAATCCGTCTGAAGATTCAAATAGGTGACCTTTGAACCATGGCAACCTTCTATGTTATCAATTCAGACGTATCTTATAATATCCTGTTCGGAAGACCATGGATACATGAACATAACATTGTACCTTCGACTCCCCACCAATGCTTCAAGTATGTGGATTCTCAGGGGACCGTAAAGACTGAATTTGCATATCTCAATCCTTTTAAAGATGTTGAAGCCTATTTATTTGATTCAATACTCTATACACAGTAACATGTGAAGGTAATATCCGATATAGTTGAAGATCGATCGTCTTCAGAAGACCAATCGCTTTCAGAAGACCAATCGCCCTCAGAAGATCAACCTTTAAATATTAAGGTTAAGGGTAGGATTCGACCCCAACCTGTCGATGATGAACCTTTGATGATTAAAGTTAAAGGAAGAACTTAATCTACATCTGATGAATCTATGAGAATTCTAGTAAAAAGTCGAGTTCAAGCCAACATTAGTGATCAGCCTCTCATGATCAAGGTTAAAGGACGTATTTTTCGTCCAATTGATTCAAAACCACTAGTTATCAACCTCGACAAGTCTACGCCTAAGACGGATGATGGTCCGTTAATGATTAATCCAAGGCGTAGTAAACAATTTGTCAATGATGTAAATATTGATCAATCTATGTTTTTCTATTTTAATAAAGATTTTCTTTTGGAGTATATGGCTGTCAAATATATTGAAAGAATGACTTTATCCGTTGATAATCAAAGTCATCGACATAAACTAACATAAATACAGAGAAAATCTTATATATTAATCACAAAGAGAATTTATTTCCTCCTCATGTCGAGGTTGGGCCCTATCCTCAGATGTTCCTAACATCTACTCCTTATTTTTTACCTGTTGCCTCATCATCACAAGCTTGTGTGGCTTATAGACGTCATGAAGAATCTTATTTAATGATCCCGTCTACTAAGAAAAACAAGCATCAAATTATGTTTTGTTTGGCTAGGAATATTCTTGTTATACAAACAGATAATCTCGAAGAGAAGGATAAAGAAAAAATCAGAATTGCCAGATATAGTCAACAATCCCGTAAGATTATCCAGAGTATGGGATATAATTTAAAAACCATGTCAGGGCTCAATTCGGGCAAAGGTAGACGATTACCATTATGTGGTAATCCGTTTTATCAACGAACCCTTCGTGGTTTGGGATACGATACATCCCATATGTTTAAGTAAAGTATGGAAGATGAATTTTGTTTCAGTTCTTCACAATCCTCAGATTCGGAAGGAGTCCAGTATGTTGAATCTGAGCTCATCTTTTCAGTTAATATGGTTCAAACCGATGATGGGTCTGAACTATTTGAAAATGACCATTGGGCACAACAAATGGATACACAGTGGGAGCTCCGGTTTGAACAGCGACAGCCACCCACAGAAGATAAAATCATCCAGATTGATGTTGGAGACGAAACTATGTCAAAGCCAATATTTATCAACAAAAACCTTTCCGAAGATGAAAAAGAAAAGTTGATAAAGCTGATAAAAGAATATATTAATATCCTTGCATGGAGCTATGAGGATATGCCAGGTCTGGATCCTAAAGTAGCTACCCATAAACTCAATATTCTTCCTAATGCCAAACCTGTAAAATAACAGCAGAGGCATTTTCGAATAGATATGATGGATGCAATTAAAGCAGAAGTTAAAAAGCTGATCACATGTGGCTTTGTCCGTGAAGAACAACACCCAGATTGGGTTAACAATATTGTTCCTGTCATGAAAAATAATGGAAAAGTTCGAGTTTGCATAGATTTTTGAGATCTCAACGCAACTTGTCCAAAAGACGAATTATTACTTCTGATTACCGATGTCATGATAGACAATACATGTGGTTTTGAACGTATGTCTTTCATGGACGGATTCTCAGGATACAACCAGATTAAGATGCATCCAGGAGATAAAAAGTACACCGCTTTTCGTACACCCCTTGGACTTTATTGCTACGCGGTTTTGCCTTTTGGTTTAAAAAATGCTGGTGCTACATATCAACGGGCCATGAACAATATCTTTCAAGAACATCTATGAAAAATAGTTGAATGTTACGTAGATGATATCGCTGTCAAAAGTCGATCAAATGATGATCACATTCATGACTTGAAGACAGTATTCAAGTTGATGCGTCAACATCAACTAAAGATGAACCCCATTAAGTCTTTCTTAGGGGTTTCCAGTGGCAAATTTTTGGGATTTGTTATTACTTCTCAAGGTATCCATGTTGATCCTGATAAATTTAAAATAATTCTTGAAATGCGTCCTCCACGCAATCAGAAAGAGCTCCGTGGCTTTCAGGGTCGTATTACTTATATCTGGAGATTTATATCAAGTCTTTCTGGGAGATATCAACCTTTCTCTCATTTACTGAAGAAGGGTGTGTCATTTATTTGGGATGAAGCATGTCAAAAACATTTAATGACATCAAGCAATACCTCACAAATCCACCTGTTTTAGTACCCCCAGTAGTGGAAGACCATTTTTGCTGTATGTTCTAGCATTGGATCATTCCCTTGGTGCTCTTCTTGCACAGAAAAGTGGTGAAGGTCATGAACAGGAAATTTATTATCTCAATCGAATGATGGTTGGGGCTGAACACAGGCATACTTCTGTGGAAAAAGAATGTCTAGCCTTGGTTTTTGCCATTCAAAAGACATGACATTATGTATCGGGACAGACTATTCATGTCATCTCCAGAATAAATCCTCTTCGGATATTGATGAAGACGCCGAGTATTCTTAACTCCCGGTTAGCTACCGGGGCAAACTTGCTTACTCCCTATGATATGGTCTACATACCTCAAAAATCAGTGAAGGGTCAAGAGTTAGCTGACTTCTTAGCAGCTCATTCTATACCTGAAACTTCTAAGCTATATGATGACATTCCAGATGAAGTCATAGACTGCAACATGACTTTGAGGAATGATATTTGGCAACTATACTTTGATGGAGCATCACGAGTTGGACCCAAAGGCAATATTGTCTCCCGAGTAGGCATTGTCTTGGTCTCTCCTGATAAAATAGCTATATACCGTGCTTATTCCCTCAACAAACCTTGTTCCAACAATGTGGCAGAGTATAACGCTCTTCTAATTGGTCTTCAAGTAGCAAAACAATTGGACATTAAGTTCTTGGAAGCCTATGGAGACTCTCAGCTGATCATCAATCATGTCAGAGGGACATATGAAGTCAGAAATCTTGACCTTATTCCCTATCATCAAGTGGTAATCAAACTAGCTCTTTCATTCAAAGGGTTCTTCGTTGAATTTGTACGACGCTCTCAAAATTTGGAAGCTGACGCTCTTCCTACTTTAGCTGCAGGCTTAGCAGTTCCAATCAGAAGACAAAATACCATCACTTTGTTGGATCAAGACCTATTTTGTGTCAAGAATAATTTGCACATCGAACAGAGTTATGCTATCGAATCAAATTTTCAGCAAATGGATTGGAGAAGTCCATTTATTGATTATACGGTCTATAGGATTTTACCTGAAGATCCAAAGGAAGCTGCATCAATCAAAAGACGATCGTTTCGATTTTACTATAATGCTTCTATGCACATGTTGTATCGTCGTTCTTATGATGGGCTTTTACTGCATTATCTCTCGGAAAGCGAAGCTAAGCAAATACTTTGTGAAGCTCATGATGGAGTTTGTGGTGCACATCAACCAGGTCCAATGTTACAGGACTGTATTCGTAGAATGGGTTATTATTGGCCTTCTATGATAGCAGACGCTATGGATTACGCAAGACGGTGTAAAGCATGCCAGATTCATGCTAATTTTATTCATCAACCTTCTGAATTTCTACATCCTACGGTAGCTTCTTGGCCTTTCGAAGCTTGGGGTATGGATATTATTGGTCCGATTAATCCTCCTTCTGTCAAAGGACATCGGTTTATCCTTGCTATAACTGATTATTTTTCTAAATGGGTGGAAGCAGTTCCTCTAATTGAAATAAAAACGTCTAATGTGGTTAACTTCATCAAACACCATGTCATTTATCGTTTCAAGATTCCCCGAAGGATAATCCATGATAATGGACCACAATTTGCCAGTCAGGCATTTTATCGATTTTGTGACAAGAATCGGATCTAGAACTTATCTTCTACAGCTTACAATCTAGCTGCTAATGGTTTAGCAGAAGCTTTCAACAAGACAATTATTAAACTTCTCAAAAAGTTTGTTTCTTCTAATAAATGTGATTGAAACGAAAAACTTGGAGAATATTTATGGTCTTATCGAACAATAGTCCGAACTCCAACTGGTTTTACACCATTTTCATTAGTTTATGGATGTGAAGCTGTTCTTCCACTGGAGATCCAAATACTATCTCTTAGAATAGCCATTGCTAATGAGCTAACTACGGAGAATCATGACCGCTTAAGACTCCAGGAACTTGAAGGTTTGGATGAGAAGCGCCTTCAAGTACAACAACACATTGAGCTGTATCAAGCTCGCAAATCTCGAGCTTTCAATCGCAAAGTTAAAGAAAGGGTATTTAAAGTAGGAGAGCTAGTTAGCTGTCCGAAGACCTATGGTTATGACTCATAAGAGTAAAAGCAAATTCCAAACTAAATAGGAAGGCCCTGATGTAGTCAAAATCGTATTCTCTAATGGTGCTTATAGGTTATCTAAACCTAATGGAGATTTGCTCATGATGCCGATCAATGGTAAATTCTTAAAGAAATATTATGTTTGAATTTTTTCTTCGTTTTCCAGCTGCCAAGGTTTGGTTAAGCTGATTATTTATTTCGCCAAAAGAAAATTTTGATTTTCTTTTTTCTCAGCTGATTTCAATTAGAAATGATTTATTATCTATCATGTCCATATTACCTCTGAATAGATATTAATCTACTTCTTTGAGTCATTACAATCTATCATGTCCACATTACCTCTGAATAGATATTAATCTATTTCTTTGAGTCATTGCAATCTATCATGTTCATATTACCTCTGATAGTATTGTACACTCTAAAAAAGAAAAAGATTTATTATCTATCATGTCCATATTACCTCTGGATAGATATAATTTACTTTGTTGAGTTTTGAAGACTTATCAGGTCCATATTACCTATTTTAGAAACATTTCATTTATTCCATGGTTTGAAATGTTACATCAGCCAAAGGAAGAAAATGACAGAAGATAAAATTCGTTATTGGGTACAAAAATTTCTAAGGCGGAGCAGATAGATCATCAATTATTTTCTACAATTCTGCCAGACGCTTTTCGCGAGAGCCCAATACAGTTGTATATGCTATGGATTGTCGAGCTTCCGCAGTACAAAGATGGAAGAGTTCGGCAAAGGCAGCTATCATTTTATCCTTGGCCTCTTCGAGAGTCTTGATGTTTGATTCAGCACCAAAGATCTGTTCTTCCAAAATAGAACTTTGCCTCAAATATTTATCTCGATCTGCCATCATCTGTTTTTTGCTCCTCCTTTAATCGAGCTAGCTCAGCCTCGACTTTACAGATTTTATCATTTTGTTGATGGATTTTGATGTTCATTGAGTCATAGGCTTCTTGCTGCTGCTCCAACAGGGGTTTATTCTCTCTCAAGAAGGCCCTTTCTACGGCAACCTTATTGCTATATTCTTGAAGAGATTCTTTGAAAATAGTTGCCCGAGTTGTATATTCATTTGTGAGAGCATCATACTCAGATTGGACGAGGCTTTCAATAGTCACACTTGACAACCTTAGATATTCTTTGATTGGTTGTTCAAGTCCTTGGACTATCTTTTGCAAGGCTGCTGCCCTCTCAGTATCATTAAACATTACAATGTTGTCAATGGTGGTAGCAATCGCACTTTTCAAACTATCATAACTGAGGCCTTTCTTCAAAACCATCTTGATCAATGCTGCCAAAGTTTTATAAAATGTCTCAGTACGAATCTCTACCAAAGATTCATATCAGCATTAGAGCTTGGTGTATCAGCAATATCTGCTAACCCCTTCTTCCGAAAACTAGAGACAGATGTTGTCGTCGCTACCATGGCTAGTTGAATCCCAAGGATTTCTGGGACTATATCTTCAGCAACCTTTTTCTCCGCTTCTGGTGTATGAGTTTTGGTGGCAGTGGATGATATTATGGAGGTGGTGCCTTCTATGATCGATTCAGGTTCGAATACTATTATCTCAAGAACCTGGTCCGGATTAGTAGCAGTAAATGATGGTGTTGCTGCGACATCTACGATCTCAGAAATCAGTTCTTTGGTAGCAACCGATTCTCTGAGTACTGCAGGCTCTTCTTCTGCAGTCGGCTCTTCATCTCTTTCCTAGACAAGTGAAGACAAATCTTGGCATGCCTCTCCTGCAGACTCTTCTTGTATGTCCATAGATGGAGAACCTTCTTCAGAAAGAGAGTCATCTTTTGAAGAAAACTTCCTTCTTCAGATTCTATTACCTCTTTAGGGAAAGACTTTTGAGGAGAAGGAGCAACAGGCTTTGCCACAGCAATGATCCCTACAAAGATTAAACAAGATAATCAATATACAAAATTATAAATACATATTTTTGTATAAGTTTTGTGTAATTTATCTTTCCCTGGAGTAGGTACAGGATGCGATAAGAGTGTGTCATAATCTAGGTCCCAATCATCGTCATCCAAATCCAGACTTGGTTCGTCCGAGGGGATGGGTTTCGGATTATTAGCAGGATATATGGCTGTGTCTTCGACAGCCTTCGTCTTTTGTGGCAAAGTTAGGTGCAATGAAGTGTTAAGTCGTCCTGGAGATAGGACTCCTATAACTTCAATCATTTCTGCCGGTTGTGGCGCTGAAGATCCTTCTCCAATTTGAGTTGATGAAGGTATAATGTTTTGAGTCTCTTCGATAGAATTTTTGCTTTCTGGGGTAGAGACTCTCTGTTTGAAAGGCCCTTTAATAATAACCTTCTTCTTCTTCTCCGGGAGAGTAACTGTTGTGTCCGATTTCCGCTTCCTGGTGGCAGAAATGGTAATTGCTCCTGCAGCTGTCTCTCCAACTCCCATAGGGATCATTTCTAGATATTCGTCTGGAACAACATCATCAGGTATATCCGAAGGCACCATAACTGGTTCTTCGGTTTCTTTATCTTTTTTCCATCGAAGACTTCCTTTCATATTGTATTCTTTTGGGAAAGAACGAATGGAGACATAAAAATTAGCATACGAATGAATTATTCACAGCTCAGTTGTGCTTGAGGCGGTTGATACACGAAATTTGGCACCGGTGCATCCGGTGCTGAAATATCGCCATGCCCTCGCTCCATCAACTTGTATTCCATAATTGATGAAGCTGGTGGAGGGATTACTAACATAAAGCTGGACATACCCGAAATGATGAGCGAACCGACTGGGTAGATACGGTTCGAAGATGCAGTTGTCCTCAGTTCTATACATCAGATGTGAGGGTCTGATGCATATTAGACAATTAAAGACTGGCACAGGTATTTCAATTCTATCTTGACCTACGTCTTCAAATTGCACACCAAAACAGTCAGCTGGAACAGGTGGTCGTGTGCAGAAAAAATTTTACCCATAGGAGAAGTTCAGTGCTGCCCGTGTATCTGTCACTGAAGTTGCCTTCCAGGTAGCTTTAATAAACTTCTGGAGGAATATGTCCAAATTATTTTCAAGGCCTGGTGGTAATAAGCTGCAGTTGTGATGCAGTAGCCAGCCCATCAAATAGGTATAGGGCATCTCCACCCTAAGAAAATTGCGACGGTAGGGAGCATTTTTGATCAATTCTTCACCAATAGTTCGCAAACCCGCGTTCATCCGGCACACCACCCCCGATAATAGGCTGAGTTTGGCCTTGAATACCAAACGTACTGCTGGCCATAATACGTTTCGGTAAATTCTATCAACTGTACCGGTCCCTGGTATAACCCACCTTCACAACCACAAGGAAAGAAAGCCTGTCAACAAGGCTTCCTTTGAGAGCTTTTAACTGCCATGTCTTAAAAAGCTTAATGTTTCAGTCCCTGTAGGGAATTCTCCAGCTTTGGTGGTGAAATACTTGTCCGGTGACTTATATTTGACCATCCAAATATTTATCAAGTTGGGAGGAATTATTGAGCAAGGATTGATGGTTTGAACCTTGTTATCTTGAAATTTCTCTCTATCTTCCTTGGACACTCTATTCTTATGGTAGAATAGATATGTTATCCATTTATTGACATATGCCAAATTCGATCCACTTTCATACATAGTGGTGCAGATCAAATAATGACACATCAGCTCTAGCTATACCTCGACTAAGCGAGGGTTTTTCTTACTAGTTTCTGCTAGTTTCCGGTTGGAGGAAACATACCCTTCATATGGAACTTCTTCCATTGGTATCTTGGAGATAAATTGCATCTCATGGAGTACAAAATCCATTTTGCCTACTGGGGTCACAAAGGTTCCAGTCGAGCTGATATATAACTCCATCAGAGCTAAGAATAGGTTATTGTTCATGGGTATGCCTTGACTTGTGGAGGCTACCGCTTCTAACGGTCCGATGGCTTGCAGTTCTGCTTCAAAGGTCTTCATGACCCAAGAGCTAAGTTGAACCCAATTTGTATTATGAGGGTCATCCACCCTGGAAGCCTAGGGTTGATTTGGGGATATAATATTGAAGCGTTCATATGCCTGTTAATAAACATTGGTATCTGTTAGGGTTATATACTAAAAGCATCATTTTGTAGTAACCTTATTTTTTTAAATTTTGAATGAGAATCATATGGGCAAATATTTGCATATTGTATTTGTTGCAAGTGTTAATGCAAATGTCTGATATTCTATATTGTAGATAATATGGTGTGTGGTGTCACACAGAAGATCATATTATCAGTTTCGTATGGAGTATATAAATAGTTCACAATCTAGATGGACTTGGACAATCTATTGGAAAGGTTGTAGTGTAATCTGGTATTAGTCTATCTTGACTATAGGTTTACACTAGTACACTTTGTGTGTATTGAACAGGACCACTTGATGTTGTTCTTTTTGTACTGACTACATAAGAGAACAAACACCTCTGTTATTATGGATGCTTGTGCTCTTAATCCGGATATAATAACGGACATGTATATGCAGTGTGCATTACTTTGACTCATAAAAGAGTGAGATTCATTATGGATCAACAACCTCTATGAATTGGGTAATAACATTGTATGTATGATGGGCTGTTGATTATAAATGGAATCCATGTCCCGATACATCGGGTTGATGATGTCCTCTTAAGGAGCTCATAAGGATTGTCATGTAAACCCTGCAGGTGGAATATATCCGACATGACAAATAAAGTTGAGCGGTACTACTTAAGGATAAAAGATGTCGAATCAATATAGTTGTCAGTAACTTAATTTGATCGACGGACATACGATATCTTAACATGGGGAGCCAAACGAGCATATAATAAATGGAGCCCACAAACATAATTTGGGATTAGGGAGGTAGTGCAACAATAGCTCATTAGTGGACCGAGCTATTGTTAATGGGCCTGGATTGTGTGTTCGGGCTGAACACGAGAAATCTAGATCCGTTAGGAGGCCTAACCCTAATTTTTCCTCATGGTCCCTGCCGTAGCCTATATATATCCTCTATTCTCTGGCCGCCATATTATGGATCAGAAATTTGAAACTTTCTCTAAATTCGTGATTCACGTAAGGAGAGAAAGAAAGGGCTACCAAGGAGAAGAAATGGTTGGGAGATCGTCGCCCACACAACGTCTAACTCGAGGAAGGAATGCATGCAGAAGATCATAGGGTTGTCCGCTCGAGATTGCCAGGAATTACTTGCCTCCTTTCCGCCGCAGGTATAATTCGTGAACCCTAGTTTCCGCCTATGAAGGGTTAGAACACGTATTAGATCTGTTTAACTTTCTATCGATCAATACGAACACCAAAGGAAGGGTCCTGGGAATCCCCAGTTCCATCAATTGGTATCAGAGCCACTTTGGATCTACGTATTGATTGATACGTCCATGTTGTCCAATAAAACCTGCCTATGTAATAGTCGGTAGATGTAGATCTGTTCTAACTCGGTTTTGCAGGCATCTTAGATCCAACTTTTATGGTCCAATGTACATTTTTTTGATTGTGTTGTTTAAACCACGGACATGTCGTGGATGTTGTTGTTGCTGTGGATGTAATTAAAATCACGAGGGTTGATCATGCTTATTATTTTAATTTTTAAATCGAGATTATGTGTGAACTCCTTTGGGAGGCATAGGTCGAACCCCGTATAGATCTGCGCAGCGCCAGATTTTGGATTCGGATAGTTGAGGACGGAGCAGCAAAGATGACCATAATAGTTGGATATTTTCTCTTATTTTTGTCATTTTGCTTTTTATGATTATGCATGTTTATTATTGTGTGGTTGTTTTTTTTTGAAAAACCAAGCCTACATTAATAATGGACAACATGGACATAATATCAACTAGTAGAAAAACCCTCATTGTTAAATAACTAAGTGGGAGAGAATTTTTATTTAGTATAAATCCTATGGTCTCCATTACTGGTTTGTAGGTGATGTAATTATACTTGCGTGTTGGCTTTAGTGCTTTCCTCCATATCAGATGAGTATAATTATGGATCACCAGTACAAACTTCCTTAGGGATCATTGTAGAAAGTTACCTAGTATGTGTTTACTTCTCCATCTGAAGGAACTCATTACAAGGTAATGGACTTAGTATTTAAGTAATGGTATACACTTAGATACAAATAATGGTATCCTCCCCATCGGAGTCACTGCTATTATTTGTATGACCAGAGCAAGACCAGCATATTAATTTTATTTGTCATAAAGTTATATTGACATGATAGTAAAATTAATAAGAAAAATCTACTTGAACAAAGTTGAATTTGTATACGTCCACACTATCGTGGCATGTTAAATTCATGGTGTTCAAGGTGTTGGTAAATTTCTTATTATTGTAATATTTAGTTAATTCAAAAAGTTTTTTTTACCCTACATAATTTTATTTATGTGATTCTTAGGATTTCAAAAATGGGTTCTTTCAGTCCACTTATGGTGATTCTTAAAGAAAACAAACTTACTGGACCTAATTATATTGACTGGAAATGTAATTTGGACATTGTTCTGACTGCTGAGGAGCACAAATATGTACTTGTTGAGGAATGACCACCTAAGCCTGATGCTAACTCTAATGAAGAGGTCAAAGAGGCTTATAAGAAGTAGAAAAAGGCAGATGAGATGGCGCGGTATTACATTCTGGCATCTATGTCAAATGTACTGCAACATCAGCATCAGGCCATGGCCACAGCTTATGACATGATGTATAACATCAAGCAACTCTTCGGACATCAGAGTAGAGCAGCTAGGCAGTTTGCTATGAAATGTTTGATTAATACAAAAATGGCTGAGGGTACACCAGTAAGGGATCATGTTCTCAAGATGATGGGTCATCTGAATGAGATGGAGATCCTTGGAGCTGAAATCGATGGGGAAACCCAGGTCGATATCATTCTCGGGACTTTGCCTAAAAGTTTTGACAATTTCTGCCTTAATTACAACATGAACAAAAGGTTGTATAGTTTGGCAGAACTTACAAAAGAGCTACATGATGAATCTCTCTTTAGGCAGAGTGGTCACGTTTTTGTTTCTGAAAAGGCTTTTACTTCTAAGCCAAAAGGCGGTAAGAAGAAGAATAACATTCAGAAATAGGCAAATTCAGCAAAGAAGGGCATGGGACCTCAAGGCGCGGTGAAAAAGCCGAAAGGCAAATGTTTCAAGTGCAAAGGGTCAGGACATTGGAAGACTGATTGTCCACTTCTCAAACAAGTGAACAAAGAAAGTATATCTCATTTACTAGTAGTTGAAACATGTTTAGCGGTGTTATCTACCGACACCTGGTGTGTAGATACAGGAGCCACTAATCATGTCTGTAATATATTACAGGGGTTCCAGGAAACCAGACGGCTCAGTGATGGAGAGATATGCTTATTCATGGGTGATGCTACAAAAGTATCGGTCGTTGAATTAGGAGATGTTACTTTATCTTTTGGTAGAAATACGTCTTTGACATTAAGAGATTGTCTTTATGCACCTTCACTTAGAAGGAATTTAGTTTTTGTTTCTATGTTAGTTAAGGATGGATATTCAGTTTATTTTAATGACAATATTATTATTAGAAAGAATAAACATTTTATCTGTTCTGGTGCATTGGTTGATAATTTGTATGCCATTAATCCTATTTTTCCCACAATGCAACTTATGGAAATGAATAATATGTCATCTAACTTAAATAAGAGAAAAGAACCTTCTTGTATGAACCAAACATATCTTTGGCACTTACGATTGGGGCATATTAACCTAAGAAGGATTCAAAGAAGACTTGTTGAAGATGGACCTTTGAGTTCATTGGAAGTGGAGGCACTACCAGTCTGTGAATCCTGCTTGGAAGGTAAAATGACCAAAAGGCCTTTTACGACAAAGGGGTATAGGGCCAAAAATGTGTTGGAATTAGTTTATTCTGATTTGTGAGGTCCCATGACTATCCAAGCTAGAGGTGGCTTTGAATATTTTGTCACATTTATTGACGATTATTCAAGGTATGGATAAATTTATTTGATGCACCGTAAGTCTGAGTGCTTTGAGAAATTCAAAGAGTACAAGGCTGAAACGGAGAAACATCATGGAAAATGTATCAAGTCATTACGATCAGATCGTGGTGGCGAGTACCTCTTTGGAGAGTTTAGGGATTATTTATCAGAGACTGGAATTGCATCCCAATTGACTGCACCTGGAACACCCCAACAGAATGGTGTAGCCGAAAGAAGGAATCAAACTCTTATGGAGATGGTTAGATCAATGATGAGTTATTCGGATTTGCCAGATTCGTTTTGGGGATATGCCTTAGAGACTGCAGCGTATATTTTAAACTTGGTTCCCTCTAAGTCAGTACCTCTTACTCACACAGAGCTGTGGATTGGGCGTAAGCCTAGTCTGAAACATGTTCGCATTTGGGGTAGTCCAGCACATGTGCTGAATGGGAAAGCAGATAAGTTAGAATCTCGTACAGAAGTACGCTTGTTTGTAGGCTATCCAAGAGGAACGAAAGGAGGTTTATTTTATAGTCCTAAGGATCAGAAGGTCATTGTTAGCACGAATGCCCGATTCTTAGAGGAAGACTATGTAATGAACCATAAACCCACAAGTAGAGTTGTTCTAGAAGAACTGAGATGTGAGACACCAAGTACTTCAGTACCAACAATACAAGATGATGAACTACAAATAACTGCACAACGTGTCACAAATGTTACACCACAACCGATAGTGCCTCGTCGTAGTGGGAGGGTTGTGATACAACCTGATAGATATATGTTCTTGGGAGAGTCGTCAGACTTCGTCCCTGAGGAACAAGATTATGATCCCTGTATCTACAATGAAGCACTCCAAGATAAAGATATAGAGTCTTGGCAAAAAGCAATAATATCTCAAATAGAATCTATGGATTCTAATCAGGTCTGGGAGCTTGTAGAACCACCCGTTGGTGTAAAAGCCATTGGATGCAAGTGGGTCTATAAGAGAAAAAGAGGATCAGACGGTAAGGTTGAAACCTTTAAAGCTCGACTTGTAGCAAAAGGTTTTACTCAAAGAGAGGGTATCGATTATAAGGAAACCTTTTCTCCTGTAGCCATGCTTAAGTCTATTCGGATTCTTTTATCTATTGTAGCTCATCTCGATTATGAGATTTGGCAAATGGATGTCAAGACAGTTTTTCTTAATAGAAGTCTTGAGGAAGACATCTATATGAAGCAACCAGACGGGTTCATTGAAAAGGGCCAGGAGCATCTTGTTTGTAAGCTCAAGAAGTCCATTTATGGACTTAAGCAAGCTTCCAGATCTTGGAACATATGTTTTGATCAGGTGATAAAATCCTATGGATTTGATCAATGTCATGATGAATCATGTGTATACATAAAGTGTGATAAAAACATAGTGGTGTTCCTAGTACTTTATGTGGATGACATCTTGCTCATTGGAAACAATGTGAAGGTATTATCTAATGTAAGGGTATGGTTATCCAAACAGTTTGATATGAAGGACTTGGGAGAAGTAGGTCACATCCTTGGGATCAAAGTTCTACGAGATCGCAAGAAAAGGATGTTGGGCTTATCCCAAGCTTCCTATATCGATATTGTACTAACTCGTTTTAGTATGCAATATTCTAAGAAAGGTTTCTTACCTTTTAGACACAGAATTACTCTATCAAAGGAGCAGTGTCCGAGGACACCTAAAGAGATAGAGAACATGAAGGCAGTTTCTTATGCTTCAGCAGTAGGAAGCTTAATGTATGCAATGCTATGTATGAGACCAGACATCTGCTTTGCCGTAGGCATGGTCAGCAGATATCAGTCTAACCCAGGACAAGAGCACTGGACTGCCGTAAAGCATATTTTGAAGTACCTGAAAAAGACTAAAGAGTATATACTAGTTTACCAGGCAGATAGTTTAGTTCCCTTTGGGTATACAGACTCAGATTTTCAGTCAGATAAGGATTCCAGGAAATCTACCTCAGGTTATGTGTTTACTTTGGGAGGTGGAGCCATTGTGTGGAGGAGTATCAAGCAAAAATGTATTACTGATTCCACCATGGAAGCCGAGTATGTGGCAGCCTCTGAGGCAGCCAAAGAAGCGGTTTGGCTCAGAAACTTTTTGTTGGACTTGGATGTGGTACCTAGTTTGCCTAAGTCTATTATACTTTATTGTGATAATAGTGGTACAGTTGCAAACTCGAAGGAACCATGAGCCCATAAGACAGGCAAACACATTGAGCGCAAGTACCACCTGATACGAGATTTCGTAAAGAAAAGAAAAGTTGATGTGGTCAAGATAGCATCAGTCGACAACCTAGCTGATCCCCACTACACCAAAATGAAAAATTAGGAACATTATGCGTTTTTCAATCTGGAACGCTTATTTTTCGTACCTAGGTTCTAGAACGGACCAAAAGCGTTCCGGATCAGAAAAGCATTCCTAAAATATTTTATTTTAATTTTCAAAAAAAGTTATTTATGTAGGTATGCTTTTATACCGTTCCAATACTGTAGAAAAATAGATATAGCAAGGTGTTTAAATTTTCTCAAAAATCCCAAAAACTAGACTATGCCCGCTCCTTTCTTTCTTTCTTTCACAATTTTTCCTGCTCCCATCTCCTTCTTTTCCAGAAAAAACTTTTCTCCATAATGTTTGTTTCCTCCTACTACTCCTCCCAACCCTTTTCTTCTGTTTTTCTCACATCAGCAGTAGCTCCATAAAACCCCCCTCCTTCCGATGGGAAGGAAGCATTGGGAACCGCCAACGTAAAGCCACCCTCTCTCTCTCTCTTAACTAACATCAGGTACTCTCCTCTTTCTTATCCTTTCTTTTTTTGAACCTATTCTTAATCGATTCGATGGAGATATGTTCGAATCCAGTTGAAATCATATGATTCTTTCTCTATTCATCATATTTTCCATGAATACATGGTTTTATTTTTTTTGCATCTCTCCTTGATCGATTCTTCATTTTTGGGGTCAATTTTTTTTCGATTAGGGTTTGGGGGATGATTTGGTATAATTTATGGATATTTCGTAGAATATGTTAGGGTTTCGATTAGTTATTTTTTAGAATAGGTTGGGGAATATTCACTGAGCCATATAGCTATTTGACTAACTTTTGTGTCGCCATATTCTACGAATTTTAGGCAACAACTACTGTGATTTGAGATTCCTCTTCACCTACTTTTAATTACAATCAACCTTCATAATCTAGAATTTGGGAAAAATCTGTATAGGCACTATTAGAGGGCCTTTGGATGTGTTAGGACATGGTTCTTCACATACCATGCATATCCCAAAACTTTGTTTCTGTTCGGATTCCACTAAAATTATGCAACAAGTCCCATGATGTAAAAGAACGTGTTTCTTGCACAGATCTTAAGGATGGTGGGTTAGTAGAAGATGTCGGCTCGACACTAACAAAAAAACAATAGGGACAACAAACTAAAAGGTAAAGTAATCTTCTTATATTCTTCTTTTCCTGAAGTATTGATCTATTATGTGTTATTGATGATCAACTTTGAGTAATTAAATTTATATTTGACTGTTGTATAATGAAATGTCAAAATTTTCTTCTATCATGTGCTATCGATGAAGAATTTTATAACTAATCATGTTGTTGATAAATAACAATTGTAAATTTGAGCAGGATATGCCAATTTTCCCCCTCTTAATTACAAGTTTGTTTGAAAAATTATGGGGAAAAAATTAGATGTAAAATAACTAATAGGAAATGGTGCTACCATGTAAAGGTAATTTACATGAGTACGTAGAGGAGTGTTGTAATCTATTTTGGATTTTTTTTATAGATATTTATCTTTACATTTTTAGAAAATTCTAATGTATTTTTGCTCTGTCTGAAAAACAAAATATATGTCTGCTACTTACTATTGAACCAAGTGATTGATATGAAAACATGCCTTCTCGTGCTTCGCTCTGCAAGATCCGACAATTGCGAAAGTTGAATGGTCGTGGCATGGCTCAAGTGGCCACAAAGGAAATGACTATCTGTATCATTCTGATTGCATTTTTCCTCAGAGCAGCCTAAAACAAAATTTGTGTGCTTTATCAAACGATAGAAATTATGGACTTTGTATGTAGCTCTGTTTGCAAAATATTGCTACTATTCACTAAATTTGAAAAGATTATTATCAGTCTAGGCAATTTGAAAAGATTATTATCATTCTGATTGTGTTTTTCCCTCAGAGCAGCAGAAAACAAATTTTGTGTACTTTATCAAATGATTGAAATTATGGACTTTGCATGTACCTCTGTTTGCAATATATTGCTGCTATTCCCTAAATTTGAAAAGATTATTATCATTCTAGGCATATTTTGGAATTTACAGCTGTATTTCTCACCTATTGTAATTATTTTGCCAAGATTACCACTATTTAATTGAAGGTTTAAATGTAGAAGTCTTTCAATGCTTTGTTGACTTTATTTGACTATGCAGAGTAATCCACTAGATATGTTATATTTATATGTGTGATAACAGTATCATGCAACTCACATTATGACTATGTATAGTAATCTAGTAAAATAATCTTCTAGATAGTGTTTATTGCAGGTTGGCTAACTTATATCCGATGGTGTCGAGTAATTAGGCTTTGTGCAAGATTTTGTGATATGGATAAATGATGTGATATTTGCTATCTATGTAATATAGATGTTTACTACTGTTTAAAGATTCAAGTAATTTCTTTATAATGGCCTGTCTTGTTGAATTCAGATTCGGCAGGAATTAAAAGGTAAGAAACACTCGTCCATTATGTTCTCTGACTCCTAATGATTCTTTTAATACTCGGGAGTTCCCATCCAAATTACTACTTTTTCATACACCACTTAAAAAAAATTTGCTAGCCAAACACAAAAGTGTAGGAAAGCCTCTTCCATGCCACCATTTCCAAATTTCAGCCCAACACAAAAGTGCTTGGATTTGCACTTCCCATGAGCCAACAATTCTCGATTCAAACAACTGGCCAAGAAGTGCAAATCCAAGACTCTTTTTGCACTTCTTAGCAAGTTTCAACCTCAATCCAAGAAGCAGGAAAGCCTCTTCCTACATTTTTTATGCTTCTTGAGCTTCTTGCAATCCAAACAGGCTCTAAAGGGAAGTGAATGAGGTTTGCTTAGAGTATGTTCACCTAAAGGGCTGATGAGATTTAAGACCCGTATGCTGCTAAAAAATCAGGTTAACCATACTTGATTGAACTTTTGCTTTAGTGAATGTCATTTATTGAATGAATATCTTCTCTATAATATTGTGAAAGCACCTCTTTACATGTTCATTTGTTTCTATATTTTCATCAACATTGATGTCCTATAACTTAAATACTTTGTACACTCTATTCTTGCCTCTCTTCCCCCTGACCGTGTATAAACCACCTCGAGTCTGTCTTTCAGAACCTTCGCAGTCAACATCCAATTAAGAAGTGCATCTAGGTACTGAAGATGCCCATATCTACATGCTTTACACATCAATTTGCTATAATCCATAGGCATACAGACCAATCATGTATGCACTTGCTCTGACTTCTAACGATTGTAATCAATATGGAACCTATGTCCTTTTCAAATGTGAATTAACACCTTCAGAACTGCTATATTCTATTTATGTCTTTGTCTTTGTTTATATGATTTCCATTACCTGTATAAATAATATAAAAGTTTAGTGTTTGGTGCATCTCCTTAGGTTTTTCTTCTATTTTATTATGTAAATGAGATTGTTGATACTTTATGCTTGATAGTTAGATATGCACTTTGCTTAAATTTTCTACTTGGAAACATCTTTGTATGATGAGCAATGTACATCTTTTAAGTGAGTATAATTGTGAAAATTTTAGCTAAACATGAGACTTCAATTTTTCCTTGAGACATTCTTGTACTAAAGGTATTATGTGTTTGTTGGCAGTCCTGAGGGAAATTGGGCTAGCCTCAAATAACAAATGGGAGTGCTAACTTGTAAATACTTTGAAATTTTTTGGGATACCCCAAGTAAAACTTGGAATGCCCTTAGAATTTACCTTTCTTTATTGCATGGCTTGTGCTTTTTCACTGGTCAACCGACATCTTTCCAGTGATTCTATTGCACTACTTCATGGTTGTTCATTGTTTTTTCTTTTCTTTATGTGCCTTGTTGAATGACTAAGTTCTTAATTGTGATCAAATTATTTTATCATATTTTTAACAATCTTTGAAATGTTTACAGGACGTCACATTTTTTGCTTCCTCGACTATCATAGTTCCAGGGCCTACGCTCACTAACAAGAACATCAAGTGTCAAAGACTCAAATTATTTTCACAGCTCGGATATTGTTTTTTTGGTGTGGTAGACAACATGTATTAAAGTTACAATGTTTATGTAAGACATTTGGCTATTGTGTATGTAGCTTTAACATTATCCATTCTCTAGGCACTTGTACTATGGAAGTTCGTTTACTTTCATTTTATGTTTTTGTGAGTTCTACGTTTATAAATTCTCAAGATGATTACAAGTTTGTGTCATTTGTTATTCTTTCTTATAAAATTCAGCACTACAGGTTTTGTAAGTCATAGTACTTATGCTAGTTATATATTATTTCAAGCTATACGTGTGCAATTTCAAATGTTGTGGGCAATCGTGTATATATATATATATATATATATATATATATATATATATATATATATATATATATATATATATATAGAAAACTGGAACACTTTTTTAGGTGTTCCAAAATTTGGCAAGAAAAGTATTCTAGGATGCTTTCTTAGGAACGCATTTCTAATGTTCCATCATTGGAACTCTTTTTAGCCGTTCCAATAAGTGGAAAATAAGTAATTTGGAATATTTTGATGGAACTATTTTTTGGAACGCTTTATTGGTGTTCCAATATTGGAACACCAGAAAAGCGTTCCAATAAATGTTTACTGGAACGCCTTTATTCCGTTCCAACAAATCTGGCAGTCCATAAATAGGCATGGAATATAGGTGTGCCTAAAATTATTTGGAATAGAATTTTAGCGTTCCAAAATGATCTTTTTGGTGTAGTGCCCTTTACAAAGAGCTTACCAGCTAAGGCTTTTGACAGTCATGTTGAGGGAATGGGAGTCAGATGTGCAGCAGCATGGCTTTAAGTATAAGTGGAAGATTTGTAATAGTATACTGAAAAGCAATACTTTGAGTATAAGTGGGAGATTGTTAGGGTTATATACTAAAAGCATCACTTTTGTAGTAACCTTATTTCCTTAAATTTTGAATGAGAATCATATGGACAAATGTTTGCATATTGTATTTGTTGCAAGTGTTAATGCAAATGTCTGATATTCTATATTGTAGATAATATGGTGTGTGGTGTCACACAGAAGATCATATTATCAGTTTCCTATGGAGTATATAAATAGTTCACAACCTAGATGGACTTGGACAATCTATTGGAAAGGTTGTAGTGTAATCTGGTATTAGTCTATCTTGACTATAGGTTTACACTAGTACACTTTGTGTGTATTGAACAGGACCACTTGAGGTTGTTCTTTTTGTACTAACTACATAAGAGAACAAACACCTCTGTTATTATGGATGCTTGTGCTCTTAATCCGGATATATTAACGGACATGTATATGCAGTGTGCATTACTTTGACTCATAAAAGAGTGAGATTCATTATGGATCAACAACCTCTATGAATTGGGTAATAATATTGTATGTATGATGGGCTGTTGATTATAAATGGAATCCATGTCCCGATACATCGGGTTGATGATGTCCTCTTAAGGAGCTCATAAGGATTGTCATGTAAAACCTGCAGGTGGAATATATCCGACATGACAAATAAAGTTGAGCGGTACTACTTAAGGATAAAAGATGTCGAATCAATATAGTTGTCAGTAACTTAATTTGATCGACTGACATACGATATCTTAACATGGGGAGCCAAACGAGCATATAATAAATAGAGCCCACAAACATAATTTGGGATTAGGAAGGTAGTGCAACAATAGCTTATTAGTGGACCGAGCTATTGTTAATGGGCCTGGATTGTGTGTTCGGGCTGAACACGGGAAATCCAGATCCGTTAGGAGGCCTAACCCTAATTTCTCCTCATGGTCCCTGGCGTAGCCTATATATATCCTCTATTCTCTGGCCGCCATATTACGGATCAGAAATCTGAAACTTTCTCTAAATTCGTGATTCACGTAAGGAGAGAAAGAGAGGGCTGCCAAGGAGAAGAAAAGGTTGGGAGATCGTCGCCCACACAACGTCTAATTCGAGGAAGGAATACGTACAGAAGATCTTGGGATCGTTCGCTCGAGATTGCCAGGAATTACTTGTCTTCTTTCCGTCGCAGGTATAATTTGTGAACCCTAGTTTTCGCCTATGAAGGGTTAGAACACGTATTAGATCTGTTTAACTTTCTATCGATCAATACGCGCACCAAAGGAAGGGTCCTGGGAATCCCCAGTTCCATCAGTATCTGCACCGACAGGATCAGAGACGAGCCTTCACTTGTTGTGAATCTAGGTATTAAACCTAAGAAAGGGGTGACACCACCGCTGGGAGTACTCGAATGATAGCCCATTTGGTTTTCGTCCCTCTTGAATATAATTCTCCCCGATCTTCCATAACTGTTGGGAGTCAGATTCCAGATCATCTGCTTCGGATGAGTGGCGTGAACAAAAGAAGAAAGGGGATAATCCCTTGGCATTATTGGGAGATACATGGCCCTTTCCCGAAACTTGAACACCCAGGACTCCTTCTTGGGGTTTGTCTGAGATTGGAAATCAGTTGCATCCCAAAACATAAATGTAGGTTTCAAGTAATGCTGGCCATCTAATGACACCAGTAATTCTCCGTTCATCAAAGATAGTAACATTCTGTCTCCCTGAGCAGCTATCAACTGTTGTCTTTCCTTGGGATACTGCTTGTTGGTTTGAGGAAACTCGACATGGGACAAGTTCTCCAGATACTTTGATCCCAAAATGCCAGTTGGGGAGCCAAATACCTCGGAGAGAGGATGGATACCCAAGTCCACTGTAAAAGAAATTCAACAAAAAAATCAAGTTAGTAAAACTCTAAGTTTGAACTCTACGCAAACTCAAGCTCTACGCAAATGTCTCTACGCGAGTAAATTTTTGAGTTATTATGCGTAAAAGGTTCTCTGTTTTAAAATAATTTATTTTATGCATTTATCTGAAAATGTTCTGCGCAGTCTATGACTAAAAGTTTTTACACGTACTTTTTTTGTTCAAAAGAGTAAAGTTTTACGTGTGAAAACACAGTTTTTTTGAATTTCGTATTTTTATATTTACGCTGGCACATATAACGTGAGCATATTTTCAATTTCTACTCTAGCACGTATAACGTGAGCGTATTTTTGGTTTCAAGTTTTACGCTGGGATGTATAAACGTGGGTGTATGATTTAGGGTTGCTCTTAGGTCATTTTCTCTAACGAAATCCATAGTCAAAATAGATAGGGTTTCTACCTATCATGGCTGGAGCCACGATTGGGTTGGTCTTTGGGATCTCTTCGAGGTTCTTCTTCGGTGATGCTGCGGTGGCGTGGAGTTCCTTCGACGATCTAGCCATCGACGAAGCGACGGTAAGTTTCTTGCCCTTAGCTGAGGCGACAGCCTTGTTCTTGGGTGCCATTTGCGAGAACACCGATTTTGAGGATAAGTGCAGAAGAGATTGAGAATGAAAGAGATGAGTAAATTTCTCTCTCTTCCAACAGAGTTCTATTTATAGAAAATTCAAAATTGATTCAAATTCTCGAATGACTGTTGGGTATCCCTAATTTTACACTGGTGACTGTTGGTATCCCTAATTTTATGCTGGTGACTGCTGGATATCCCAAACTTTACGCTCCTGTTTAAATTATTCCAAATATTAAAAAATTTGAAAACTTTAAGGGGGTCTTGTAGAAGCGTAAATAAATTTCGTAGACCAAGTCAAAGAAGTTGAGATCTTTACGGAAAGACAGTTCCAGACTACACGAAGCCCATTTCAGACTTTACGCAAAGGTCAAACTGAGTCAAACTCAAGCTCTACGCAAGGGTTAAATTCAGACTTTACGTAAAGATACTTTCACTCTCTACGCGGAGAATGAGCTGTCCATGCTGCATTAAGTGCACGAAGATACTGCTTTGACAGATTGATTCTTTGACAAATAGTTGCACAGAAGCGAAGAAGATTTTTCACACCAACCCATGGTTGTTATTTAGTGTGCCAACGAGCTGCTTTACGATCGAGGAACAGCCTCCTCTTTATGCATAAGTGTTATTTGAGCTTTTACGCTCAAGGCTATCTCAGTCACTCTTTTTGCAAGTAGAGTTTATTTGAGCCTTTACGTTCAAGGCTATTTTTAGTCGCTTTACGCAGGAAGCTTACTTTGAGCTATTTTACGCTCAGACCTGCCTAAATAGCATCCCTTACGCACCGTCTGTCCTGATTGTGTGGGAACGTGGTTTTCTGACGTGGCCTTCATGCCATACTTTTCGATGAACGTGTGTACATGTTCTCCTTATTTTATTGGATTATGGGACACGTGTCAATATGCGTAGAGGCCAATTTCTGTACGCGGGTGACAGTTATTCTACCAGCCTGCGTAGAGACCCAATGTTGGTGCTTTTTATACACAGAAGGACAAGCCTATAAAAAACTTCTTTTTTAAAGAAGAAGTGACTGGGTTTTTCAGGCCGGATATCTTGAGAGAATTCATATCTTCAGAGCAAAGTTATTTTTCAGATCATTTCTCTTCAACTTTTCCTCAAGAACAGAGTGAAGCAAAGCAGAAAAGCATTCGACCGTGTCATCAGTGCCAATTATGTCGATACCTTTCTGGTGACTTAGTTCTTCCAATTGTTCATCTCCAAGCAGTTTTCTTCATCATCATCGTGTGGTCCAAGGAACAAAGTGATCGCTCTCAGATCAGACTTCCATAGCAATACCCCCCAGAATTTACTTGTACTTTTGTATATTTTCTCTCATTTTCTTTCAAAAGCTTTAGGGCATTTTCTCTTATTTTTATTTCGATCCCCAGCAGAGTCGCCATTTTGTTTTACTTAACAAAATGCCCCAAAGCTTTTGAAAGAAAACAAAAGAAAATGTACAAAAGTACAAGTAAATTTTGGAGAGTATTGCTATGAAAGTCTGATCTGAGAGCGATCAATTTATTCCTTGGACCACACGATGATGATGAAGAAAACTGCTTAGAGATGAACAACTGAAAGAACTAAGTCACCAGAAAGGTATCAACACAATTGGCACTGATGGCACGGTCAAATGCTTTTCTGCTTTGCTTCACTCTGTTCTTGAGGAAAAGTTGAAGAGAAATGATCTGGAAAATCACTTTGCTCTGAAGATATGAATTCTCTCAAGATATGTGGCCTAAAAAACCCAGTCCCTTCTTCTTTAAAACAGAAGTCTTTTTATAGGCTTGTCCTTTTGTGCGTAAAAAGCATCAACATTAGGTATCTACGCAGGCTGGTAGAATAACTGTCACCCACGTACAGAAAATGGCCTCTACGCATATCGACACGTGTCCCATAATCTAATAAAATAAGGAGAACACGTACACACGTTCGTCGAAAAGTATGGCATGAAGGCCACGTCAGAAAACTACGTTCCCACACAATCAGGATAGACGGTGGGTAAGGGATGTTGTTTAGGCATGTCTTAGCGTAAAATAGCTCAATATAAGCTTCCTGCATAAAGCGGCTAAAATAGCCTTGAACGTAAAGGCTCAAATAAACTCTATGTGCAAAAAGAGTGGCTGAGATAGCCTTGAGAGTAAAAACTCAAATAACTCTATGCGTAAAGAGGAGGTTGTTCCACCTCGAGCGTAAAGCAGCTCGTTTGCACACTAAACAACAATCCTGGGTTGGTGTGAAAAATCTTCTTGGCTTCTGTGCAACTATTTATCAGAGAATCAATCTGTCAAAGCAGTATCTTCGTGCATTTAATGCAACATGGACAGCTCATTGTCCACATAGAGAGTGAAACTGTCTTCGCGTAAAGTCTGAATTTAACCCTTGCGTAGAGCTTGAGTTTGACTCAGTTTAACCTTTGCGTAAAATTTGAAATGGGCTTCGAGTAGAGTCTAGAATTGTTTTTGCGTAAAGATCTCAACTTCTTTGACTTGGTCTATGAAATTTATTTACGCTTCTACAATAGATACATAAATAAATATAAATAGATTTAGATAAGGAAAAATATATAATCAATATCCCGCGAGATAACGAATATATCGCAAGATATTGAGTCATATATTCACCCAACCCCTCTCCCTAAAGAGTAGAACAACAGCAGCTACTTATATGTATTCGAGAGAGATTGAGAGAGAGAGAAAGAAATCTCGATAAAGCCCTAAGATGATCACCTATCTAGCCGCGACACCCAGGCACACCTGTCTCGCACGTGCAACGCCATTGTCGTGGGCCACCGCCGGCCTGGCAAACGCACGGCCGTGCGCAAGAGTAAGAAAAACTGGCAGCAGTAGTAGTTGTATGGCGAGGAGCCGACTTCGCTATGCGATATCTCAACGATCGTTCGATCGTTTTATGTCCCGTAAACTCTGGTATGTCCCTAACCTATACCACTATATTTTCCTTCAAATAAATTCCATCGTCATGTGCTAGTTTTTCCAGAAATTCGATCCAAAGATCGATAAGAAACGGCCAAACAGAACGTATATACAGTCACAAAGACCCAAGTTGGAAGACATTTTATGATCTGTATATTAAGAGTTTTCGAAAACTAAATAAAGGAAGTCCTAGACATCATATAGGGCATCACAACCCTTCTTGTAGATTCTGATTTCATTAAGTAGATGAAAAGTTATTCGATTCTAAAGTTCAAAGAAACCTATTTTTTAAAACTATAGAAAATAGAAAAATCTTCCGATACGACGTGTGTCCCACCAAACCTGGTGATGTGGCCGCGAACCGAAAGCATCGAAAGGTTCGTAACAACTTCGTTGACGTGTGGGCTTTGACGGAATTCAAATTGGTTGCGTGTATGCGACGAATTTGATGTGTATTCGTCAAAATTTATCGTATCGACCTTTTTTAATATTCTCCAATTAATTTGTGCACGTTTGTCAAATCGAGACGAAACTTGTGCCAGCAGGACCTTATCATTTTTTAGGTCCTGTATGCCAAGTTTGGTCCAAATCTAAGACAGTTGACCGGATTGCCGTTTTGTGGGCCCCACGTTCCAACTTACCTGGCAAATTTGTGCAAGGATCCTCGGAATCCAAAATTGGACATACCGTTGGGTTCATCTCGTCAAACCAGACCCGTAGACATATAATTTGATGACTTTAGAGACCATAGACTTTGGCACATTTTTCGGTGCAAAGTGGGTCCAATAGCGGACACCATTTTGACCCAAAATTTTTGTTTTGCCCTTGTGTCTAGAATTGGACTCATGGATAGCCTATCCTAGCTATTTTTCTTATTTCGGAAATGTTGGCAATGTCTGTTTCAGCATCCGAGGACAGTTACAGGAGTTTAACTTTCACGGACATTTGAATTAACTAGTTATTTACAGGACTTTTGCTACCATCAGGCAGGTACACATTGCCAAACTTTATAGTACCTACATGTTTTTCTATATTGCTATTTTTCATATCTTACTTAGTTCCATATTTCTTTTATTCTATGTCATGGTTATTCTAGTTTTACGTGCACGTAGATTTTTACTGTTTTTTCTATATTACTTGCTCTGTTTTCTTTATGCTGCTCATGTCTAGAGATAGTATTTCTTTGTCTATGCCATGATCCTCCTGACCTGTTTGACTTGGACTACTAGTACTTGATGTACTTGACCAGATCATGATTGTTTTCACCTGACCCTGACCTGTTATTAGACGTGACTATACCTGACCACCTCGTTCATGAGCTCCCATCGAGTGCGGATGAGCCTTACTATAGTTAGAGATTCCCCATCGGCTACTGACTATAGGACTGTGAGCTCCCATCTGGATGCGGTTACCCCGACTTACTTATAGTCACGCTTGATAGCACTATCTTTGACGGCATTCCACTTACACTTATTCCTTAGTTTTATATTATTTACTTGTACCATTCCCTATCCTTCTAATATGTTAAAAACTGTTAATGTAGGCATGTATATTGTGTGTCTTGCTAATCCTCTGAGGACCTAGTTATCTCTCCAGGTATTAGCTGAAGTGATTGAGGTAGAATACATTGGAGAATTGATGATTGTTTCTCAGGAATTTTAGGTATATTTAGTTCATATCTTTTCATACTCGTCCTATATTATATTACTTTGACATTGCTGCTGTATAGCCTAGTTTTATAAGCTTTATCTTTCATTAGATGCTTGTTCAAGATAATTGCATTAGAGTCTGGTCGATTTTATTGTATATCATCTTTTCTTGTTACTTTTAGTAACCGGTTTGCTAATGTCTGACTAGCATTAGTTTACATGGTTTATACAAGAGGTTATCTTTAGTGGATTGAGATATTTGTAGTTGAATAGATAGATTACTTTAGACAACCAGACATCTTATATGTATTCGAGCTGGACTGGAGTCCTCTCGATGCGTAGCTGACATGTATACATATCTTAGTCTGGGACTGGGGTGTTACAGCGCAAGATCGCCAGCGTCATTGGGCCAATTCTTATCGACGTCCCCTTGAATTTTCCATCGACGACCACGTATTCCTTAGGATCTCGCCTACCAATGGCGTCATTCATTTTGGCGTACGGGAAAAGCTTAGTCCTAGGTATATAGGGCCGCTCGACATTCTAGAGCGAGTAGGTAATGTGTCCTATCGTCTCGCTTTTCTGCTTTGTTACGTGAGGTACATGATGTCTTCCATGTATCCCAAATGCGACGGTATATCCTGGATCCGAGTCATGTCCTTGATCATTCAGAATTGGTTGTTCGTACCAACCTTTCATATGAGGAAAGACCCGTATCCATATTGGACCGGAGAGAGAAGATACTCAAGCACAAGACTATTAGTCTAGTCCGTGTTGCTTGGGGTCATCACTCTTTGGGTGAGTCAACGTGGGAGCGTGAGGAAGATATCCGATAGCGATATCCATATCTGTTTGACTCATAAGGTATATTGTCTTCCTTATGCCTTATACTTTTAAATCCCTACTTGTATGAATGATTGCTTGATTAACTGCTAGTGATAGATTGCTCGTGATTAGTATAGCTTGCCCCGACATCTCTAGCCTCTTGATTAACTTTCGAGGAAAAAATTCTTTTAAGGTGGGTAGAGTTGTCACTCCCATTTTCTGCTATACGTATTTCCAGTATATGTGTACGGATTCCCGACCCGTATCTTGGCTTGTCTAGCATAGCTTGGAATGGCTTGGCTAGGTTTATTTTGGTTTGGTTTGGGTGAGTGGTTCATCATGATAACCCCCCTTTATGTAAAACAACCCTCTTTTCTCTCTCCTCCTCTACTTTAATTTAATTCCATTTACTTCTTCTTCCTCCATTAGTTCTCTCTGACCACCATAGGCAAGTGCAACTTGCTTCATGGAGGAACTCCATTTTTATTGTTCTATTGTCTACCCTACAAGCTTATAAGACTCTTTAGTACTTAGCATTCTTGATTTTGGAGGATTAAAACTTATAGGTCTAAGTTTTCTTAAATTTTTGTTTTCTTGGGTTTGGATCTCTCAAACTTTTTTGTTTTCAAGTTTTGATTGTTCTAGGTTGTAAAGAATTTGATTTTACCCAAAATGGACCTTTGAAAACCCAGATTTTGAGTTATGTTGAGTGATTTATGGACCTTAAAAGTTTATGGGTTCCACGGTTCTTCTTCTCGGGTTGGAGAAGAAGAACAGTTTGGGCGCATGGCATTTTATGTGCCCATAATGACTTTAGCCTTGGGCGCTCAGCCCTATATATGTGCCCATTGCTTCCTGCCTTCCTCAGTATGGGCGTATGGCTTATTATGCGCCCTTAGCTTCTGCTTGCTTATGCACATAACTTTAATATGTGTTAAGTCATAGTGTTCCATAGTAGTAGGCGCATAGCCCTTATTATGCGCCCACATGGCCAGTATAGATGGCTCCTGACTTAGCCTCCTATTTTTTCCTGCCTCACTCATGTGGGCGTATAGACCATGCACCCTGCCTTCCTCATGTGGGCGAATAGACTATAACCACATGTTTGCAGACGCATAGGCCATGGGCACATGCACTCTCATGCGTATTCCTTCCATAACATATGACCTACGTGATGTGTCTAGTCCTACGTGATGTGTCTAGTCCTAGCCGCATACAGGTGGGCGCATGCCCTTAGGCGCATAGCCTTAGGTGCTCGCCACTCTCAGCGCATGCATTTTGGGTGCATGCTCTTCATGACACCCCATTGACCCTTGTGTCATCTCTTACAATGTCCGTATTTGTCCCCATGGTCCTTATTTAAATTGTGACCTTGTTTGTACTCTTTACTTGACTAAGTCTTATTAGGTTATTTTTCATGTTGCACATGTACTCTTAGCTTTAAACACGATCTTGGTATGGTACGTACACTCTCTAACAACTTCTTGATAGTGGCCCACCGTAGTGCACTTACATGAACACGACATGACATTGTAACTTTACAAGATAACTCTTGATAGTGACCCGTCGTGGTGCACTTTTGACAAGTAACTTGACATGATAATTCTTGATGGTGGTCCGTTGTGGCACACTCTTGACAAGTAATCTTGATGAGTAACCTAACATGATAAATCTTGATATGCTATTGCGATAGCTATCTTTACTCGCTAAGTAACTCTTGTCTTGACACCGTGAATGGTTGTGCTTGTATAAGCTACATGTCTCGTCTTACATCATGTCTACGACATGGATTCCTGGTTACCACGGTCAGGGATTCATAATGAATCTGACTAGGATAATAACTAGATTGATCAAGTAGTCCATGAAGAAATTTTCCAGCTACAGGCAGTCCCGTTATCTGGGCGCTCTATTTGGACATGTAGCCTACCGTCGAGTAGGACACATTTTCAGCACACTGTCATATGTTGAACCCCCAAGTCACCTAATCCAACTCTCTCAACTTGCGACTGGATAACCTGGATTAAGTCTGCAGGGCTTGTGGCTGTTGGAACATCTCGATACATTTTGTTAGTAACTAAGCTTGTGATAACCCTAGTTAGTTAAAGTATCAAGTGGTACTCATTGCTTGGCCATGATTGATGGATGGAGTCTAGTCTAGTCTTGCCTAGGCAAGACTAGTACATGGTTATCTCAGCACGTTACTGTTATACTTTACTTTATCGATAATTGGTTAGAGACTAAGTTCTGTTCAGGTGAAGGGTTACAACCCCGGTCCTTGTTTGGTTTACGGGTTGTAACTTGGTTACTGGAATAGTCATTTAGTTATCTTATCATTTATCACCATGTTTCCTTTAATTCCTGTCTTTCGTTATCATTATGTCTTTATGTGCTAATATGCGGGTTTTAGTTCTTAAGTGAAGCCTCCCTTATGGAACTTGCTCTTTCTGGGGTCTAATCCAGCTGGTTTTATATGGCCAGATTTCGGAGTATCACCCGAGGATCTTCCAGCCTTCCAACCAGATGGTGAACACTAGACGCAACCCTGATAACGAGTGGGTTTTATTTTGCTCTTCCACTCTATTGTAAATTATTCTTTTGATGCGTTTAGCCGCCGAGCAAGTGTTAGCTTATGTTAAATTTACATTCCTGCACTACAAGAATAAGGGCTTTTCTTGACGGTGATTACACGTCAAGGAATGGGTATCTTGACGGTTGCAGATCCGTCAACTAGGCCGGATTCAAGAAAAGACCCCTCCTTTTCTTGACGGTCACTGACAGGACTTTTCTTGACGATTTTTGGCCGTCATATTAAGTAGTTTTCTTAACTGTTTTTAGCCGTCAAGATAGCAGTTTTTAGAAACTGTCAACATAGGCAAAAACTTTTCTCGACTTCGGTCTAGATGACGGCCTTTAGCCGTCAAGAAAAGCATTTGTTTTGACAGACAAAATCCGTAATAAAAAATAGTAATTCACGACTATTATACAGCATGATATGAATTAAAGTTGACGTTTGACAACCGTCAAGAGAAGCTATCCAAAGTACCGTCAAGAGAAGTATTTCAAAATTCTATCAAGAATTATATAATATCAATCAACCACATATAATATCAATCCAAAAGCTACACACATCAAATTAATATAAAATCTAAATTTCATATTAACAAACTGTATTGTTCATATAACAAAAACTTCCAACGCACATCCCACCACATGTATTCTTCACTTGTCCAACCACAACATAATCCAACCATAAAGTACACATCCCACATCTGTTGTTTCCATATCACTAAAACATCCAAACCACAAACATCTATCACTTGTCTCCACAAAACATAATCCACCAACACTACAAAAATAAAACAAAAAAGTAGCAAACCATATCGGAGCATAACCCTCCATATCCACAGCATTGCCTATTCACAGCATGCATGCACCTTCATTTTTCAGAAAGTTCCTGAGAGAACAAGAACACAAAGTATCAACTCAGTATTACAGAATCTGAAGGCTAGCTACATTGAAAAAGTGTAAAAGTTAGAAAAAAATAGCTCACAAAAACTTCTAAGATGCACTAAGATATCCTTATTTGACTGGTGGTTTCCATTCAGCAAGCACTTTGATTGCCCAAACAAGAATTTTTTTGAAGCATTAGAATATTTAGTTTGACTTAATGAAAAATAATAATTTCTTCCTTACGGACTAGCAACAATACTTGCATAATCCTATAGTTGTTGAGTTTGTGTGGTATTTGGGACCCTTATATCACCTACTTAACCCGAAAGGGAATGAAGTCATCTATTTGGAAAAAAAATTCCCTTTTAGCATTCAAATTGGAGGCCAGTGACTAAAACTCAGATAAATTATTTAACAAGTATGAGTGCTCACCTTACTTGCCTCCATGAGGATTGATACTCAACCCAAAAGACCCCCAAATCCCTGATACCACTATATCTATCACATACTCAACCCAAAAGACCAAAACTGATACATAAACCCACGACCTAAAGCCTCTGAACTAGTTTAGGATATCAGATATATACTATAACATTCAAATCAGAAATCATCCTAACTAATATATCAATATTTATACCTTGGGAGAGAAAAATGCTTCCTAGATTACTAATTGAACAAAGAAAAAATTACCTTGGGAGAGAAAAATGCTACATCTCTAATGGAATAACTGGGCTACTTTTACTTCCATTCTCTTCATGGTGAGCAAATTGCTTCCTAAATTGATCGACAGCACTGCATGATGGCCGAATTACATGTCAAAACAATGATGGGATGACAAGATGGTTCTCTCTCAACTTTAGCCAAACCTTTAAAGTATGGATCAGCTAATGCCTATAAACCAAACCACCAACATGTCAACGTAAGTTGAGAATCTACATTTGGAGACATAAAGAATACTGTAAACAACTCCTTGCAAAAATTCAATTAACAAATGCTATAAATGTCTCAGCAATAAAAAGAAGCTGACGAGAGAGATTCAAATGCCAAAAGCCTCTCCATGAGCTTAAGTGCTAATGGATCGGCATTTGGAAAGTTCTGAGAAAATGGTACCCCAAATTCTTTTTTTAGTTATCAACAACGGATCACAGAACACCGATGCCAAGTTTTAATAGCAGAAGTTTTATTAAATCACCATCTCAAAATTATAGCTTGTCATGTACATATTGGCTCAGATCTTAAGATAACTTCCAACGGAGAGCCTGAGGAAAGTTCATACTTCAAAATGTAGAGCATTGCAGACAGGATCTGGAGTCTTTTCTTAAGGAATAAATCATAAAGTTTTTCTACCAAACAATGTGTCTGAATAAAATACCTCATGGAGGACCCTTGCAGCCAGTTCTTCTGCAATGTCATTTACTAACACAGGTACAACACACTGTGCCAATGTACGACCGGTATCAAAAATTTTATTAACAAAATGCACTGTAGGACCAGATTACCTGTAAAGTTAACGAATAAAATGGAAACCCAAAGCAAAAGAAAATGAGTTGTGATTATCCTTGATAAAATTATGGATAACATTCATAATATGGAGGGTGAAGATCCACTATTAGAAAGACAAGCTCAACTAGAGAAAAAGGGGCTGTCCCTAAATTAAGCATTGGCAACGTTCTAAACCAGCTTCATAGAACTGAAATAGGAAACAGTAATGCCAAGCCTTTGGATCTCTCAGATATGTCAAAAGGGAATCAAACAATCCCCTTCTTAACAAGCAAAGTTCATACAGATTTTCTATATTAAAAACAAAGTTCATCTGTTACCTTTGACAAGCCCACATAAAACCCATTGAAATGCCAAATTTGGGTCTTCTATTACCCAGCCATTGCATCAGCCTATAGTATGACATCAAGCCAACTAAAAAGAAAAGAACATTCCAATACATATATCTTTCAATGCTAATTATAACAGCTTTTATACCGATGCAAAAAAATCTCAATAAGGTGGAATAGAAAGAAAAAATGAAGCCAAGCCTGAAACGTAATGATAATCAAAGAATGAAACAAATATAATAATGTTATGAAAAGATTAGCAGCTCTAAAAACAAGCTAACAAAATATGAACGCATGCAAGCTTACCTAAGATTTTGTAATATCTGCTTCTTCTTCTACACGTAAACGAATACGACCCGACAAAGTAAGTATATATCTCAAGCATTGAATTTTTTTAATTCCTACTTCATTTTGGAAAGCTTACATGCGTAATAGCTTCTACTTAAGATGATACCGAGCTCGATTTGCAAGAGACCAAATGGACATTAGGTCCAAAGGACTGATACTCTCCAAAAAAAAGTGTTTGCTCCAAAAACAAATATTTGTTTATATTCTTTGCTAATACAAAGTGAAAAAAGTGGCAGTGATGCAACAGATAATAAGTGAGATAATGGCATTTTAATTAGCCAGCTTGCTAGTTATGGCCTGCACTTCAGTTGATCAAACATTTCAAACTCATCAACTACTTACTTGCCAATAAACACATCAATTCAGTTGCCAATAAATGCATACATTTTCAAAAATCTATTATCGCGCATATTATGACTAAGACATTTCGACAAACACCATTCCTACTATGTTGACTAGAGAGCGAAAAGGAATTCAAGGGTGTACCTGAGCCAAGAGGGAACTTCGGTGCCAACTCCAATCGATGATGCTTCCCGTGGTCCCCGGAGCCGACTCCATTCGGTGAAAAAGAGAGCGTATAGTAACCCTTGTCCGATATAGACTCCAGTCTCGCCTCTATTGTCGTAACGGGAACCCCCACCGTTCCAATCAGACTATCGATGTGAAGCAACCGACACAACTTTCTGTAAGACCTGCCATATCAGTAAAAAAATAAAGATTGGCTAGCACAAGTCATAAGTTGATAGTTTATTTGTTCTCTTACAATATTTGCCATAACATGACATAAGTCAGAGGTGCAAAAAACTTGAGGAATATAAGGCAAAGGAAACAACAAAGCAACAAATATCTTCTTATTATTAGTGAAGTATAAAATTTAGAAGATTTTCCACATGTTCCAGGAAAAGAGGTTGGTGGCAACCACATGCGAGTATCCATATCATGTCTAACATATACTGAAGCATGCACAAATTAACACAAAAGCTGAATTGTGGATACATGAACTAATATGGTTAGTTGTGAATCTTGAAGATCAAACTTCCATACATTAAACATATCAAGGATGATAGGAAACATTTAAAAAGGGGAAATATATTTTCATTTTGGATACGTGCAGCAATCTGTGGAAAATCCCTTTACAACAATATTGACAACACGTTAGAACTATTAAGTGGCGGGAAAAAATGTTCTGACGGATATGAACTTACAAATCTCTCTGCCGCTTTAGTATTACACATTTTCTTACTTATATTTTCCATGGAAAGGCATATAGTACTGTCTACTATGTGATGGTGGTTCTTATTTTCATACTAATTGCTTACACATATACCCTTCCCTTAATCAAAAAACAAACCTTAACCATTCTCTCTCTTGTGTCTTGATGTTAATATTCCTCGAAAAAGAAAGCTCGAGACGGTCGGGTAAAGTAAAAATTTTACTTCGTCGGCAGAAAATTTTCAGATGCATTGATGTAACTTGGCCTTATAGCTAAAACTCCCTAACATTCGCAATGGAAGAAATTATAGTATTAATAAAAACATCTATGATATAAAGACTACAATTTCTAAGGGTTTAAAAATGATGAAATTTTACTAACCGGGTTATTTCATAAGTCTAGTATGTAGGTCTGGACACCTTGGTTCTCCATTGCTTGAATTGTACTCTCCATTTCAGAAGTAGTAGTCTGATAGAAAGCAAAAATACATGCTCAACAATACCACAAAAAAGAAAAAATAGAAAAAATAAATCATAAATACAGAAGCAACAGTCTTATCAGAATTCACTTACCAAAGGGTGGATAAAGAAAATGTTATTCATGAACACATGAAAGTCCACTATCCCCTATAAAATTAGACCTTGGTTAGTTTTATTTTTCACATATTTGTAGGGAAACAATAATTAATAAAGAGTTAAAATGTCACCCAGTCAAACTCCTCATGCATGTGCTTGTTGAATGCTCTTAGAGATATACATGAGGAAAGGAAATCATTATACTTGTGTGTACCTTTACGAGCGTGTGTGTGTCTGTGTGTGTGCGTGTGAGAGGAAGAGAGAGAAAGAGGAAATACTACTGCAAGTAGGTATTATAAAACCTGAAACAACAGCCAATGATGACAACTATGAAGAAATATGAAAATTTGAAAATTAGCTTTGGAAAGAAATACAAAAATTCACTACATTTCTGTGAATTGTGAATAAACAGTCTTATTGGTGAAGAAAGAAGATAGTGATAGCTTCATTTTTCTCACCAATCACCATAAAAGAAGATTCTGTAGTGGACAATTATTGGATTTTGTTTCAATTTCTAATAGTGAGCATAAACACATCAGAGAATAAAAAGAAAGCATACCAACTGAAACCACCAAATACCTGATGATTTGTATACAATATAGGTTAGTCTACCAAATACATTCACTTGTGATGGTCAGACGGGTTTAAAGAACTAACTACTTGTATAATCTAAAAAAGCACATTTTATGAATGAATGATTTGCCAATGGTAGAAAGAAGTGAATGTTTACTAACACTGTAAAGCTTCACTGTAACTGTTGTGCCTACACGCCCTTGAAGCTTTTGTGCTATTGTTTTACCATTTATTCCCACAACATTCTCTGATACAGATAGCCACTAGGATTGACAATATATTATTTCAGACAGAACTTTCTCACTTGCTTCATCAGATATAGGAAAGAAGAAAAAAAGAAACTAATAATTCTTCTCTCATATCTTACAGGAACATGTTCATGATGCAAGTGCATCAAGATCCAATCTTGGCAAAGAGAACCCACATAAAAAACCCCATTCCCCATAATCAAATCTGACCTAAAGATCCAAACATTTAAGTCAAGAAGAAGCAGGCCTCACCTCCATGGAGCGGAGATAGTTGTAGATGTCGCTGGCATGGTACGGGCACATCTGGTGCGGGCACACCTTCTTGGCGAAGGAGAGGCGCGGCTTCTCCTTAGCGCCGCCCGAGCTGCTGCTTGCGACTTCACCTTCATTCTTCTCCTCCTCGTCGTCGACTTCGGTACTGATCTTTGGGGCAGAAATTTGATGGATTTGGGGATGAAATTTAGGGTTAGGGTTAGGGGACAAACTTTGATGGACTTGGGGTTAGGGTTGGGATTGAGAAAGGGTTTTGGGAATGAGAAAGGAGGAGGAAGAGGAAGAAGAGGGGAAGGAAGATGGAGAGGATGAAGAGGGGGATTTTTAGTTTGGGCTCTCATTCTCCCTCATCAACCTAGAAGGAGAAATAGGGAGAAGATGACGGGAACGGGAAATAAATAAGATGGACTCGAATGACAAGTGTCAACATAGATTTGCAATTAAAAAAGTTCAAAAAATTAACCTAAATGGTAGTTGAAAATATCGTGCCAATTTTTTAGGCATATATTAGTTGACGATTATTACCAAACCGTTGACGGATCCTCTAAAACCGTCAACTATTATGTTGTAAGATTGCTAAATTAACATAAAATAAGGCATTTCTTGACATAAGTCTAAATCCGTCAAGGTAACCCATTTTCTTGACGGTTTTTCACGACCATTAACTTATAAACCGTCAAGAATCATTATTTTTCTTGTAGTGTTGTCTGCCTAAGGGCTATAACATGATTAACAAATCCTAGGGTTGATCATGTATGACTTAAACTCTTGCTAGTCTTCGTATTTTGTATGACTAGCTTCATGATCATCTGAATATGTAATGTACGGGATGCCTTACTTTGTATGTCTGATGATCTACCATCTTGTTACATTTACTTGCTTGCTTGAGATTGAGACACTAGGCTTGTTCTTGACCATAAGAGACTGTTGGTTTGTAGTTAAACCCTCATACATCTAAACAGTCGTGACCGTATTGTGAGGTGGGATTCACTTCTATATACGTAGCTGGCTGTGTCTGTCCCCCGTACTCCAGTATTCTAGTTCTGGGGCGTAATATATAGATCATGGGTATCCTATCGTTTTAAGGGAATGGGACAAAAATTGCTTGGTAAAAATCAATTACGAAAAAAATGGACATATGTGATTCGTTCTATGGGAACATGTGACATACATGTGGTGCATTTGAATTAGACTACAAGATGGTGTGTTTGTGTGGGACGTATACCATGTGTGTAGAGTGGCTCGTCTATTTCTTGAGGATGCAGCTTATTGGAAAAAGAATGGCTAATGTTGTGCTCCAAATATCAAAGTCACGGTAGAGGTGCCAAAATGATACGGATTGAAGGAAACGTTATAAACCAATGATTATTAGTTCAGATGGAACAAATCTTTGATTAATTTAATTCTTAGATTTTAATCTATGTTAGCGGGACAGGATATCTAAAATCAATCTGAACCATTCCTACTAGGTAAGGGGAGTCTTGAATAAGTTGCAACTTGAGTGGTGGAGCTAATTGTCAATCAGAGGGGTTACTACATTTCTTAAGACAAAATACGTCTTTTGTGACTTTTGTATTTAAGTAGCGCAATGGGCCTCTATTGGGTGGAACACTAGTAGCATCTGCGTAGTAGGCTTCGAGTAGATCACAACCATATATTGGGTCAAAATATTTGAGTCAAGGTTGGATCTCTAAATGCAGTTGGACAGTACATCGGTATTATGGCAAGGGTTACAACTAGCCATTTTAACCTGAAAGTCGTGTCATGAAAATAGAGTACAAGGGGACGTGTTTTAGTGGGACATGATATGCCTACATGAAGGTGGACTCATCTAGGTCTTACATATGAAATTTGTTGGAAGGTAATAGCTAGTCTCATGCTTTGAATCTCAATGTCACAGTCGGGGACACCAAATGATCTAGATGGAAAGTGGGAGTTCAAGAGGGACTAATTTATCATCCTAAGAGAATCCAATTCATCCTAATAAATGGGGGTCCTAATAAATCTTAACATTTAGAAGGCTTGCAACCTATAGTCTATAGAACTAAGACAAGGGTTAAGGATTAATGAGGTTAGAGAAATTCAAAGTCGTGATATTGTACCTCGACTCTTGATTATTAGAGAATGCAAGATGATGTAATAGAAATTTTGATACGGTAGATATGAATCAAGTTTGGAGTTAGTTCTCTGATTTTGAATAGATGAAAATAATTGTGTATGTATAGCCTTCATGGCCATAGAAGAATACTTCGTATCCACGAGCATTTGTTTTTCGAAATAGGTGATGAAAAATAATAAGAGTTCGAGGAAGATAGGAACGATTTGTAAATGTGGTTTTCAAAGGCGATTGAATAGTTTAAGAGGGATTTGCCAAGGCATTCGTGGATGATGTTGACACAAAGTCACAGTCAACCAAATATTGACTACATTGACTAAATAATATCTGTATAAATTCAATACGACACACGACGTCTGCATTCAGTTCAGGACAGACAACAGCTCAGTTTCCGACTCTCAGTATATTTTTGAGTCTGTACTTTTACATTTTATTGAGTCTAGAAGTATGTACTCTGAGTTATGCTGAGCTCTTGGAACTTAGTCTATAAGCCTACCCAAAATCCCAAGCTCCACCAAAACAAAAATTGCCCACAAGTCCCACTTAGGACCACTCTGTGCTCTGGAGACAGAGTTCGGGCCGAACTCTGCCTCCACACAGAGTTCGGGCCGAACTCTGTCCCCTAGAAATCAGGAACCCTAATTTTAGGGTTAGCTGGTTGCTAGCTGTCCAACGGCCAAATTTTTGAATTTTTCTACCCGAATTCTGGCCGAATTCTGCCTCTAAAAACACTATAAATAGGGCATGAATTCTCTCATTTCAATTCACTCAATCTTCTCTTCTTTTCTCTCCTACAAGCTCAATAAGCCATACCCTTCCTATCTACTAGCCACAAGCCTCCTAAGTCTCGAGTGCTCAGCATCTCTCAGTTAGGATTCTTGTACAAGAGTGAAGAAGTCGCTTGGACAATTCCAAGCAATCGCCACTGCGATTCTCTGTAAGAAGTTGACGTGCTCTTCTGAAGAAAAGGCACGGGTTGTAAGCTACTATTTCACAAATAGTGGATTTAATCCTGAGCTAGAGTTCTCAGGCCTGGACTAGTCCTCCACGAGGGAAACCAGGTTAAAATCGCTGTGTTTGCGTATGCTCTTCTGCTCTTCATTTATTTTCCGCACTTTACTCTGATTATTTATTGTTGGTGAAAGAGTTATTTTTAATTGGCTATTTTTCTATATAAACTCTATTCACCCCCCTCTAGAGTTGCCAAACTGTTCTTCAATTGGTATCAGAGCTCTGTTCTCTTTACAAGGACTAACATCCTAAGAGCTGATCCATGGCAACCACACAATCCTTGATTTCCAATCATGGTGAAGGTCAGTCCACTCATAGGCCTCCCCTATTTGATGGGACTAACTACACATATTGGAAAACAAGGATGAGCTTCTATCTTAAGTCTCTAGACTTTGACCTGTGGACTGTCGTCACTGACGGTTACAAAAAGCCCCCAGGATAGTTGTCGATGGTGACCTCATTGAGAAACCACACGACAAATATTCTGTCGAGGAGAAGAAACAGGCAAGTCTAGATGCTAGGGCTATTAATGCTTTATTCTGTGATATAGACATGAATGAGTTCAACAGGGTCTCTACATGCACCACTGCTCATGAAGTATGGAGACTTCTAGAAGTGACGCATGAAGGAACCACACAGGTCAAGGAATCTAAAATAAGCCGTCTCACTCAAGAATACGAAGCCTTCAAGATGAAGCCAAGTGAGACGATCACTCAAATGATCACAAGATTCCTCGACATCATCAATCCTCTATCTTCGCTTGGAAAGCAGTACTCAAACCACGAGAAGATTCGTAAGCTGCTCAGAGGGCTACCAAAGATTTGGAACCCTAAGGTGACAGCCATCATAGAAGGAAACGATCTCACAACAATGTCAATGGAGACCTTGATGGGTAAGCTTATGACTCACGAGCTTGACCTCAAGGACTTCGAAGAGCCTGCTCCGAAGACCAGGGAGATCGCACTCAAAGCTCATCAACGAAGAGCTAATCATGATGAGACCGAAGAAGATAATTCGGATGATGAAGACCAAGCTCTCATGGTTCGCAACTTCAGGAAATTCCTTCGCTTCAATCGAAGGAAGAAGGAATCTCAAGAAGACGATGAAGAAGAACCAACTTGTTACGGTTGCAAGAAAACTGGACATGTCCGAAAAGACTGCTCATTCCTGAAGAAGAGCAACCGCTATGAGAAGCCATACAAAAAGAACTCATCAAAGAAATATGCCAACACAGGTATCTGGCATGAAAGTGAAGCGAGTGACTCTGAAGAAGAAAAGGACTCTCCTCAAGATACAGCAAATGTGTGCCTGATGGCAACTTCCAACAAGGTATCTAACGAAACTCTGGATGACTTCTCTTTTGATGAACTTGGCGATGCTTTCACTGATTTACTCGATGATCATAAAAAGGTCATCGGTAAATATAAACATGCCAAGGATAAAATCAAAAGTCTAGAAGATGAGATACAAAGAATTTCTTTACTTCTTGATAATGTTAGAAACACATCACCCACAAATAACACTGATGAAGCATCCAAGCTTAAATTAAGCTTACATGATGCTGAAGCACGTATTGAGCAACAAACTCAAGAAATTACTACTCTCAACACGTTGCTTGCTGAAGAAAAGAGTAGACACAAGATTTCCATGACTAAGATTTATGGCTTAAATATTAAGGTTGATGAACTGCAAGCTGTTTCTAAAAGATTAGAAACCAAATTGGGTAAACAGGTTGTTCAACCTCAAACCCAATCACATGGGCACAACACCACTCATGCTAGTCAACCACGTCATTCTCATGCAACACATAACCATGCATTTATATACACAAACTTTCACAAACCACGTGCACGTAAGAACAATTCTCACTCAATACACACTCATCATGCACAAAGACACAATTAACATCACTCCACACATAAAAATCATCATGCCATGCCATATAGACAAAATCATCATGTTATGCAATATAGACAAAATCATCATGCCATGCCATCTAGACAATATCAGCATGTCACACATCATAGACAATACCATCATTCTATGCCTCATAGACACCATCAAAATGCCACTTATTCCATGCATAATCATCTTCACCATGCTAACTCTTCACATCATGTCCATCCTCATCCTGTTGCTTATAGATATTATTCTCATGCTCCTAGTATAAATAAGAATGCTATATGTACTTATTGTGGATTACATGGACACATCTCACCACAGTGAAGAGTTAGAAGACTTGTAGATAAAAGGATATATGCTTGGTTCCCAAAGACTAACTTTTCAGGACCCTCAAGAACTCGGGTACCAAAGGTCACATCTACTCTTGATGTAGGTGGACCTTCCCTCCTCAACTGAAAGTAAATGGATTCTCGATAGTGGATGCTCGCGACATATGACGGGAGACGCAAATCTTTTTGCATCACTATCGATGAAGAGAGAAGGATACGTATCCTTCGGTAACAATCTCAAAGGGCACATTATAGGTAATGGTATCATTGGTCATCCTCCTTCTCCTGTAATAAAGGATGTCTGCCTAGTGACCGAGTTAAAACATAACCTGCTCAGCATTAGTCATCTTGCTGATCATGGATATGATATTAACTTTGGACAAAACAGTTGCTACATCTATGATAGATCAACAGGAGACATTGCTTTTGAAGGGAAAAGAGAGGACAACATCTACATTTTCTATCTTTCTATAAATACTGACAATGCAGGTAGATGTCTATATGCCCACAAAGACGAACGACTACTTTGGCACCAGCGTCTTGGTCATGCCAACATGGATGCTATATCCAGGCTTTCCACCAAGAAGCTAGTGAGAGGATTGCCTGACATCACGTTCAAAAAGGACACGGTATGTGCCGAATGTGAACTAAACAAGGCAACTAAATCCTCATTTCATTCTATCAACTCTGTAAGTACTACTAGACCCTTGCAACTACTTCATATGGATTTATTTGGTCCTAGTAGAATAGCTAGCCTTGGAGGCAAACTTTATGCATTTGTTATTGTTGATGATTTTTCGAGATTTACATGGGTTTTCTTTCTCGCTAATAAGAGCGATGCTATTTCTGTTTTCAAAATTTTTGTAAAGAAAGTTCAAAACGAAAAAGGCTACATGATTATTCGAATCCGAAGTGATCATGGAGGCGAATTCGTAAATTATGATTTTGAAAGTTTTTGTAATGCAAATGGTTTTGATCATGAATTTTCTTGTCCTAGAACTCCTCAACAAAATGGTGTTGTGGAGCGGAAGAATAGGACTCTTGGCGATATGGCTAGAGTCATGTTGAATAAATTTTCTCTTCCGAAATATTTTTGGACAGAGGCTGTAAGTACAGCATGCCACATTTTGAATAGGGTGCTTATTCGTCCCATTACGAAGAAAACACCCTATGAGCTTTGGTTTGGGAGAACCCCCAATGTTTCTTATTTTAAAGTTTTTGGCTGTAGATATTTTATCCTTAACACCAAAGACAACTTAGGCAAATTTGATGCCAAAGCTGACGATGGTATCTTTCTTGGTTATGCCGCCAAGAGTAAGGGATATAGAGTTTTCAATAAACGCTCACTTATTGTGGAAGAGTCAACAAATGTGACTTTTGATGAAGACAACAGTACAACAAGTACTCTTGATGATGACGTTGAGCCATCAACCTCTACTCCAATGAATACTTCAACCGAAACTAATTCTCTGGAGGGTTTGTCTAAGAAATTCTCTTTCAAACCTTCTCATCCAGAAAATTTAGTTAGAGGAGAAGTTTCACGTGGAGTAACTACTAGATCATCACTAAGAGACTCCGTTGCTAGCACTGCCTTCATTTCACAAGTAGAGCCTAAAAACATTTCTGAAGCTTTTAATGATGAATTTTGGATTTCTGCTATGCAAGAAGAACTCAACCAATTTGAGAGGAGCCAAGTATGGGAACTAGTTCCTAGACCAGCTAATCACTCAATAATTGGTACCAAATGGGTGTTTAGAAACAAAGTAAATAAAGATGGTTCAGTCACTCGTAACAAAGCCCGTCTAGTAGCTCAAGGATACAACCAAGAGGAAGGTATCGACTACGATGAGACGTATGCTCCTGTTGCTAGACTAGAATCCATTCGGATGCTTTGTGCTTTTGCTAATTTTAAAAACTTTAAATTATTTCAAATGGATGTGAAAAGTGCTTTCCTGAATGGTTTTATTAAGGAGGAAGTTTATGTGAAACAACCCCCTGGCTTTGAAAATCACAAATTTCCCGACCACGTGTTCAAGCTGAAGAAAGCGCTTTATGGCCTTAAACAAGCCCCCAGAGCTTGGTATGAAAGGCTAAGCAGTTTCTTGCTTGAGAAAGGTTTTTCAAAAGGGAAAATTGACACTACACTGTTTATCAAATCTTTCAAAGACACATTCTATTAATTCAGATTTATGTTGATGATATTATTTTTGGGTCTACTGATGAAACTCTTTGTCAAGAATTTGCCAAGTGTATGCAGACGGAATTTGAGATGAGCTTGATGGGAGAGCTCAACTATTTTCTTGGTCTGCAAGTAAAACAAATGGCTAATGGAACTTTCATCTGTCAATCGAAGTATACCAAGGACATGCTGAAGAAGTTCGATCTTGACAACGTCAAACCAATCAGCACTCCAATGGCTACTTCAACCAAACTCGAACCAGATGAGAGCGGCAAACCTGTTGATCAACGTAAGTATCGAGGTATGATAGGCAGCTTACTTTATTTAACTGCTAGTCGTCCCGATATCATGTTCAGTGTTTGCCTATGTGCTAGATATCAAGCTAATCCTAAGGAATCACACATGACCGCGGTTAAGCGTATCTTTCGATACCTTAAGGGTACGGTTACAGTGGGCCTATGGTATCCCAAGTCCACATCATTTGACCTTATTGGTTACTCTGATGCTGACTTCGCTGGATGCAAGGTCGACCGTAAAAGTACGAGCGGCACGTGTCATCTATTAGAAAAGGCTTTAGTCTCCTGGTTTAGCAAGAAGCAGAACTCTGTCGCACTATCCACAACAGAAGCTGAATACATAGCAGCTGGGCGTTGTTGTGCACAAATTCTGTGGATGAAGCAAACCCTTGAAGACTATAAGTTATCTTTCATGCATATTTCTATATTCTGTGACAACACTAGTGCCATTAATTTGACTAAGAACCCTGTCTGTCACTCACGCACTAAACACATTGAGATCAGACACCACTTTTTGCGTGATCATCAGCAAAATGGCACGATTAACTTAGAATTTATTGACACTGATCATCAGCTGGCAGATTTCTTTACTAAGCCACTATCCGAAGAGCGCTTCAATTTTCTTTGTCGTGAACTTGGAATTTTAGATGAAGCAGTTATAAATTGAAACTCACCTGCGTAAATATCGAGTATATTGTGATTCTTTTTCGAAGAATTTGGTATGGGTACAAGCCGAAAGGGTCCTTCTGACAACAAGGCGTAAAAGCCTAAGCGACACGGTGCACTAGTCCTCAGGACTACCGCTAGCTGGGATCCGGCCCCTGCAGCTAACCTATGGCAAATTTGGACTATTGAACCACAGTATATGTCCTTATTTATTATATGGCTCGTTTTCGATTTAATATTGCCTAATTGAGATTTTCTAAAGTTCATTCTGTTTTCTGAGTACCTCTCTATCAATTTTTTTTAAATTCAACACTCTTTGTTGTCCTCAACTATCTTTTGTTTAACTCTTAAACATTTTCTTCATGTTCTTTGCCTGTTTTCAGTTGTGGACCATTGATCCAGAACTCGGGCCGAACTCTGCCCCTATCAGAGTTCGGGCCGAGTTCGGTTCTTAGGTTCCAGGGTCGGGATCTGGCTCTGCCGTTGGATCAATTTTAATCCAATGGTCAATATTTCACCCGACCAAAGACCAAGCCATACTTTATTTCGGGATTCCCTCTCTTTCCTCCCATATTTCTTTCTTCTCCACCTCTTCCATCTTCTTCCTTCCAAACCCTAACCCTAGTTCTTGATATAGAGGGCTCTATTTCTTCTCAAAATCAAGGGAAAGGGGTTTTTCAACATTCTCTTCAACTGTTTGGTATTCTTTTCAGGTATATCTCTCTTTTTCTATCATTTCCAAGTTCTCCTCTTTTATTTCACATGGCATCTCGCTTGTCCAAACGAGGGAGAAGGACTCGACATGAGGGTGCTTCCTCTTCGGTTCCTCCTCCTCCGATTGAACAAGTAGTTGAACAACACCCCATTCATCCGTTGTTCAATCCGCCGCGTCCCGATGACCCTAACACTTACGACGACCGTTTATTTGTATCGCTAGAAGCCTCTAATGAATGGTTTAGCGATTTTAGAACTCGTCCGGTGTTTGGGGGCCATCCCATAAATTTCACTATATTTTCACAATATGAGTCATTATTCCGTGATCTTTGTTTGGATGAACTTGTTGCTTCAAATTCTGTCATCTACCATAGTGCAATTCAAATGTTTTACTGCAATTTGACTCACGATGCAACCCACATCTATTCTCGGGTTGCTGGCATTACCATTGCCTTTAATGATTCTGAGTTGGGAGACTTTCTTGCTCTCCCGGATCTTGATGTGTGGGACAAGCTTGTGGAAGCACGTCAACTTCAATTTGTTGGCAATACTTCCCTTGAAGGATTCAAGGAGGATTTATGTGCTCCTAACGTAAGTCCTCGTAAGCTAAAGGCCAAGCATCTCACCCCCTACTTTTATGAACTTCATCGCATCGTGTTCAATACTATCTTGCCCAAGGCTGGCTCAACAGATGAAGTCACTTATCTTGAGATCTCCGCCTTATATCATCTCCACTATCGTATTCCATTCAACTTTCCACGGACTATGATGGATTGGATGATCAACTGTCGGAAGAAACCAAGAGCTTTGGTTTATCCTCTCTATCTTCCTTTAGTTTTTCGTGCTTACATCATTCCTATCCATGATTGTCCGTTCCTGCCTGCACCTGCCTTTCTATCCAAAGCACGACGCCGTCAGCCTGTCGCTGCTTCTGAGTCATCTGAGCATTCTGCTGATGAGGAGCCTGACGCCCCTCCGCTTGGTCAGGATGCACCTCCTCCTCCTGCCACTCTTGAGTCTCTTCAGACTATGCTTCGCGATCGCTTTGCTATTGAGGATGATCGCTGGACGCAGCAGGATTACCGTACCACCTTGCAGATCGGTGCCCTTGGGAACTCTCTGCATGATATGCGGTATTCACTTGCTCGTCATCCTGATCTGTATGTGCTTATTGAGCGGGATCCAGATCGCGCGGGTCATCGTATAGACGATCCGTGGGTCATGAGGTATATGGATCCTGATGATGCTTTTGTGGACCCTCGTCGCTCATTCCCTGGTCCTTCAGATGTTGCAGGACCTTCTCGTGCTCCATGATGGAGATTGGCTTGATATGCTGCTGACCCTGCTGATGGTCTTAGTTGCCTTTTTGATTTTAGTTATTTCAGTTTATTATGGATTTATGTACTGGATTTATGTCTTCAAACCCTGATGATGTGCTGGTTGGTAGATAACATTTTATGCTATTTTTCGTAGTTCTACTTTATGTCAGTGACTTGTTTTATTAGTATTATATTGTTTCTTCTCTGCTTGGTGTGGTTGGATTACTTTTCATTGTCTATATTGCTATTCCCATGCTTTTTCTTATGCTGTCTATATGATCCTTTATATTGCTAACTGCCAAAAGGGGGAGAAATATTTATATTTGTCTGTGCTTGTGTTTGCTTTTGGGAAAATATTTTTATCAGGCATATTTGTCTGTGCTTGTGTTTGCTTTTGGGAAAATATTTTTATCAGGCCACAGGTTCTATGCATTATTTACGGGGGAGAGCTATTGATTCTAGCTCGGCACCGTTCACTGATTACGGGGGAGCTATCTTATTCTAGCTCGGTATTGTTTATGGGGGAGCTGTGTTTTAACCAACTGTGTCCAGGTATGAATATTGAAATATACATTTATTATTTTGTCAATTATCAATATGGGGGAGATTGTTGACACAAAGTCACAGTCAACCAAATATTGACTACATTGACTAAATAATATCTGTATAAATTCAATACGACACACGACGTCTGCATTCAGTTCAGGACAGACAACAGCTCAGTTTCCGACTCTCAGTGTATTTTCGAGTCTGGACTTTTACATTTTATTGAGTCTAGAAGTATGTACTCTGAGTTATGCTGAGCTCTTGGAACTTAGTCTATAAGCCTACCCAAAATCCTAAGCTCCACCAAAACAAAAATTGCCCACAAGTCCCACTTAGGACCACTCTGTGCTCTGGAGACAGAGTTCGGGCCGAACTCTGCCTCCACACAGAGTTCGGGCCGAACTCTGTCCCCTAGAAATCAGGAACCCTAATTTTAGGGTTAGCTGGTTGCTAGCTGTCCAACGGCCAAATTTTTGAATTTTCCTACCCGAATTCTGGCCGAATTCTGCCTCTAAAAACACTATAAATAGGGCATGAATTCTCTCATTTCAATTCACTCAATCTTCTCTTCTCTTCTCTCCTACAAGCTCAATAAGCCATACCCTTCCTATCTACTAGCCACAAGCCTCCTAAGTCTCGAGTGCTCAGCATCTCTCAGTTAGGATTCTTGTGCAAGAGTGAAGAAGTCGCTTGGACAATTCCAAGCAATCGCCACTGCGATTCTCTGTAAGAAGTTGACGTGCTCTTCTGAAGAAAAGGCACGGGTTGTAAGCTACTATTTCACAAATAGTGGATTTAATCCTGAGCTAGAGTTCTCAGGCCTGGACTAGTCCTCCACGAGGGAAACCAGGTTAAAATCGCTGTGTTTGCGTATGCTCTTCTGCTCTTCATTTATTTTCCGCACTTTACTCTGATTATTTATTGTTGGTGAAAGAGTTATTTTTAATTGGCTATTTTTCTATATAAACTCTATTCACCCCCCTCTAGAGTTGCCAAACTGTTCTTCAGATGAGACTCTAGAGGGCAAGTTTAACTATGTCTCCATCCACGTAGAAAATATATAAAAAGCAAACCAAAGTGCACTAGGTTGATCAGACCATCATGCACCGGTTCTGATTAGACAATATGTTAGTGGACATGCCCAGATAACATATGTCTTGAACAAACTCAATAAAAGGGTGAGCTTGCAAAGCTAGGCTATAATAGCTGCGTTAGTCAAGGTATTCCAAAATATAAGTACGCGAGATAATGATGAAATAAAAAGGTAAATAGTTCAAGTTCTTTATTAATCTAAATTCATCCAGTGTTTGTGATTATACAGTCATCCTACTGTCTTCTTGTCTAAGGCCTTGGTTGATAAAATGAGGTATGGTCCTCTAAAGATTTTCAATCTAGGTAATCCAAGTAGTATCCTCTACCATGGGTCATAAGGATGAAGGGATTACTAGATCATAGGGCATTCTATCCAACTTATAAGAGTTAAACTAGTAGTGTAATTGAATCGATGAGGCCTACCAGTCATTTCTCTAACTCCTATCAAGCACGAAGGAAAGATAAGTTTTACGGTAGAAGGACACAAGCAAGTTGCAAATCAAGGGTGTCAAAATAGAATCGAGGAAGGAGGTCAAGTATGTGGATGAGATCCTAAGATATAATCCTATACACATGCTTGCTTGGTACGGTAAAGTAACCAAACAATTTATCTTGACATGCATGGGCCACCACAAAAGCATGTAACCCCCCAGTCCCAAAATACTTTGGACTAAGTACGTAGACATGCCAGCTGCATACATACGAAGTATACTTCAATATATGGATACTTCGTATGTATACATAAGCTGCAAATGCAGCAAAACAAAAGTAATCTAATCTCTTCTATAAAATAAAAGAATAAAAGATATCATATAATCAACTATAATAAGTCTTTGTACAATATATTGGGCGGAGACAAATCCACTACCAACAAGTAAGGGAAGATATACATGGAAACAGAAATGATTTAGCGAGAGTAGCAAAGAAAGATCTAAGACACGTCATCTCTGAATGAATAGAGGAGATCACGACCTCGGCTAGAATACCTGTAAATGATAATAGCACATTCCTGGAGAGATAACCAGATCCTCAGAGGGACGTAACAAGATATAAGAAAACATCATGTCATATAAACTGTGATATATAATAGAAAATAAAGGGATGCATGAAATAGGGTGACTAACCGTACTATAGTTAATATGCAATAAAGAACAATCCTTCACATAAGGGCACTCAGGCTGTATAGCAGTGGCATCGTCCTATCCTTCGGGAACCAGTCGTCTCTATCCATAATACTCAACGAACATCATAGGGAATCAGTAAGAAAACATCCATAACGCTCCATGAACGTTAGGGGGAATCAGTAATAGTAAGGTGAACCTGTCTCCAGCGGAGCTTCATGTACAATAGCAATGAATATGTAGCCCATACATCAAGGAACTATTCTTTCCACTCCATGCCTAGTAGAGTCACATCCATGACTCATATGAACCTCTAGTAAATGCCAAGTCTACTAGCATGCAATTCTATTGGCAATTACTTCTAACCGTCGCACGCCTTATACATATCTGTGGCCGGTCGACTACGCGAGTACGTGTCCTATATGTGATGCACAATACATGGTAAAGTAGGTGTCAAGGACGTATGAGATATACCAATACCTCATCACAAATGGGTGGGAACTAGACTAAGTCAATGCAAGAGAATAAAACAAAAGCAAGAAAACGATCGATAGAGTCGCTTGCACCCATGTGTGACTTGGACACACAGTGATATAATACAAAAAATAAGTAATACTGAATATAAATAACTAAAAATAAGAATAAGTAAATCACAGCGTAAGGTGGCAAGATATCTTGCCTGAGGGTGGTACGAGATGTAGCAAATCCAACAGTCAGAATCGTCATCAAGAAAGTCAAAATCCACAAAGAATTTTGGATACTGAAACAAATATTACGAACATGTTTGGTATAAAAGATATGTCTAGGAAACATCTGTCCAAAAGTCCAATTTTAGAACAGGGGCAAAATTATAATTTTGGGTTAAAACGATGTCCGTCGTTGGACCAGTTTTGTACCGAAACACGTGCCAGTACCTACGGTCTCTAAAGTCGTCAAACTATATGTCTGCGAGTCCGGTTTGAGGAGACTAACCCAACCGTATGTACAAAGTTAGATTCCAGCAGGTCGTGCACAATTTTGCCTGTTAGAGCGTATCGGAGGCCCGCCAAATAGGCGTTCCGGTCGACCTTCTCAGAATCGGACCAAAATTGGCGTATAGGACCAAAAAAATGATTCGGTCCGGAAGGCACAAATTTCGAGTCGATCCGACGAACGTGCACGAAGTTATGGCCAAGTCGAGTTCCGTCAGTTCCCACACGTCGGTAACATCCATACACGCCTTTTGATGCATATATTGCGCGGCCACGTCACCCGGTTTGTCAGGGTGCACGCCGTATCAAGAAGTTTTATAAAATTTGCATAGTTTTAAAGATAATTTTTCTCCTAACTTTAACATCGAGTATCTTTCTGTATACATACTGAAATTACTATCTATGAATATGGTATTACTCATGTATAGGTTGTTTACAACTGTGTTAAACTAGTTTTTCGAAAACCCTAATGTATAGATCAGAATTTGGTTACCAAGTTGGGGTTCGAAGAGGGTTTCATGTTCTGTTTTCGAACAGATTTTGACCCGAGTTGCGTCGAGATCTGGGTCGATGCAATAGGTTATTGCTAAATCCCTTTGAAGGGATTCAAAGAGGGTTATATTTTCTATCTACACGAAGTTGTAGAATCAAAATTGATCGAGCATATCAGGAGAAATTTGGCCAAAAGTGATGTAGTTACTTATGATTCGAAAATAGGGGTCGCTTCCACCGGTCGGGATCTGGGGCTGCCGGTGGCTTCTAGCTCTATGCAGGCGCTCTAGTCAACGGCTGCGGGCGACAGGAGTGCTCGCCTAGGTCTGGTGGTGATCGGGGTTCGTTGTTTGAGTTAAAAAAGAAGTTTGGTTAAGGATTCTCCCCAGGTTCCTCGACACAATAGAACATAATATACCCTAGGTTTTTGAAGGGATTGACTTGAATTCGATTTAAATCGAATTCGTAGATTTGATTGCAATCTAACTAAGATTTTCATTTGGGAAGGATAGGATCAAACTCTTCTAAATATTAGATTTGATTTGAATGGTTTAAAGCTTTAATCTCCTTGAAGTATGCACAGCCGCGTGTATATTGATCATGGCTCGAGAGATATTCCTTTGGGCTGACTCATGAGATTTTGCACTCCAAAATCTTGTGAGTTAAACGATTTTTTTCCTCTTTATAAAACTTGTATAAAGACTTAGTATCTAAAAATAAAAATTTATAAAAATGATTTAAAAATTCAGAATAAAATAACATAAAAAATTCATAAAATTTCTAAGGAAAATTTATATATATATATTTTTTTGAGGAATATATATATATATATATATATATATATATATATATATATATATATATTTATATATATATATATACTTCTTGATATATACTCATATATATGCCTATATGTATCATATATATGAGTATATATCAAGAAGTATATATATATATATATATATATATATATATATATATATATATATATATATATATATATATATATATATATATATATATATATATATATATTGATATATCTACACTCCTATATATGGTAAAAACTTTACCTATATATAAATAAATCCAAAATTTCCTATAATATAACATCATGTTAAAAACATGGCTTGATGGAAAAATTTAAATAACTATTTTAAAAGATCCTTTAAATACATAATAATTTCTGAAAGAAAATATTATAAAAAATTAAAACAGAATAATAATAATTTATGCTAACAAAAAATTATATTTATATGTGTGTGTGTATGTAAAGAAAAGTTTCAATTTCATATATTAAGTATAAGATAGCTGATGTATAATGAAAATCTTTTAACCCTATGTATATATATGCCAAAAATCTAACAAAATGCCAAAACTTGAATAAAAATTCATTTGAATAATCAGGGAGCTTACAACGGCTAGTTTAAAGCTGTCAACTAAATGGCGGGATTTTTGCGACTATTTCAGATGCCATTATCGTAATTTTTTTCAAAATATTTGGCTTAGTAACGATTTTCATGTTTAATCCTCCGCTGCTCAAAGCCCGATCCTCTCTTTCTAAAACATTAGCCCCCTCTCGAAAACTCCTGTATCCCCCGTTCCTTTCAAAAAACCCTGTTTTCTATCAGAAGTCCTTCTCCCTCCACTCCTTAAAACTCTCTCCTCGGAGTCCACGGTCTCCTCGGCGGCCTACGTCCCCTCTCGAAAACCTAATTCTTAGCGACAACTTCACCATGTGGCAACTTTGGTCTTCACCATGCGTTAGGTTGCAATTCTATTCAATATTTTCCCTCTGCAATTCGATTTTATTGTGGTGCTAGTTGAAGTTAGGGTTTTTTGTGGATATTTTGAGAGTAGAGTTTTTTGATAGTATAGTTTTTTGTGGATTTTATTGAGAGTAGGGTTTTTTGTGTCTAGCTACTGTGTCATGTCTCAGTAGGATTTTTTAGGTTTATTTTTCCATGATGTGGGTTTTTGTTTATTCACAAAAATGTGTCGTGTCTTAGGGTTTTTGTTTATTTACAGGACTGTATTGTGTCCTAGGATTTGTGAATCAGTAGGGGTTTTTGGGTCAATTTTGCCATATGATGTGGGTTTTTGTTTATTCACAAAAATGTGTCATGTCCTAAGGTTTTTGTTTATTCACAAGACCGTGTCGTGTCCTAGGATTTTTGAATCAGTAGGGTTTTTGCAATTTTGCCATATGATGTGGGTTTTTATTTATTCACAGAAAAATGTCATGTCCTAGTGTTTTTGTTTTTTCACAGAACTGTGTTGTGTCATAGGATTTGTGAATCAGTAGGACTTTTTGTGGGTCAACTGTGTAATGTCGTAAGATTTGTATTTGTTAATACAGAACTGAAACTGATCTGTTGTAGTACACTAGACCAATATACTAATGATCTGCTACCTCATTCTTATTGCAGGGAAGGAAGGAGCACCCAGCATAAGGTCGGGATTGCTATCATCTACAGCTGCTGCTCAGGTAGATTTATAACCTGGTTATATAATATACTTTGATTGAGGTCAGGATTACAACCATGTCTAAGTCATGGATGTCGAAGGATAGAATGTGCTATGAATATGAGGATGGAGTAGAAGAGTTTCTTATGTTTGCAAAGCTCCATTTGGATAATCCTATTTATATTCGATGTCTATGCGAAAAATATAGAAATTTGATATTCCAAAAGCTAGGGGATGTAAGACAACACTTGTTTAGTAGGGGTATCGGTCGAAGTTATAAATTATAGATTTGGCATGGTGAGGAACACCTTAGCTGAGGATCGACAAGCATTGCAGCAAGTGGTGAATAAACACCTAACTATAATGGGTTTGGCTCCTTTCAAGAAGGTAGCTCCTTGAAGATGGTGCAAATGCTATAGAAATAGTTAATGCGGCATATAAAAATGTTTCCGGTGACCCAAAGGCATTTAAATCTCTACATGAAGATGCCAAAAAGCCTCTTTATCCTGGTAGATCTAGCTAATTATACAACGCTATCGGGCTTAATGAGGTTGTATAACATTAAAGGAAGATACGGGTAGTCTGACAGTAGCTTTTCTGAGTTGTTGAAAATACTTCATGATATGTTACTAGCACAAAATGAAATAACTTCAGTAATGTAAAAGGCTAAGAAGACAATGACTGCTCTGGGTTTGGAATATGAGAAGATTCATGTATGCCTCCAATGATTGCATATATTATAGAAACGAGTATAGCGATTTATCTGAATGTCCCACTTGTGGAACGTCAAGATGGAAGAAGGCAAATGATGGTTCGCATCAAATTCTGATTAAAAAATACCTTCCAATGTTCTATGGTATTTTTCTTCCATTCCCCGGTTTAAAAGGATGTTTCAATCCTCACATATAGCAAGGGAGTTAACTTGGCATGCTTCTGAAAGAGTAGTTGATGGCAAAATTCGTCACCCTGCAGACACCTCATCATGGCAGCTAGTTGACCATAAGTAGCCAAATTTTGGAAAAGAACCTTGAAACTTTCGACTGGCGCTTTCAAATAGTGGCATAAATCCACATAGGTCCCTTAGTAGTTGGTACAGGTGTTGGCCAGTTATATTGGTGACCTATAATTTATCGCCATGGTTGTGTATGAAAAGGAAATTCATGATGTTGTCGCTATTGATATCAGGTCCACACCAACCGGGCATAGATATTGATGTTTATTTAGCACCATTAGTTGAAGACTTGAAACTTTTATGGGAAGAGTGAGTTGAAGTTATGATGCACAAAAGAAAGAGTTCATTACTTTAAAGGTTGTATTGTTGTGGACCATCAACGATTTTTCTGCATATGAAAATCTATCTGGTTGCACTACTAAGGGGTATTATGCTTGTCCCATATACGGAGAAGATACTTATCTGCATAGAATAAAACATAGTGGTAAAAATGTGTATACTGGCATAAGGATGTTTCTCCCACGCCACCATCAATATCGTAGTCAAAAGAAAGTTTTCAGTGGCCAGTAGGAATTTTGTAGTCCTCCGATACTATTGAGCGAAAAAAAGATATTAGAAAAGGCTAGCCAAATTTTAAACTCCTGGGATAAGAAACATGAGAAGTGCAAAGCATCAAAGTCTAGTGAAAGAAGATGGTTGAAGAAGAAGTCAATCTTCTTCAAACTTGACTATTAGGAACACTTGCATGTTCGCTAGACACTCTATGTTATGCACATTGAAAAAAATGTTTGTGAGAACATATATGGTACATTGCTTAACATTCCTGGAAAAACAAAGCATGGAGTCAATCCTCGTCTTGATCTTGTAGAGGAGGAGCTAAGGACCGAACTACAACCTGATTTTGGAAACGTACTTATTTGCCACAAGCTTGTTAAACATTAACAAAGGATGAGAATAAGATATTGTTGGCCCATACAGCCATGGTCAAACCAATTTTGATAATTGACTTAAAACTCCGAGCTCGATATGAAAAGAAACAGAAGATCGTAGATTTTATCTCAAATAATTTTTTATACTTTGTTCTATATTTTTCTTTTTATTGAGTATAGAAAATTGTGTGCCGGGATCACTGGCATTTAGAAGTTTATCCTGATCCAAAATAAACCTATCTTTGATCCCAAACCAAACCAAAATCCAAAAGTATTCCTGAACCAAAAATATCCTGAAAACCTAGTAACCGAACACGGGCCGAGTTCTACTCAAACTCGGATCAAACTCGATCCCCTAGGATCACTCCTGGTCAGCTGCATCTTTCTACTCCTTTTGATCTGCAACGTTCAAAATTATGAACGTTAGACCTACCGAGTTGTGCCCAAACTCTGTCCTAGAAAATCCTATAAAAAAGAATATTTTCCCATTTTTATTCACTCATTCATTCTTCATCTTCTTTATCTAATCCAAAGCTTTCTATCTACTCAAAAGAGCTTCAATCATCAAATCTCGAAGACAACTCATATCCTTCTAAATGCTGGTGGTTTTCGATTAGGAGTATTTGAGTTATACAATCTTGGCACATAAAAGCTTTCTTCAGAAAGGTGTTTGAACTTTGATCGTAGACTTCGGATAAAAACATGACGATGTTGAACTTGGCATATTCTTCGGAGCAAAGCACGCGGTGTAATCTCTATTCAAAATATTGGATTATAGCGAGCAAGAGTTCTCGCAAACTGGACTAGTCCTCTCAGAGAAAAACCAGTATAAACCTTGGTGTCCGCATATTGCTTTATTGCCTCAACTTACTTATTGCTTTACTTTATTGCACTATAGTTTTATTTATATATTTGCTTCACTTGCTTAGTTTTTAATTTGGTCATAATTTTTGCTGCACTCTATTCAACGCCCTCTAGAGGTGCCGTCGATCCTACAATTGGTATCAGTTCACGGTTTCTCTCTAGTGGTATTTAAAACTCCTTGAAATATAGCATCATTATATTCAAGCAATAGTAAAGGCTAATCAACAAATAGGCCACCCCTATTTGATGGCACAAACTACACGTACGGGAAGACACGTATGAGCTTTTACCTCAAGTCACTTGATTTTGATTTATGGTCGATTGTCATGAATGGTTACAAGAAACCACTACCTATTGTGGTAGAGGGTAATTTAGTTGAAAAACCATTTGACAGATATACCGACAATGTAAAAGAACAAGACAGTCTTGATGCAAAAGCTATTAATGCTTCATTTTGTGTTGTAGATAGAACTAAGTTTAACATAGTATCAACATGTGTCAAGTCTCACGAGGTTTGGAAACTTCTTGAGGTTACTTATGAAAGCACTTCACAAGTGAAGGAGTCCAAAATCTCACGACTAACACAAGAATATGAGGCCTTCAAAATGAAGCCAAATGAGACTATTACAAATATGTTTATTCGGTTTCTAGATATTGTTAATCCTCTATCTTTCCTTGGAAAAGAATACAGCAATCATGAGAAGATTAGGAAGGCACTTTGCGGGCTAACCAAGAACTGGAATCCTAAAGCGACGGCCATTATTGAAGGAAACGATCTCACAACGATGACTCTTGAAAGCCTTATGGGAAAGCTTATTACGCATGAGCTAAACTTAAAGATTTTGAATAGTCAGCACCCAAAAAAAAGGCGATAGCATTCAAAGCTAATCACAAGATAGCCTTCGATGACGAAAGTGAGACAGATAGCTCAGACAACGAGCAGATAACCCTCATGACAAGGAACTTCAAAAGATTCCTCAGATATGAGAAGTCAAACAAGAAGGAAAAAGATTCTAGAGACGACAAAGAATCGATTTGCTTCAGCTGTAAGAGAATAGGTCATATCAAAAAAGATTATCCTGTTGTAAGAAAGGAAAGCAGGCATGATCAGTCAAACAAGAGAAGGACTTTGACTAGAAACTATGCTAATACTAGCATCTGGTGTAAAAGCGAAGCTAGTGATTCTAAAGAAGAAGTGAAGCCTAGCAATACTACAAACCTATGCTTTATGGCTACAGATGCTAAGGTAATATCGAACCCTCTTTATGAAGAATTTACTTTTGATGAACTGTCTGATGCTTCTACTGATCTATTAGAAGATCAGAGAAAAATAATGGATTTGTACAAAAGTGCTCAGAATGAGCTAAAATTTGTACAATCTGAGTTTTCTAAGCAATCTCAAATGTTAGAATATATTAAAGATTCTTCTAGTGACACAAGTGAGATTACTTCTTTAAAGTTAAGCTTACATGATACTCTTGAAAAGCTTGAGAAAGCTAATCAAGAAAATGTAAAACTTAATGATCTTTATGAACTAGAAAAAAAGGAGTACAATATTGCTGCTCAGAGAATAGATGCACTCACGGTCAAGTACAATGATACTTGTGACGTCTCTAAAAATTTAGATATTATAATGGGCAAATAGGTTGTTAAACTATAGCTCAAGTGAACACAAGTCAAAAGGCTGAGCTCAAACACAACACGACCAACAATGCTAGAACTACTAGAAGCCATGCATATATGTATACCTTTTCACACAACAAGAAAACACACACTTCTTCAAAAGTACATATACATGATCTTTGAACTACACCTAGCACTAACACATTTTTTACATATCATTATTGTGGTATAATAGGACATGTATCACATCAGTATAAGATTAGAAAGCTAGTAGATATGAATTTGTATGTATAGGTTTCGAAAGCTAACAAATCAGGACCCTCAAGAAAGTGGGTACCAAAGGTTACATCTCCAACTTGTTTTATAGGTGGACCTTCCTCCTCCCACTAAAAGTAAGTGGATCCTCGATAGTGGTTGCTCCAAGTATATGACAAGTGATAACATATTGTTTGCAACTCTATCGATGAAGAAAGAAGGCTGTGTCTCCTTTTGAAACAACCTGAAAGGACATATTATTGGAATTCGCGACATAGATACTTCTTTCTCACCAATTATTAAAGATGCATGTTTAGTAACAGAATTAAACATAACCTGCTAAGTATTAGTCAACTGACTGATCATGGTCATGAAATTAATTTTTTTAAGAATAAATATTTTGTCCATGATAAAAATTCTTGAATAACTTTCTTTGGAGGAATAAGAGAGGACAATATATATGTACTATTTCTGTCAGAAAAGACTAATAGTACAGAAAAGTGTCTGTTCACAACTCAGGACGAAAGCTGGGTATGGCATATACATCTTGGACATGCGAACATGGACACTATTGCAAGATTGTCAACCAAGAAACTGGTAAGAGGCTTACCTGAACTTTCAAGAAAGATATTATTTATGCTGAATGTGAAAAGAATAAGGCATCTAGTGTCACACCCCGCTCCCGTAGGAGCGATCGACCTCACTAAGGCATGATGCCGCACGAGCCTAAATTGCGCTCGTACAAGGCAGGTTCCATAACGGCCGATTCCAGCGGCTGCGACGGGGTCGTCGCACAGAAGTCCCGAGGAGAGACATTGAATAATAGCAGCGGAAATTTAGAACAAACACAAGTTATTCAAAAGAAGCTCTTTATTGATATTGAAACATAGATTACAATGGGACGCAAGGCCAATATTACAAGTCTCTCAAGCTCACTCATCTCACATTACAAGTCACTCAGCTCTCTCTCATCTCTCAATTACAAGTCTTGAGCTAGTGGAAGCTTCGAAAGGCGACGTCCATACATTATGTCCCGTATAAGTCTTTACTCTATGCGGCCGCACGCTTCGAATCGCCAAGGAACTTCGTGCCTCGACGCATCCAAGCGAGCTCCGCGCCACGAGCTTCTACATGTGCCTGCACATGAATACTATATGGGTGTCAGTACTCAACTGTACTGGTAGAATGAGCTCCTCGATAACCCATACAAACCCAACACGTTTGATTTACTTTGTGCAACATAGTCACTACTTATCAATTGTCTTTCTAGTCTTGCCTTAGGATCAATTTTTTTTGGACCGACGCCATGGCCTATTCGGTACCTCTAGACTATCCCGTGCTTGCAACAACAATGTCGACTCAAACAATGTTAGCCTATCAAGTCAAGCTTGCCTTCCGGCCAAAATCAGAGACGCAACTACGCGATGAGGCTCCATTCCCGTGTGACCGTGCTATAAATCCTTATTGAGGCCGTGCCTCAAAACTCAATGAGACTCAATCATATCGCCGCCTCACGGTCCTTGCTACTTCAATCACCAACTGACCCAATCAAAACTTCTAGACGGAGTGCCACTCGACCGACTTTGCCTTGCGGTATTTTCGGACTTAAAATCAAGACAACTGAAACCCACTTATGCAACTTTTATGCCGACAACTTAGAACTCGATGCCACATCTCGTGCCGAAGCACGTCGCCTATGTTTATGCCACATCTTAGGACCAAACATTGTATTCCAACCATACACACAATCAACTAGACTCAATCCAAAGGCACACACGCGGATTGCCACCCGTGCCGACCCATCTATATGAATTGGTCACTAACATCATAAGGTATCCTGGACTATAGCCTTGCCATTCGGCGACCCTTTCAGCGCAAGTAGCTAGCCCCGCTGAAAGTTCCCGAATGACCCGAACGGTTCGTCCAACTACGGCTATACCTGTTTCCCTCCGGAACGCCGCGGTCCCATGGCACCTAGGGTTGTCGCGCGTGGAAACTCCTCCTTGTCGACAAGTTGTCCAATGACCATGTAAGACTCGACATAAACTGACGTCTCACACAGCCATTCCTCTTCCAAAATTGCCATCTCTTTCAAAACTAATATCAAACCTTCTATCGTTTGAGACCCCTCGACTACCCATGATCGCGAGCATTCTTTCTATCATTTGAGACGCTCGACGACCCACGGTCGCGAGCATTCTTTCCATGTTACCATATCATTTTATTCAACTCAATGCCTATTCAATAGCCCTTTCTCCAAAACTCATTCAATCAACCGTGGTTCCTGCCTTAATACTAGGTCCGTGCATCGTGCATCGTGCCTCAAACCGACTTTCGTTCTATGTGACGCTATCGTCCAAATCATACTTTATATGACGGGCCTTGGGATCGTAGGACTATTTAACCTAACAACCGCATAATGAGGGGGACAGCACTTGGAATGACTTAGGTCGACCGACATAACTTTGCCTAACTTACTCAAGCCTACAACTTAACGAGCAAAGGCCGCGTCAAGCCTTGCCTCGATGGAACGTGCCGTGAACGCGTTCAACTTTGAACGACCAAGTCATTTGGGTGCCTAGACTTATGGCACAAGCTGTGCAATACAACTTAACTCATGGGGCAAGCCAAGGCTAGGCCAAGCCTTGGACGACAGGACCGTGCATGCTTTATGAAGCATTCATGCGGGCAACGCCTATGACTTAGGCTATGTTCATAACTTCTCCGACTCAACCAACTTTCCTTCTCCCAAGCCACGGGACGAAGGATCGAGTGTTATTTTCAAAGCACGCCGTGCACCAACTCTAAGCCGACCGCTGGACCTTTCCATATTCTAACTCAATTTGACCCGTCGGAATTATTCCCTTTAGCTAAGTAGATTCGTCTCTTTTATTATCAAGCCTACTTGTGCAAGTTAAAAATATACGATTTATTATATGAAGGCAAAGATGAGGCGAGTTCACCGAAACTACCCTACCTGACCGAGCGGTTGTCTCGACCGAGCGATGTCTCTGAGCAGCCGTTACAAGGCTAAGTTCGAACGCCGTCGGCGTTCCTGTTCCTCCGATTGACTGAGCGGGATGGGGCACTACATCATACACCACTCAGAAAAAGTTTCATCCATGAAACTAACTGAGTACACTTATCGACTTATCACTTTACTCAACATTCAAGACTCTCGCACGTACTACACCTATGCGTTTTCTCAATCCGAGCCACGCTCGTGCTGCCCTCGATCTTTTCCTCAAAACTCACGATCTCAAAATCCTCAACACTTCTCGTTTCTCCAGTTCTACTTGATTCAGCGTATCACTTAGTTTGGATCGTGCACACATTCCAGCCGTTCCCGAAATGTATGCATTTCAACGGAGCCTTATGATAGTGAATCCAATTCCATCTATCGATCCATCCACTCAATCCTTTAAAATCAATTCTGCCGATTCTAACTCTCGCAACATGGATATCTCGCCTAGCCGCTAGGCAATCTCTTTAGGCTAAAGTCAAATGTCAGTATTGGAATCACAGTTCCCAAACAACGATATCAACACTGACCCCATCCTAAGGTCAAACCAAGTTGATAGTACGGGGTTTTCTACCCAAGCTCATATCACTCCAATTTCTAAACATCGAGCATCGATTCCCTACCCACATCCCAATATTCGTCACATGGGGTCCGAGTCGTTCAGCAAAGCCATCCTACGATAATTCACGTTCAACCAATTCTACGACATATCAATATCCCCCGTTCAATAAACTATCTTCGCATAGTCTATCTCTTCGAACACGTTCGACATAGATCGCCTATCAATCTTTTTCAATTCAAGAACGCTACGACACAATTCATCGCTAATCCATAATTCACATTCCACTTTTCCTAAGTCATCTATTCCACTTTACATATTTGATCATGAGGTCATCTAACTTAATAATATATTGTGCCCCGATCTCACGCGAGTCAGATTATCTACGGTGGACATGAATCACCATGCACGCTCCTGCGGGATAATTATCCTCATCGAGACGTAACTCTTGTTTTGCGTCTAGACTAATTCATTCTCGATGTGCGGATTGGACCTACTCAATCCTCAAGTTTCATTCATTCGCCAATCATAAGTCCTATAATCCTCGAGTCCACCTTCGCATCAAGCCAACAAGTCAAGACAATCAACGTTGCCGCGTCCTAATTTTTTGAGTTTGATCATTCCCGCGACATGAATCACCATGTCAATGCTCACGCGGAATGATCGCCCCAAATCCGACACAACGCATATGCGAGGTTAGAGTTGCGCTCTCGCAAGACAATATCGTCGACGTTGTGGTTATCCGCGTAACCATCAAGACACGATCACTTTCATCCAACATTCATCTCAATCAAAATTCTAAGTATAGCATCCAACCGAACAATAACACTTGTACGATCATCTTTCACCGAGTCAGAGTACTCCCGAGTTATCACATATCGATCTTTGATACGCCTCAATACCATCGACGATATGCATAACCTAACGATCTTCCTTTACAACCAAATTTTGAGTCGTGCGAATGATGCTATCGTCCGACTGGATAATCTTCTCGACATTCAAATTCAAGTTCGATCATTATCCCTCGAATCATTCATAACATCGATTTTCCTTAAACCAAATTCACGTATCGTTCATCTGTTTATCTTAAGTCATCGACCAACGTATTTCCTCAATTCGTATCATTCCTTTATCAATCGATCGACATCCCTGAGGCTATCGCATACACCACTCAGGGATGAAGTTATTCAACAAATCCTCAACTTATCATTCGAATCAAAATTGACTTCTTTAAATTTTTCGTTCGAACCATTCCTCAATTTCCAAGCATGCTCACCTATATCGCACCGACGTTATCGTCGCTCGATAGCACCCCTGTCGATAGTCATCTCATTTTACTCAATCGAGTTCAACTCATTCTCGTCTGCCACAATTTAATTCCCGCACTCGTCTTTTCTAAGGTCGATACAACTTTGGTGTATATGCCCAGCTCGACTTAGCCAACCGTGCTTACGCGAACCATCTTTTTGTTTTATTGTCAAAACTGTTCTCCTATGTTTTGCAAAATAGATAGACTTATTGTATGGATATCCCGTGGGACAATTGAGAGAGAGCGCACCAACGATATCAACTTTACGGAAGCAACAATTCAAAGTTTATAAAAATAACGGAGTTAAAGAATTCAATCGGTAGTCCAAGGACGTAAAGCCGTACTCTGATACCAATATATCACGCCCTGCTCCCGTAGAAGCGATCGTCCTTGCTAAGGCGTGATGCCGTACGAGCCTAGATTGTGCTCGTACAAGGCGGGTTCCATAACGGTCGATTCCAGCGGCTGCGACGGGGTCGTCGCACAGAAGTCCCGAGTAGAGACATTGAATAATAGCAGCAGAAATTTAGAACAAACACAAGTTATTCAAAAGAAGCTCTTTATTGATATCGAAACATAGATTACAATGGGGCACAAGGCCAATATTACAAGTCTCTTAAGCTCACTCATCTCACATTACAAGTCACTCAGCTCTCTCTCATCTCTCAATTACAAGTCTTGAGCCAGCGAAAGCTTCGGAAGGCGACGTCCATACATTAAGTCCCGTATAAGTCTTTACTCCATACGGTCGCACGCTTCGAATCGCCAAGGAACTCCGTGCCTCGACGCATCCAAGCGAGCTCCGCGCCACGAGCTTCTACCTATGCCTCCACATGAAAACTATGTGGGTGTCAGTACTCAACTGTACTGGTGGAATGAGCTCCTCGCCCACCAATACAAACCCAACACGTTTGATTTACTTTATGCAAACATAGTCACTACTTATCAATTGTCTTTCTAGTCTTGCCTTAGGATCAGTTTTTTTGGACCGACGCCTTGGCCTATTATGTACCTCTAGATTATCTCGTCCTTGCAACAACAATATCGACTCAAACAACGTTAGCCTATCAAGTCATGCTTGCCTTCCGACCAAAATCAGAGACGCAACTATGCGATGAGGCTCCATTCCCGCGTGACCGTGCCATAAATCTTTGTTGAGGTCGTGCCTCTTAACTCAATGAGACTCAATCATATCGCCGCCTCGCGGCCCTTGCTACTTCAATCACCAACTGACCCAATCAAGACTTCTGGACGGAGTGTCACTTGACCGACTTTGCCTTGCGGCGTTTCCTGACCTAAACTTAAGACAACTGAAACCCACTTATGAAACTTATATGCCGACAACTTAGAACTCGATGCCACATCTCGTGCCGAAGCACGTCGCCTATGTTTATGCCACATCTTAGGACCAAACATTGTATTCCAACCATACACACAATCAACTAGACTCAATCCAAAGGCACACACGCGGATTGCCGCCCGTGCCGACCCATCTATATAAATTGGTCACTAATATCACACGGTATCCTGGACTATAGCCTTGCCATTCGGTGACCCTTTCAGCGCAAGTAGCTAGCCCCGCTGAAAGTTCCCGAATGACCCGAGCGGTTCGTCCAGCTACGGCTATACCTTTTTCCCTCCGGAACGTCGCGGTTCCATGGCGCCCAGGGTTATCGCACGTGGAAACTCCTCCTTGTCGACAAGTTGTCCAATGACCATGCAAGACTCGACACAAACTGACGTCTCACACAGCCATTCCTCTTCTAATATTACCATCTCTTTCAAAACCAATATCAAACCTTCTATCGTTTGAGACCCCTCGACGACCCATGATCACGAGCATTCTTTCTATCATTTGAGACCCCTCGACGACCCACGGTCGCGGGCATTCTTTCTATGTTACCATATCATTTTATTTAACTCAATGCCTATTCAATAGCCCTTTCTTCAAAACTCATTTAATCAACCGTGGTTCCTGCCTTAACACTAGGTTCGTGCATCATGCATCGTGCCTCAAACCGACTTCTGTTCTACGCGACGCTATCGTCCAAATCATACTTTATATGATGGGCCTTGTGATCGTGGGACTATTTAACCTGACAACCGCAGAATGAGCGGGACAACACTTGGAATGACCTAGGTTGACCGACATAACTTTGCCTAACTTACTCAAGCCTACAACTTAACGAGCAAAGTCCGTGCCAAGCCTTGCCTCGATGGAACGTGTCGTGTACGCGTTCAAATTTGAATGACCAATTCATTTGGGTGCCTAGACTTATGGCACAAGCTGTGCAACGCAACTTAACTCATGGGGCAAGCCAAGGCTGTGCCAAGCCTTGGACGACAGGACCGTGCATGCTTTATGAAGCATTCATGCGGACGACGCCTATGACTTAGGCTATGTTCATAACTTCGCCGACTCAACCAACTTTCCTTCTCCCAAGCCATGGGACGAAGGATCGAGTGTCATTTTCAAAGCACGCCGTACACCAACTCTAAGACGACCGTTGGACCTTTCCATATTCTAACTCAATTCGACCCGTCGGGATTATTTCCTTTAGCTAAGTGTATTCGTCTCTTTTATTATCAAGCCTACTTGTGCAAGTTAAAAATAGGTAATTTATTATGTGAAGGCAAAGATGAGACGAGTTCACCGAAACTATCCCACCTGAGCGAGCGGTCGTCTCGACCGAGCGATGTCTCTGAGCAGCCGTTGCAAGGCTAAGTTCGAAAGCCGTCGGCGTTCCTGTTCCTCCGATTGACTAAGCGGGATGGGGCACTACATCTAGATCATCTTTCAAATCAATAAATATTGTAAGTACCTCTAGACCACTACAATTATTATATATGGACTTGTTTGGACCAAGTACAGTCGCCAGTTTTGGCGGTAAGCTATATGCTTACATGATAGTTGATGACTATTCTAGATATACTTCGGTTTACTTTCTAGCAAGTAAAAATGATGCCATTTCTGAATTTGTATCTTTTTGTAAAAAGGTACAAAATGAGAAAGGATTCATACGAAGTGATTATGGAAGAGAATTTGATAACCATGAATTTAAATCCTTCTTTGATTCAAATGGGTTAGCACATGAATTCTCTTGTCCCAAAACTCCTCAACAGAATGATGTTGTGGAGAGAAAGAATATAACTCTTGACGACATGGACAGAGTTAGGCCAAACTAGCACAATCTTCCAAAATACTTTTAGGCAGAAGCTGTTTATACAGCTTGCCATGTTTTGAACAGAGTTCTTATTAGACCAATCTCTAAGAAGACTCCGTATAAAATATAGTTTAATATAACTCCTAACATCAGCTATTTCAAGGTCTTTGGTTGCAAATGTTTTATCTTGAACACAAAAGACAAATTGGAAATTTTTGATAAAAAAGATGATGGGGGCATAGTCTTAGGGTATGCTACAAAGAGCAAAAGGTACAGGATATTCAACAAAAAATCACTTGTTGTTGAAGAGTCAACAAATGTCACATTCGATGAGCTAAACAGTCAATGCAACGACGATAGCGATAATGAAGAAGAGAAAACTCCCTCCAACAGAACATCAGAATATATACCATCCTCATCCTATCTAAGGAGTCTGCCAAAATGATATCGGTTTACGCCAGATCATCCAAAAGATCTGGTAATAGGTGACGTATCAAGAGGTGTAAGTACTCGCTTAAGCACAAGAGATATAGTTGCTAATGTTGCATTTATTTCCAAAATATAACCTAAAAATATTTTAAGCTTTTAATGATAAATTTTGGATTTCTGCAATACAAGAGGAACTAAACCAATTTGAATGGAATCAAGTTTGGGAACTCATTCCCAGACCTATTGGTCATCAGATTATTGGTACCAAGTGGGTGTTCCGATGTAAGTTAGATGAGAATGGTTCAGTCACACGCAACAAAGCACGTCTAGTAGCTCAAGGCTATAATCAAGAAGAAAGCATTGACAATGATGAGACGTATATTCCATATTCTAGACTAGAGTCCATTCGTATGCTTTGTGCTTTTGCAAATTTTTATGGTTTTAAACTTTTCCAAATAGATGTCAAAGGTGTTTTTCTAAATTGTTTTAAAAAAGAAGAAGTTTTTGTAAAACAACCTCCTAGCTTTGAAGATTTCAAAAATCCTGATCACGTATTCAAGCTTCGTAAGGCTCTCTATAGTCTCAAACAAGCACCTCGTGCATGGTATGAGAGCCTTAGTTCTTTTTTGCCTGAACACGGGTTTTCAAAAGTGAAGGTTGATTCTACTCTTTTTGTAAAATCTTTGGATAAAAATATTTTATTAGTGCAGATATATATATATGACATAATGTTCAGATCAACTAATGGGATTCTATGTTACGAGTTTGCTAAGTGTATGCAGAGTGAATTTGAAATGAGCATGATCGGAGAACTAACATTCTTTCTTGGACTACAAATCAAGCAAAGTTCACAAGGGATATTCATCAATCAAGCAAAGTTCACAAGGGATATTCATCAATCAAGCAAAGTATACAAAAGACTTGCTAAAGAAATTTGACATGGATAACGTCAAACCTAACGACACACCTATGGCAACGTCTACAAAGCTTGATATAGATAAAAGTGATACACCAACTGATGTACGCAAGTATAGAGGTATGATTTGTAGTTTACTATACTTAACTGCTAGTCGACATGATATTATGTTTTTTGTATGCTTATGTGCTAGATATTAGGCTTGTCCCAAAGAATCACATGTGAGCGCCGTTAAGCGTATCCTGCGATACCTTAAAGGAACTATGACGACTAGTCTTTGGTATCCCAAAATTGATTCATTTGACCTGATAGGTTACTCGGATGTGGATTTTGTCGAATGCAAAGTCGATCGTGTAAGTACCAGAGGCACATATTATTTTCTAAAATAGTCATTAGTCTCTTGGTTTTCTAAGAAATTTTTTTGATACATTACCAACAATCGAGGCTGAATATATAGCCGCAGGATGCTGTTGTGCTCAAATTTTGTGGATGAAACAAACATTGGAATAATCAGTTATCCTTTACCCACATCTCTATTTACTATGATAACACTAGTTCAATTAATCTCACAAAGAATCTTGTATTTCATTCTTGCACTAAACACATAGAAATTAGACATCACTTCCTTAGAGACCATGTATTATAGGGAGATATAAGTTAAGAATTTGTTGACACTGAATATCAACTAGCGGACGTCTTCACTAAGCCCTTGGCTGAAGATCGATGTAACTTCATACGAAGAGAAATAGGAATTTTGGATGTTGAAGTCATATAATTAAGTGTTAATTAATTGAAATTCATAAATTCGTAGAAACTATTTTGGTTAAAGACGTAAAAGTCTAACCGACACGGTGCCAAGTATCTTCGGACTACCGCTAGCTGGGATCCGACCCCGACAGCTAACACGAAATATTCTATATGGTTTATGTATTTTAGTTAATTAGTATTAATTATTTTCATCAACATAACTATTCCTAGTCACTTTTTGCAATGTTAAACCTCATATCATAAACTTTCCAAGTCTGTCCTGACAACCCATGGACCGAACTCGGTTAGAGTTCTAGCCGAACTCAGACCGAATAGGTGAATCAGAACAGAAGCTGAAAAGTCGGATTCCCCTTTACCTAAACCCTCAAAATCATCATCTTCCTCACCAATCCATCCAAAAATCTACCGAAAACCTTAACCCCTAACCTCCTAGGTCTCCTTCTACCAAGCTTCTCAAGCTCTCAAATCTTGGATTCAGAGCTTTCTTGAGGTTCTCTTCTACTGTCCACCATTAATTTCGGTAAATTTCAACTCCCTCCATCTATTTCAATTTTTGTGGCTCCCGAAAATCCTTATTCTTCCAAAAAGAAGAGGAGAGTTGGTGAAGGTTCGTCCTCTACTACTTACGAGGCGGCCTTGTAACTCCACCTTTCTAGTATAATATTTTTTATTATTATTTTATTACTATTTTTTTTACGAATTGGAATTTCTATGGCAGGCTTAATTATTTATTTGTCTTTGGGCTGTTGATTTATTCTTTCATTATGTCTTTGGGTTGGGCCAACCCTAAAGCCCACAGTCTTTCTTCTTATAAGTTCTGAGGAGGGACTTTGTTACTCTTTGGAAGCTAACAGTGTGGGTTTCCTTCACTGGAGAATTCAAATTCTCAACGGCCAGGAACGTGGCCATGTGCTCTCCTCTCCACTGTTTTAACCGCCTGTCAGAGCCAATTCTTCCGCCATTTTGGTTAGCCTAACTTCCACGCAGCAATTCACCTATATAATCATTCCTCCTCTCTGTGGATGAAGCCATTCTCTATTCATTCTTCGACTTATTCCTCTTATTCGATTCCTTGGATCTGGAGGAATGGCAATGGCAGCCATGGCAACCCTTCTTCCCAACAGTCGAGCTGCTGTTGAGACAAGCTAATTCCAGTAAGAATCAAGTTCCTGATCAATTAGTTTTGTAATTCCAAACTCTCAATTCTTTCCTGGATTGATCGAATTTTGTAGGAAAGACTGATTCGTGATCGATCGATCGTTCTTTCCTCAATCGAGAACGAGAACAGTGGTGAGTGTTCAACCTAGTGATTTTAAATCTCGATTTATGAATAAATTTTGATTTCAACTGTGGCTTCTTTTCCTAGAGTCTTGTGTGCTAGATCAATGGATCGATTGCTTTGGATTAGCTTGGAAGTCTGAATCTGGGATTAACTAGGTGATTTAGAGAATATTGCATTTCTTTGGACGTCCCTAACATTCTGAGAACACCATATTAATATTGTGTTCCATGTGTTTGTTGTTATGCCTGAACAGTTTTATTCGTTGTTTTGGGACGTTGAGGTTGTGTCCGGTTTCTGAATCAACAGCTCTTTCAAGGACCATCAGGTAGCTATAAATTCTCCTTACAAATTTAGTTGTCTTCCTATGTTATTTAGCATATTGTATGGTAATTTTGGGTTAATTTTCATACTGCAGTAATTGTTGGGCTGGGAATTATAATTTGGACATCATGATCTTTGATGGATCTGGATTATATTCCAATATCATGGTCCAAATCTGGAACCTGAGTTATGCAACCAATAATTCCCTGTTGTTCCTGGGAATGAGCATGACATGTATATTGGGGTGATATGGTTTCAGCCATATTTTGTTTGAATAATGTGTACATATCAAGGCTTCCTATACTGTCTGGGTAATGGATGAACTGAGACTGTGACTGAGCCATTTTAGTCATTGGGCATTTAGTACTTCTACATTAGTTCAAAGGAATCATGTGCCAATGAGACACTGAACCTGAGAATACTTTTCAATGGCTACCTAGCAGCCATTGGGACAACTTGATGAGGTGGTGACTGGGAAATCAATCTCAGTCCCTTGAGAATATATAGTTGGGTTAACATCAAGTTTGGGGATGGCTGAGATCAACTTCATACAACCTATGATGATTTCGAGCTAGTGAAATCTGAGGTTGTTTTATAAATTCCTTAAGCTTTGTTACTCTACATATGATGGGGGAATGGTTCCCATGTGGCTTGTTGCAACTGGATTCTGTTGGGCTCAATTCCAGGAGTGGAATCTCATTTTAGTGAGAATTCCACTCATTTTTCAGTGCTGCTGAGCCATTCCCTGTTATTTCAGACTGATGCTAGTTGTTTTGAGTTTGGTTATATAGGAACCTTGTATTAGAGTTTCCTGTGTAGTATGGGATTTACTGTGGGACTGGTAGGATTGACACCAAGGTTTAAATTGGTTTGGCTTAACAAGTTACTGTTGTCCTGCTTAGGACTGTATGTCCATTATACTTTAAAACTGGAAATGGCATCCCCTTTGATTAGTTAGGATTCTTTTTACTGCTGTTATAACCTGTGAGCACTTGGAGTTGAACTACCTAATTTTTACTCCATATTATTTTTCCATCCATTTTGGTTCACATTAAATGATATAATGTTTCCTGTTTGAGTCTTATGAACTGATCTTACACTTCTGGACTGTTTATGTTTTGGTTGATGCATGGTTGATTTGGAATCCTACTGAACTGCATTGGAGGAATGTAAATCATGTCCTGTGTGGTATACGTACCTGGAGATAATGCATGTTATGAGGAGGATTGAGATAGCATGAAATGGATACCCTGTTTAGAACCTACAGACTGTAGCTTAGGAATATTGTGTTTGAAGTCTCAAAGTATGAGACTGAAATCTCAGGAACCTTGAGACTGAAATCTCAGATAATCTGAGATTGTTAGCTCAGGAAATCTGAGATGATATTTCAGGTTTGCACTTCAGTTGAATTTCAGTATTTGGGAGGGACTTCAATAGTTAGTCCAGTGTTCTTCTTAACTCTTAAACAGGAAATTGTGATCACTTATAGTTTCCTTATGAGTTATGGACCTGGAACTAATGAAAGTAAAACCTTAGTTCCTAAAACCAATTCATGTATTGTTATTGAGGAACCAAGCCATATATCAAGTTCCTGTTTTATAACAGGATCCTAATGTATTTTTGGGTTCCAAACAAGTTCAATTTTAGGAAATTTCATTCTTTGAGGTAAAATGAATTACTCTACTTTTTACTTAAGTTTTTGAGGGTTTAAATAGTATTAATGGAATCAACTCTTATATTAGTCTTACTACTAAGTTTTGTAAATACCATATTACCATGTGTTTAGTTTTATTTAAAGTTCTTGCTAGTATAGAATAAGGAGTAATATTGATACCCTATAGGAAACCATAGAAATTAAGGTTTATAATTAGAAATAATTTGTGAATAGAAACACTTGATAAGACCATTTAATTTAGCTATGTTTTAACCAACTTGTACACATCATTATCATGACAGGAGGATACCTAGCTCTTTTACCTACTCGTACTTTACTGGAGCAAGGCAAGTACATTCTATGGTTTTGATCAGTGCATTTTCTTGTTCTTTATTGCTGACACACTGCGACACGTTCATGATCTTTTCTGGCTTGTTCTTTCATGATCTTACTTGCATCTTGGGGTGGGGAAATACTCTAGATATGTGACCAAACCCGGATACTTATTCATGATCTTTAGCTTAGGCCTCGCACAGTGCACGCGGGTCCTAAGCTGTACCTTATATGATCTTTCAGGATCTTTTCATGCTCTTTCATGGTCTTACCCAAGCCGGTCACATATCATAGAAGTATTTCAAATTTATAACACACATGTTCAGGATCTTACTTGTTCTTTCATGATCTTACTTGTATCTTGATTTTAGCTATAGTCGTGATCCTTCCTGCATCTTTACATAGTCATGATCTTCCATGTATCTTTATAGCAGTAGTTCATGTTCTTCTTTTTCTTACATATCTTGTTCTTCTTGTTCTTTCAGCATTTACTTTCCATATCATAATGTTATTGTTCATTACCTAGAACTGTACTTTGCTCCGCTCCTGAATAGGATATGTTGCAGGTATGCTTGCAGGACATTGTTCTACTCTATGGGCCAGAGCCCAGGATTTAGCTGAGCAGGATGAGGCTTAGCTTGAGGTTTCAGGTTTAGACGGTTAGCTTTACTCTTAGATATTGTCCTTAGAATTCATGTACATTTCATTCTTGATGACTCGTACATTATGATATCTAGATTTGTGGATTATGGTGATCATTCTGGGATACGATTTTAGATGCTGTGATTCTATATTTTCATGTTTATCTGGTTAGTTTTCCCTAGCTTGGTACAGCTTACTTCGTCGTGTCTAACGACGAAGGCTGGGCGTGTCCGACTCGTGTCGATTATTCGGGAGCGGGTCGTGACATGTTTTTAGTGGTGGCCCATGCAGGTCTATCCTAATGGTACCTAGGTCTTAGCGTACTATTGGGGGACTTGATTTACACTAGGAAACTTGATCACAGCATAGGAAAATCGGGAAATAAGGGTATATCAGGTATATCAGGTGTATCAGGTATTTTAATATTCTATAAACACTTGTTGTATTTAGGTCTAGGTTATTTTAACAGTTTTCTGTTTTTCAGATAATTCAAGCACGCGACACCGGAACGGTTGATCCATCTATACTTGAGGTCTCCAAGCTTCCACCTCGCAGGTCGTCCCTACTATCCCCATGGGTAGTACGTGGTTGACGAAGATGATTGAAGAGTTCCTTGATACCCAGAGAGAGCAAGCCGTCATTTTCCAAGCCAGACTTGTGAATGCACTTTTCGAGCCAGAAAAGACTTATGCTTTCCAGACTTCTAGACCTTTGGACTTCTCCGACACCGAGCACATATCTTGCATCGAGGAGCAGATCGAGAACCTGGAGTCGCAACTGAAGATCATCCAAGTTTTGAAGGATCCGACTCCTCTGAAGACTGAAGCCACTAGCCAAAAGATCCAGAATATAACACAGACAATGGAATAAGACGAAAAAGCTGAAGCACATGAGAGACATGAAGACTTATGACGAAGACAATAACTAGCTTGGACCCGCAAAGCATCGTAACACTCAGTTGGCGTTTCTTCGGTCACACCACCAGTCGCATCATCAGGAGCAGATCTCAGCAGCCAGCACGCCAGCAGTCATATATTCCTGCCAGAGCCCTGCACTTCAGCCCCAACGGAAGATCCAGATTCAGATCCAGCCGACGATCATTTACAATTTCTGCCACCTCTCAGGATGCTACTATAAAGAGTGCCACAAAAGATGGAGTCTATGCTTGTTCTACGGATCGTCTGCCTACCCAGTCAGGGATTGCCAGAGACCATTGATCACACTGCCCAAGGGCGAACACGAAGAGCACCAGGACTACAGCAAGGGGACCAGCCTCTCTAGATTCAGCAACCACATGGAGTACTACCGCAGGGATCAACCTACGCCAGGACAATTGAAGAAGGTTAGAGAGATTTCTGTTCCGGAGGAATACTGAAGACAGACTAAAGACTGAAGATTTTTGCATGGTTGGGAAAACCATGTATCTTGATTAGCAACCTAGTTTTTCTTAAATTTCTTTTAGCATCTAGACCATTTCTTGGAACTTCTTGTTTTCTATTTTGGAATCTTGGTTGGTATTCGAAACTTAACTCGAGATATTGTTTCCTATTCGTTAATTGGTACTCCTCCAATCCATTCTTCGTAACCTTGCTCTTTTCGAGATTCTACTCAGGAATTTTGTTTCCTATTCAGGACTAGTTACAATTTGTAAATTTTGTTTTCTTCCCGAAGTTCAGTTTTCTATTTGGGGATAGTTGGAATTTGATTTTTATTCAACACTTGTTTCTATTCACCATTCAAGACTTCGGTTTCGACCTGTTCCCTATGTGAGATTCGTTTCCTACGTGGCTTGTTTCTACTTGGAAATTGTTCCGTTCACAACTTTGCTTCGATCTTGTTCCCTATTTGAGGTATCGCTTGTTTCATGGATATTATTTTACTCACTCATTGATTCTTTTTCCTACTCATAACTTGATTCCATTCGAGAATTTAAGATCCTGTTTCCTATTTTCGAGACTTTGTTTTGTTCGTGATTTTGCCTCCCATCCAAGATTTACCGGACCTTGAATTTCAGTTCCTACTCGCAACTCGTTGAGACTGTGTTCCCTATTCCAAATCTTGTCTCCTCATTGAGATTTTCTATTCGAGAATTTGTTCCTTATTCACGACTTTGTTGATACTAGATTTTGAAACTTGTCTTCTATCTGATACCTTGCCTCAGTTCATCCTTCGAGACTCTGTTATCCTTTCAAGATAACGTCCCATATGTGGAATCTTGTTACCATTCCAGATATCAGTTGATATTCCGTCATAATTTGAAACTTTGTCCTGTCTGAAATTTTAAATCTCCCTGGCTGCCCTTTTGTACTCACTGATCGGATTCCTTGTCATTTTTAGTACATAATAAACTCATGTATTCTAACAGTCAGGTAATTTCACCATTTCCGTGACTTGGACTATTGAAATTCATTTTGAATTCCTTGAAACTCTTTTGAAATTCCTAGGGATAAAGTCGAGAGGCTATTCGATGACCTACTATGGCATGACAGTTGCGCGCTGCAGCCATTAGCTGGATTATGGAGACTGAGGGTTCACTGCAGCCAGTAGCGCACTGGCGAGGCAGAAACTCTAAGTTGAAGTGATTTCAGACACCCATAGGTTTTCGAGGATTGTCGAGACTTGTCATATTCTTCATATCTTGATCTCTTGGGTTGTTTCGTCAATGATTGTTGGAAAATGGATAAGGTTGATAGAGTATTTGGAGACATATTGTTATTTGAGTCACGGAGCCGAAAGTCCACTGCAGTCAGATACATACTGGCGGGGTAGGGATTCTAAGCAAAGTGATTTCAGATACCAACATGTTCTTGGATATTCTGGAGACTATACTTCCTTTTTATATGATTATTGGTTTTTAGAACCACAAATCCTTGCATGTTCATCCTGATTTGATACTGTATCTCCTGAGTATTGCGTACGTCTCCTCAATCAACCCTTGCTAAATTTTCCTTCTAGCATTTTATCGTTAGATCATTGAATTCCTCAAAATTGTACATTGCCAGATTTTGGTTCCATACTTCGTTTGTGTCTTGTCTAAAATTCGATCTTAAATCATGTCTGTCTGACCATGATTTTTCTATCATTGTCCTAGTCCACTTGTGTTAAACTATCGATTTTGATCGTATTTAATAGCTTGTGTCTTCATGATTTTGCTCCTCTAAGTTGTCATCGAAACTTCATTCTATCTCGTACTTATTTGATTATTGATCATTGTTAAATCGTGTTATTCCAAATTCTTGCGTGTAATTATCGTATAAGGTCTCAAGGCTCAGGGAGCATCTCAGAGTTGCACGGGATCGACTAGGAGCACTGGACGGACAGCAGCAGACGGCCACTGGAGTTCGCGGTGGTAGGAGTGTTCGTGAAGATCCTACCAACTAGAAGTACCATTAGTTTTAGCAGAGGCGACATCGGCCCTTTCGACGTGATGACATGGATTAGCGATGTGGCATACTGACTAGCACTTCCAGCTAGATTGGAGGGAGTGCACGACGTTCTCCACGTGTTCCAGCTTCAACGCTACATTCCAGACCCAAGCCATGTGGTGGACTATTCCGAGCTGGAGGTGGGCCCGAGATTGACTTACGAGGAGCAGCCAGTAGAGATCTTGGACCGAAGAGAGAAGCGTCTGCGGAACCAGACCATTCCTCTCGTTCGCATCATGTGGAGACACCACTCTCCGGGAGAGTCCACATGGGAGCGCGAGGATGGATGCGTAAACGTTATCCCAGTTTGTTGTTTGAGTGTACCTTGATATTTTTTTCTCAACAATAAATAATTGTGCTTGAAATTCTGTTATGATTTTGAGACCTACCTTATGGTTGAATTTCGAGGACGAAATTTTTTCAAGGGGGAGAGATTTGTAACTCCACCTTTCTAGTATAATTTTTTTTATTATTTTATTACTATTTTTTTATGAATTGGAATTTCTATGGCAGGCTTAATTATTTATTTGTCTTTGGGCTATTGATTTATTCCTTCATTATGTCTTTGGGTTGGGCCAACCCTAAAGCCCACAGTCTTTCTTCTTATAAGTTCTGAGGAGGGACTTTGTTACTCTTTGGAAGCTAACAGTGTGGGTTTCCTTCACTGGAGAATTCAAATTCTCAACGGCCAGGAACGTGGCCATGTGCTCTCCTCTCCACTGTTCTAACCGCCTGTCAGAGCCAATTCTCCCGCCATTTTGGTTAGCCTAACTTCCACGCAGCAATTCACCTATATAATCCTTCCTCCTCTCTGTGGATGAAGCCATTCTCTATTCGATTCTTCGACTTATTCCTCTCATTTGATTCCTTGGATCTGGAGGAATGGCAATGGCAGCCATAGGCAACCCTTCTTCCCAACAGTCGAGCTCCTGTTGAGACAAGCTAATTCCAGTAAGAATCAAGTTTCCTGATCAATTAGTTTTGTAATTCCAAACTCTCAATTCTTTTCTGGATTGATCGAATTTTGTAGGAAAGACTGATTCGTGATCGATCGATCGTTCTTTCCTCAATCGAGAACGAGAACAGTGGTGAGTGTTCAACCTAGTGATTTTGAATCTCGATTTATGAATAAATTTTGATTTCAACCGTGGCTTCTTTTCCTAGAGTCTTGTGTGCTAGATCAATGGATCGATTGCTTTGGATTAGCTTGGAAGTCTGAATCTGGGATTAACTAGGTGATTTAGAGAATATTGCATTTCTTTGGACGTCCCTAACATTCTGAGAACACCATATTAATATTGTGTTCCATGTGTTTGTTGTTATGCCTGAACAGTTTTATTCGTTGTTTTGGGACGTTGAGGTTGTGTCCTGTTTCTGAATCAACAGCTCTTTCAAGGACCATCAGGTAGCTATAAATTCTCCTTGCAAATTTAGTTGTCTTCCTATGTTATTTAGCATATTGTATGGTAATTTTGGGTTAATTTTCATACTGCAGTAATTGTTGGGCTGGGAATTATAATTTGGACATCATGATCTTTGATGGATCTGGATTATATTCCAATATCATGGTCCAAATCTGGAACCTGAGTTATGCAACCAATAATTCCCTGTTGTTCCTGGGAATGAGCATGACATGTATATTGGGGTGATATGGTTTCAGCCATATTTTGTTTGAATAATGTGTACATATCAAGGCTTCCTATACTGTCTGGGTAATGGGTGAACTGAGACTGTGACTGAGCCATTTTAGTCATTGGGCATTTAGTACTTCTACATTGGTTCAAAGGAATCATGTGCCAATGAGACACTGAACCTGAGAATACTTTTCAATGGCTACCTAGCAGCCATTGGGACAACTTGATGAGGTGGTGACTGGGAAATCAATCTCAGTCCCTTGAGAATATATAGTTGGGTTAACATCAAGTTTGGGGATGGCTGAGATCAACTTCATACAACCTATGATGATTTCGAGCTAGTGAAATCTGAGGTTGTTTTATAAATTCTTAAGCTTTGATTACTCTACATATGATGGGGGGAATGGTTCCCATGTGGCTTGTTGCAACTGGATTCTGTTGGGCTCAATTCCAGGAGTGGAATCTCATTTTAGTGAGAATTCCACTCATTTTTCAGTACTGCTGAGCCATTCCCTGTTATTTCAGACTGATGCTAGTTGTTTTGAGTTTGGTTATATAGGAACCTTGTATTAGTGTTTCCTGTGTAGTATAGGATTTACTGTGGGACTGGTAGGATTGACACCAAGGTTTAAATTGGTTTGGCTTAACAAGTTACTGTTGTCCTGCTTAGGACTGTATGTCCATTATACTTTAAAACTGGAAATGGCATCCCCTTTGATTAGTTAGGATTCTTTTTACTGCTGTTATAACCTGTGAGCACTTGGAGTTGAACTACCTAATTTTTACTCCATATTATTTTTCCATCCATTTTGGTTCACATTAAATGATATAATGTTTCCTGTTTGAGTCTTATGAACTGATCTTACACTTCTGGACTGTTTATGTTTTGGTTGATGCATGGTTGATTTGGAATCCTACTGAACTGCATTGGAGGAATGTAAATCATGTCCTGTGTGGTATACGTACCTGGAGATAATGCATGTTATGAGGAGGATTGAGATAGCATGAAATAGATACCCTGTTTAGAACCTACAGACTGTAGCTTAGGAATATTGTGTTTGAAGTCTCAAAGTATGAGACTGAAATCTCAGGAACCTTGAGACTGAAATCTCAGATAATCTGAGATTGTTAGCTCAGGAAATCTGAGATGATATTTCAGGTTTGCACTTCAGTTGAATTTCAGTATTTGGGAGGGACTTCAATAGTTAGTCCAGTGTTCTTCTTAACTCTTAAACAGGAAATTGTGATCACTTATAGTTTCCTTATGAGTTATGGACCTGGAACTAATGAAAGTAAAACCTTAGTTCCTAAAACCAATTCATGTATTGTTATTGAGGAACCATGCCATATATCAAGTTCTGTTTTATAACAGGATCCTAATGTATTTTTGGGTTCCAAACAAGTTCAATTTTAGGAAATTTCATTCTTTGAGGTAAAATGAATTACTCTACTTTTTACTTAAGTTTTTGAGGGTTTAAATAGTATTAATGGAATCAACTCTTATATTAGTCTTACTACTAAGTTTTGTAAATACCATATTACCATGTGTTTAGTTTTATTTAAAGTTCTTGCTAGTATAGGATAAGGAGTAATATTGATACCCTATAGGAAACCATAGAAATTAAGGTTTATAATTAGAAATAATTTGTGAATAGAAACATTTGATAAGACCATTTAATTTAGCTATGTTTTAACCAACTTGTACACATCATTATCATGACAGGAGGATACCTAGCTCTTTTACCTACTCGTACTTTACTGGAGCAAGGCAAGTACATTCTATGGTTTTGATCAGTACATTTTCTTGTTCTTTATTGCTGACACACTGCGACACGTTCATGATCTTTTCTGGCTTGTTCTTTCATGATCTTACTTGCATCTTGGGGTGGGGAAATACTCTAGATATGTGACCAAACCCGGATACTTATTCATGATCTTTAGCTTAGGCCTCGCACAGTGCACGCGGGTCCTAAGCCGTACCTTATATGATCTTTCAGGATCTTTTCATGCTCTTTCATGGTCTTACCCAGGCCGGTCACAAATCATAGAAGTATTTCAAATTTATAACACACATGTTCAGGATCTTACTTGTTCTTTCATGATCTTACTTGTATCTTTATAGCAGTAGTTCATGCTCTTCTTTTTCTTACATATCTTGTTCTTCTTGTTCTTTCAGCATTTACTTTCCATATCATAATGTTATTGTTCATTACCTAGAACTGTACTTTGCTCCGCTCCTGAATAGGATATGTTGCAGGTATGCTTGCAGGACATTGTTCTACTCTATGGGCCAGAGCCCAGGATTTAGCTGAGCAGGATGAGGCTTAGCTTGAGGTTTCAGGTTTAGACGGTTAGCTTTACTCTTAGATATTGTCCTTAGAATTCATGTACATTTCATTCTTGATGACTCGTACATTATGATATCTAGATTTGTGGATTATGGTGATCATTCTGGGATACGGTTTTAGATGCTGTGATTCTACATTTTCATGTTTATCTGGTTAGTTTTCCCTAGCTTGATACAGCTTACTTCGTCGTGTCTAACGACGAAGGCTGGGCGTGTCCGACTCGTGTCCGATTATTCGGGAGCGGGTCGTGACAGGCCTCATTCTTATTGTTCAGGCCCTCCAAACCGGATGGTGACTTTTTTGTTGATTTTATTTTTGTGACACAAGATACATCCAATGAAAGGTTTAGTGACTTCCATCAAAGATAAATTTGTGTGGGAAATCCTATCAACTTTATATTGTTTCCCGATCGCATTAACGCTTTGAACACTTCGAGTTACTAGATTTAGTTCAATCTAGTTTTCCAATTTATGCTAATATTATTTGCATGTTTTATTACAATCTTTATGTCACAAGGAGCACGATTAAATCAATAGTTGGTGGAATTGACATCGAGTTTGATGATGACAATTTGGCAATCATGCTTTATATTCCTAATAATGGGGAAGCATTAGTTGATATTACCTCGGTATAATTTCCTGTTGGGACAACTTTTGACTCTTTTCGTGATTCCTTATGTGCACCTAACTCTTGTCCCCAGGACACACTTCGCCCTAAACACAGAACAACTACATCTATGACCTCCATAAAATGGTATTTTCTACTATTATTTCAAAGAATACCGCCACTGATGAGATTTTTTTCTGCTATCTATCATCTTCACTTCCATGTCCCATTTAGTCTGCCTAAGACTATCATCACCACTATGGAAAGGTGTCACATGAAACCACAACATCTTCTCTATACGATGTATCTGCCTATCATTTTTTAGCACTTTGAGGTCACTTTGGATGATTGTACTCAGGATGTTGCTCCTGCTTATCTTCATGAGCATCGCCGTACTGCTTCCGTTCAGGCTCCTATTTTTCTAGTTGATCCATTGACTGCTGATTCCAATCCTACTCATCCTCCCGGAGGTGTTACTCTTGAGTCACTTCAGGCTCTCATGATGGATCATTTTTGGTCCATGGACTTTCGTACCGCTCTTCAGCTTCCGGCCATATCCAACAGTATGCAAGATATTTCCTATAGCTTTGCCCACAACCCTGGTGGTCCTATTCCTATGGTTCATGATCCCACAGTGATTGGACATTTCATTGATGATCCAGAGGCTCTACGATACGTTGACCCTGCTGTTGCCCGTTATGATCCCCACCGTTCTACTGAGACTGATCCTTCTAGGGCAGAAAGTATTGATGATGATGATGAGGATGACGATTGAGGATATGTTTCCATGTGATAGAGCATCACTAGTTATATTTTTTTATTATCTCTGCTATGTATTAGTGATAAATGCTTCTTTCAAGCATTATCAGTTTCAGTTTCTTTGGCAAGACTTGTATGCACTTCTACTCTTTCAGTTTATATCACTATTTCCTATTTCAGTACTTTACATTATTAAATATTTCTTGTTTAGTTTATATAATTATCTCTATTGTGCTGAGTAATGTTATTAAGTCGTTATGTCATTTTGCTTATGTGACAAAACGGGGAAGTAATATGATACTTTGTGGATGTGATACTTACTTTATCATCAAATTGTTGCTAACTATGCTATTATGCTATATGACTAACAAGTTTGAAGTTAAGCTCTAAATATTTTTTTGAAGTTCCTGTTTTCTAGACTTTTCAGATGTTCAGCATACATGTTTTGTTACTGGAGAGTAACAAGACTTGACCGCACATTACGGGAGAGCAAATACATTGTACCAATGTTCAAAGCCAAAACTACTTCCATACCTCTCGTACATCATCAATTCTACTTCCGAACCAAGTTGAATAATTTCTTAAGTATCAATCGTAGTTTTGTCAAATTATCAGAATATGGGAGATTGTTGGCCCATACAGCCATGGTCGAACTGATTTCGATAATTGACTTAAAACTCTGAGCTCGATATGAAAAGAAACAGAAGATCGTAGATTTCGTCTCAACTGATTTTTATATTTTATTCTGTATTTTTCTCTTTATTGGGTCTAGAAAATTATGCATCGGGATCACTGGCATTTATAAGTTTATCCTGAACCAAAACAAACCAACTTTGATCCCAAACTAAACCAAAATCCAAAAGCATTCCTGAACGAAAAATATACTAAAACCTAGTAGCAGAACACGGGCCAAATTCTGCCCGAACTCGGTCCCCTAGGATCACTCCTGGTAAGCTTCATCTTCCTACTCCTTTGGATCTGCAACGTTCAAAATTATGAACGTTAGTGACCTACCGAATTCTGCCCGAACTATGTCCTAGAAAATCCTAGAAAAAAAGAAGAATTTTTCATTTCTATTCACTCATTCATTCTTCATCTTCTCTATCTATTCTAAAGCTTTCTATTTACTTAAAAGAGCTTCAATCTTCAAATCTCCAAGACGAATCCTATCATTCTAAGTGCCGGTGGTTTTCGATTATGATTATTCGAGTTGTACAAGCTTCACGTTTAAAAGCTTTCTTCATAAAGGTGTTTGAAGTTTGATCGTGGGCTTCGAATAAAAATACGACGGTGTTGAAGTTGGCGTGTTCTTCGGAGGAAAGCACACGGTGTAATCTCTATTCAAAATAGTGGATTATAGCAAGCAAGAGTTCTCCCGAACTGGACTAGTCCTCTCAGAAGAAAACGAGTATAAACCTTGGTGTCTGCGTATTTCTTTCATGCCTCCACTTACTTATTGCTTTACTTCATTACACTATAGTTTTATTCATATATTTGCCTCACCCGCTGAGTTTTAAATTAGGTCATATTTTCTCTAAAGGTGCCATCGATCCTACAGATATTTTGTCAAACATTGTTCGACGTAAAGATTCCTGAAGGTTACTCTTCAAATATCAGAAAACTTATCTCAATGCAAGATTTGAAGCTTTATGGTCTCAAATCTTATGATTGTCATGCACTAATGCAATAACTACTACTTGTGGCAATCTGTTCAGTTCTGTCTAATCCCGTTAGAGTTGCTATTACTCGGTTTTGCTTCTTCATCAATACAATATATAAGAAAGTGGTGGATGTGAATATACTAAACGATATTGAAAATGATCTTATGGTCACATTATGCATGCCGGAGAAGTACTTTCCATCGTCTTTCTTTGACATTATGGTCCATTTAACTCTATATCTTGTTAAACAAGTCAGGATTTGTGGACCCATTTTCTTGACGTGGATGTATCCTTTTGAAAGGTACATGAAACCTTTAAAGGGTTATGTGCACAATCATAACCGTCCTGAAGGATGCATTGCAGAATGTTACATTACAAAATAAGGAATAGAATTTTGTAGCGACTATCTATCATATTTTGAGGTGATTGGAAATGCCTTTGCAAGGAAAGGCAACATTCAAGATGAAAAACCATTTTTTGGAGGTCGTCTCGTAGCAATTGATCACGAAGAATGGCAACAAGTCCATTTATATGTTTTACAGAACACGGATGAAAGTGAACCTTATATTGAGTAAGCTTCTTTATCATAAATTTTCTGATTTTCTAATACATTGTATTAAAATTGTTACATTATATAATAAGTTCTCATAATGACTTGACAGCGATCATATGGAGTGGTTATAGTTACAATATACCCAAAAGTCTAAAAATAGAAAGTGGTTGCAGGACAAACACAATCAGACATTTATCTATTGGTTGCAACAGAAGGTAGTTGTTAAAACAAAATTAATATACTTTTACTCTTTCTTATTCAAAAGTTAAAGAATACTAATAATGTTAAATTTGTACAGGTTGATGGTGCATTAGATGTGAAAGAAGACATCCTATAAACTGTCAAGTGGCTAGCACAAGGGCCTAGCCACCATGTACTTAAAAGTTCTGGATATGTTATTAATGGTTGCCTCTTCCACATGAAGGATCGTGACAATGCTCGAGTTAGCCAAAATAGTGGAGTTAGGCTTGTAGCTACAATAATACAAATTGCAAGTTCGAAAGATAAGAATTCTATACTAGGGGACATGTGTTTCTATGGAGTTATCAAAGAAATATGGGAGCTCGATTATCATACCTTTAACATTCCAGTATTTAAGTGCGATTGGGTGGAGAGTAAGGGTGTTAAGGTTGATGAATTTGGTTTCACATTGGTGAACCTTAATCAAGTTGGGTACAAATCAGATTATTTTATTCTAGCTTCGCAGGCCAAGTAATTATTTTTTGTAAAAGACCAATTAGATCCTCAATGGACTGTTGTTTTGTCTACTAGTCCAAAAGATTATCTACACAAAGAAGATTCTGAAGACGTGGATAATTTGATGGAACATCATTCCTTTACTAATGCATCGTTGAATGATGGATTGTTAGATGTTGGGGATGATGCTAATATGTGTTATAAAAGAGTGGGTTGTGAAGGAGATTGGGTTGATTAGTAAATTTTTATCCATGATTCTGTAACAAATTTATGTTTTCTAATGAATCTACTATTCAGATCGGGTTGATTAGTGACTTCTTCTTTTACATTCATTTGTTTTATTAATGAAGGTACTGTTCAGATTAATGTATATTTTTTTCTAACTTCTTCTCTTATGCAATATGTTTATATTAGTGTTCATTTGTTTTCTAACTTCTTCTCTTTACTTATGCAATATGTTTAGATTAGTGTTCATTATTTTCTAACTTCTTCTCTTTACTTATGCAATATGTTTTTACTTGTGTGTAGATATCCCCAATGCCTAAAATTAGCAATTCTGTTAATGACCGGAAGAGAAAATCAAAAGAGCTATACTGATATCAAGCTTTTGGATCACTAATTTCACTAACTTATGCTCTGATACTTCATATATTAGCATCAAACTGGAGCCATATTGTAGATATTATGCTTTGATACTTTACTAATTATGCTCTGATGGTTCACTTGTGTAGGGCTCTTTAAGTGCTATTGATAATTATTCTCTAATACTGTCTTTCATTAGTTTGAAAATTAGGCTATGATACTTCACTAATTTATGTTGTCACGGGTTCTAGAGAGCCCTACACAAGTGGAAGTTGGCCCCTCCAAAAGAGGAACAAGAGGGCCTACAATGATGGAGAGAACAGTTAAAAGAAGAAGTGATGGATCGAGGAAGATTGTCACTTTCAACGAGGCTGGACAGCCTATCGGAGAGGTCGGGGAAGAATGTATTAGTCCGCTAGGGGTTGTTGCAAGAAGTATAATATCAATCACTTATAATGATTGGCGGAGGGTCCCTACAAATATTAAAGAGAATGCATAGGCCTCAGTTGAGGTAAATTTATATTAAAGATTAAAATTGTTTTGAGTTTATTGCTTGGTTATTAGTAATCTTACTTAATATGCAGCAAAGCTTTAATGTTGACCTACGAGCTAAAAACATTTTGATGCAAACGATGGGTGTTGCAACAAAGTCATTTCGGCATAGATTAACGGACTATGTTCTCGCCAATAAGGACGACCATGCTGATTTGAACTATCCACCTCCAATGTATAGTTTCATCCATCAAACTCAATAGAGCAAGTTTTTAACATCTAGACTTTCAGAGGACTTTCAGGTATCGGTCTCGAGAATTTGGTTAACTTGTCTACTTCATAAGTTGTTACTTATCCTATATTACTCATGATTTCAAAACCTTCGCTTAGAGGAACAAAATAGGAGAGGCAGACATGTATACAACCATAGGCTAGGCCAAAAAGGCTATACGAGTTTAAGAGAAGAAATAGTAAGTAATCTGAACTTTGATACAACTCTTTGAAACAAATGATAGATGCAATGCAAATGTGTACACTCACCTATGTTCATTTTTATGATAAAAATAGAAAAAAATGATGTAACGTATACTGAGGAGGAAGTTGACCACTGCCTTTTTTGGAAGCTAGCTCGGAAAAAGTCTACAACAAAGTCTACAAAAAAGTCTACAGGGGATGTCGATGCTAGTGAACATGCTGGGGATGATTTTGTTTCGATGGTTTATGATCCGGCTACTCAAGCAATGGTGGATAAGATTGTAAGAAAGCCTCAACTTTAGTTTAATTTTACAAAATTTACTAAAGTTTATTATTGTGCACTTTTGTTAAATCTACGACTGGAGTGTTCATTCTTGGTCTTGCGCTGATACTTCACAAACTGCGATACTGCACTGGTTAAAGAATTCCTCCATTAACAGACATCTATCTATCTGATTTAGATTGTCACGACCCGCACCCTAGAGTAAGGACACGAGAAGTGGGTACGTCCAGCCTATGCCGCAGTGTCGACGGTAGAAAGTTGTCCTAAGTTAATCATCTAACAATATAAGGTACCAATACAGTATATACACTCCGAATGGAGGTGACATAGCAGAATACAGTCTCAATCACATCTAAGGTAGAATACGAAAAGATTGATAGATATGAAATAAAATCCACAGAGATACAAACAGATAGAAGTCTAAGTGTCTAAGATAACACAAATCCAGAAAATATCCCAAATCTCAAATACAGTAATCTAGAGTGTTAATAAGTACAACTGATAATCACTAATCTAAACTAGTGGTGTGTCATCCACTGCTAAGGGATCCTGCTGCTGGTCCAGGTCACAGCAGTCCTCTGGGGTAGTCCCGTAATATGTGGTACAGAGCGCCTCGTCCTCATCCTCTGTAATATTTTCAACAGGTCCAGTCAGGACAGGAGCGAGCATAATGCATCTCATACAAATCATAACAGGTTAGGAAATATAAACATGCTAGAGAGTAAGATACATGAAACTGAAAGAATAACAAGATGTAAAAGAGAGACTGTAAGTAAATATCTACAGTATATATAAGAGAACTAATCAGTAACTAGTGATTCAGAGTACAATATGAACATGTGAACAGCTGGATGTGATTCATGACTATACTAAAGAGGTGATTCATGACTATACTACTTTAGAATTATTCACATGTTCAGTTCTACTCTCCCATCCCCAATCAATACACAAGGATCCAGTCAAGTTACGTTAAGATTCATGACTATACTACTGGCTCATAAAGAGTGATTCATGAATAGATTCGTGAAGGCTCTGTGATTCATAAGAGTACAGGAATCACAAGCTGATACATGAAGATTTATGATAATAGAAGCATGAGATACATGACGTAAGTGAAACACACGAGACATGAGTATCTGATGCTCCCGAGAGGGATAACATCTCATGAAGCGATCCATATAGTACTAATCCATGTTACCAATGTGTCAGCATCAAGTAAAGTAATCTAAAGCAGGAAATATAATCCTAAACAAGATATGAAATGATCAGAGAATGTACTCGCCTGGTATCTTGAATATCTGAAGAGAATATACTGTCCGAGGAGTGGTGTCTGGCTCCTATAGAAGAGTACAAGTCACTACATGTCTAAAATAGTAAAATAGACTGCTACAATGCATCTACATGATGTTTGGAGTCAATTTAGGCTAGAGTCAACCTTTGGTCAACTCTAGTCAACTATACTAGTCAAACTAGGTCAAGCCTAACCCAAACAAGTCTCACTAAGCCTAGCCAGCCTATTCTAGCAAGCACACACACCATCACAAAGTCATACCAGTCTACCAACACCAATCCACATGTGTATTTATGCTAACACATAGGCTATGTGCCATATATATATATATATATATATATATCCCACACATATTATATATATATATATTAATATAAATAACATGCACATATATATACCACATCATTATATTCAAGAATATAGATAATATTTAAATATATATAATAGAGTGATAGGGTAATATGGCATGTGTGTGTTAATATTGTGTGAGTGATACCATGTATATACATGACATAGGCAATTGTGTATATATATATCAGTGTGTGTAGGGGCATATAGAAAACTATGAGCATTGTGTGTATGTGAGATAATGTGTATATGTGACAGGGCCATAGGTGTGTGTGTGTGTGTGTGTATGAACGTGTGAATGAGTAACAGATATTAGGAAGCAATGTATACAATTGTTCTTAGGACTTTGTGTGTGTGTAGCTAATCTCAGGTTTTAGGCTCATGTGCAAGGGTGTAGGGTATTAGGAAAACTATGTTACTGTCAGTCATGTGTGTGTGATACATGCCATAGGCTAGATGTGTGTGTGTGTCAAAATAGGAAAACAGTTTTCAAATTTTAGGGTGTCCATTCTCAGGTTTTAATAGAGCATGCATGGGTGTGTGTGTATGAATGGATTCTCCGTTGACAGGGCAATATAGATAGGATAGTGTAGTGAACAGTGTGTGTAATATGACAGAAAATCAATAGAGTAATATGTGTAACAGTGCTCAGTTCAATGTGTCTCAGTTTTCAGTAGAGCATGTGTCAATTACAAATGAGAGTATGCCAAAATCAGTATGAACATTTGTGTGAGAATAATCAGTAGGGAAATTTGTGAGAATAATCAGTAGGGAAATGTGTGCTAGGAAATGAAAACAGTGTGTTAACTCAGGAATTGCAGTTTAACATTGACAGTTCACGGGAATTTCAGTTTACACATTCAGAAACCCATCTGAAATCCAAATTCCTTTGTTAACATCAAACCTATCATGTGTATAATCACTTAGATATGGAAATGAACTAATCATGATCTTTAAACATCAACAATCAGTTAAAAAGTGTAATTAAAATCTCAAAAAATTGAATCAATACACTGTGTATCAGGAAAATTAGGGAAACCCAATTCGAAGGTCAAATTCAAACAATAATCCACAATTAAGGGTTGGTAATAAAATACACACATGTGCACATGTCCCTCGATACATTTTGTGTCACCCAGAGCCGGATACGACATGTCCATACATCACGAACCAATCTCGTGCACACACAGACACGCTGTCTCGTGCACGCGTGCACTCGCGTCTAGGACACGACACACGACACAACACGTGGGTGTGCACCTAGGTTTGCCACTACTAGGGCTACGTCACTTACACTCTGCATCGTGTCCACGAGACTCCAGGACGCGACACGAGACCCGTGTCAGAGGCGCCTGCGTCACATGCACGCTATAGGTAGTGGCCAGTGTGGGCCCAATACCGTGTCCGACACACAACCACTCGACACGAGGCTTGGGGGCTGACATGTCAGTCATTGCCCCCTTCTCGATGCCAAATCTCAGGCCGCTACGTGCCCTGTGCAGTGAGCACGAGGCCCCGAGCAGCAGGACAGTGTCCGCGGGCATGTGCAGCATGTTCGTGTCACTGTGCAGACACGACACGACACAAATCTGACTCGAAACTGACACAAAATCGCACACGACCCCAAGCACTACAAATCCCATCAAACATATTTCAAAAATAACAAAAAATATATGAGTGTGGCATTTCATCAAATACTTGTACACTAGCTATGATACGTGTCTGATACAGACACGAAATCAAATGCAATAGACACCAAACCTTTACTACAGCTAGGAGACACCTAGATCTAGCTACCATACAAGAAAAATAGAATTAAGTAAAAATTTGAAGGGTTTACCTATTGGTTGCAAAGATCAAGAAAAAGCCCCAAATCAAACGGTTCTCGTCGCTAGCCAAATCCTCCAAATTGTTCAAAAACTGAAATCACTCTCCATGAACATCAAATAGAGAGTGATTAGAAACTATTACAAAAGATTTGGATGAAAAGGATTTAAAATGGAATTAATATGAATTTGGGAAAATGGGGATTTACCTTTCCTTTCAAGAAGTTGGTTGAGCACAAAAGAGGCAAGAACAAAGGAAAGGATATTAAATAGGGGGAGATTCCTAGGTTGGCCGGCCATGTATAGCCTGGTTAGGGTTAGGGTTAGGGTTTCACTAATGGGCCTATGGGCTAAGTTGTATAAGTCATGGAATGAAAATCAAAAGTCATTACACATATTCTTAATTCCTCCTATTTAAAACTAGATTCTAAGTGACAAAAATATGGTTGACTTAAGGTAGACTAGGGTCACACCACTGCTAACCAAGTCACCATAGCTAGGGTTAACTTCTAGGTTTGTCTACAAAGTCTCAATTAGCTAAAGTCAAAAATAGAAATCACCAACTCAATAAATTAAAATAATTTCAAAAATTTACCAAATAACCAAAAAATCCTCAAGCTAAAATGTGATAGTGACAAATCTACCCTCCTTAAAATAATTTCATCCTCGAAATTAAAAGGCAAAACTAAACTGATAAGAAGGATAGACAATCATACCTCAAGGTCCAAAAAGATAAGGGTATCACTCGCGCATCCCATCCTCCCGCTCCCAGGTAGACTCTCTTGGAGAATGATGCCTCCATGCGACACGAATCAAGGGTATCACCTAGTTTCTCAGTACCTTCTCTTGGCGATCCAGAATCTCCACTGGCTGCTCTGGATAACTGAGAGTAGGTCCCAGCTCAATCTCCGAATGGTCAAGTACATGGCTAGGATCAGCCATATACCATCTCAACTGTGATGCGTGGAATACGTTGTAGACACCTACTAGTGCAGGTGGCAAGTCTAGCCTGTATGCCACGTCACCAACTCTCCAGCTGACCACGAAAGGTCCAATGAAGTGCGGGCTAAGCTTCCAACCTCTACCAAAACGTATGGTACCACGAGTCAGAGATATCCTCAGAAAAACTATGTCTCCGACCTAAACACAAACAATGTCTCAAGTTAATATTAATCAACCATGATCAAATAAAACACAAAAACAAATACCTACTTCTAATCCTATCTCTAATCTGTACTCAAACTCCAAAGGCCTTCGGTGGCTATCGGCCCAATGCTGATGTCTGTCCTGCGCCACGCAAAGTCTGTCCCTGATGAGCTTCACCTTCTCGACTGCGTCAACAACCATCTCAGGTCCCAATAAAGCTCACTCTCCAACATCATTCCAAGATAAGGGTGTACGATATCTACGCCCGTATAGAGCCTCGAAAGGTGACATCTCAATGCTGGCCTGATAACTGTTGTTGTAAGCAAACTCCACCAATTATAGGTGATCCTCCCAGGATCCTCCAAAATCCAAGATGCACGTTCGCAGCATGTCCTCGAGCATCTGAATAGTCTTCTCTGATTGTTCGTCCGTCTGGGGTAGTATGCAGTACTAAACTTGAGCTGAGTGCCCAAACTAGACTACAGACTCCGCCAGAAATAGAAAGTAAAGCGACTATCCTGATCTGAGACAATACTAACCGAAACCCAATAAATCCTGACAATCTGCCATATGTACATCTCTGCAAGCCTCTCAGTAGATGTACCCACTTTAAATGGCAAAAAGTGGGCCAATTTGGTTAACCTGTCTACGATGACCCAAATCGCGTCTTTCTCTCCTGGTGTACGCGATAATCCAGTTATAAAATCCATTATGACATGCTCCCATTTCTACTCTAGATTGGACAATGGCTGCAACAAACCCCCTGGCCTCTGCCTCTCTGCCTTGACCTGCTGACAGACCGAGCATCTAGCTACGGAGCGAGCTACCTCCCGCTTTATCCCATACCACCGGACGTGCTCTCTCAAATCCTTGTACATCTTGTTGGCACCAGGATGTATAGAGTAATAAAATCTATGAGCCTCCTGCATGACCTGCTCCCTGAGCTCTCTACTAGGCACACATAGAGTGGAACCGTGCCTCAAAGCGCCATCCTCTGCAAGAGAAAACTCACCATCACTAGCCCTGCTCGAACCTGCTCTCGGATACACCGCAGAGCAACATCCTCGAACTGTATTGACTTGATCATCTCTATCAAGTCTGACTGAATCTGAAGGCCCCACATCTGTATCTGAACTCCAGGCACAATCACCTCAATCCTCAGGCTCTTCAAGTCTGCTAGCAAGTGACGATCCATAGTCAAACACATAGCTGTCGGATACCTACTCAAGGCATCGGCAACCACGTTGGCCTTCCCTGGGTGATACTGTAGTGAGATGTCAAAGTCCTTCATCAGCTCTAACCACCTGTGTTGCCTCATGTTGAGCTCATTCTGTGTAAAACATACTTCAAGCTCTTATGATCTGTGAAGATCTCCACCCTCTCTCCATATAAGTAGTGCTTCCACAACTTTAAAGCAAAAATCACTGCTGCCAACTCCAGATCGTGGGTAGGATAGTTTTTCTCATGGGGACGTAACTACTTGGAAGCATAGGAAATCACCTTTCCATGCTGCTACAAGACACAACCCAACCCCTTTCCAAAAGCGTCACTATAGATAGTGAATCCTCCCGATCCTGATGGCAATGTCAGAATTGGAACTGTCGTCAGTCGCTTCTTTAACTCATCAAAAGCAGCCTGACACTCCTCTGACCAAACAAACTCAATATCCTTTCGGGTCAGCCTAGTCAATGGCTCTGCAATCCAGAAAAAATCCTGCACAAACCTCTTGTAATATCCTGCCAGCCCCAAGAAGCTCCTGATCTCTGCTACTGAATTCGGTGCCGACCAATCCTCAACTGCTGTGATCTTCTTTGGGTCTACTGAGATCCCATCTCCAGTCACCACATGACCTAAGAAGTCAACTCTGTCCAGAAAGAACTCGTACTTCGAGAGCTTGCCATACAATCTCTCCCTCCTAAGTGTCTCCAAAACCACTCTAAAGTGCTCCTCATGCTCCTTCTCAGTCTTCAAATACACCAGGATATCATCGATGAACACCACCACGAACTTGTCCAAGTACTGGTGGAACACCTTGTTCATCAAGTTCATAAATATTATCGGTGTGTTGGTCAGCCCAAACGGCATCACCAAGAACTCAAACTGCCCATACTGCATCCTGAAAGCGATCTTCGAAATATTCTCCCTCTTTACCTTTACCTAATGATAACCTGACCTCAGATCAATCTTGGAGAAAACCCGAGCTCCGCTCAACTGATCAAAGAGATCATCGATCCACGGCAGTAGATATCTGTTCTTGATCATCAGGTTGTTGAGTGCCCTATAGTCGATACACATCCGTACCGACCCATCCTTCTTGGGTACAAAGGGTACCGGTGCACCCCAAGGTGAAGAACTCGATCGAATGAAGCCCTTGTCCTGCTGCTCATCCACTTGCTTCTTCAATTCTACTAACTCACTGTTGTTCACTCGATAGACATACTGAGAAATAGGTTCCACACCGGGAACCAAGTCTATCGAGAACTGAACATCCCTGTCAGGTGGAAGTCCTGGCAACTCCTCCGGAAAGACATCCATGAACTCTATAATCAAATGATGTGGAGCCACCTGCTCCTCAACTGAAGCTCCGCATAAAAGTCTGCTGTCCTGCTCCGTCCGCCGTCAGGTGTACTCGAACTCTGACTCTCCTGGCGCTCTAAACAGAACTCTACCCCCTCGGCAATCTATGCTGGCGTGATGCATGCTCAACCAATCCATACCTAATACGATATCGTAGTTCGATAGTGGCCTGACGAGCAGACTCACCTCCAACTCTCAGCCTTCCAAAATAACACTCTGCCCTCTGTAAATATCACTCACGAGGATAACACCAACCCCGGTCATGATCTTGAAGGTCTTAGGCAATGGTTCAGATACAAGGCAGTGTCCAATAGCAAATGATACCACCACAAAACTGTGGGAAGCTCCGAAATCAAATAAAGTGAAAACTGGAATGGAGTCCAGAAGAACCGAACCAGCAATCAACTCTCTAATGGCCTCTGCATCCTCGGCCGCCATGACGAAAGCTCGTCCCTGCTGACCTCCCCGAGCCTGCTGCTGATGCTGGATGAACCTCTGCTGCTGAGTCTGCAGTGGTCCCCTCTGCTGCCCTGTCGGGGCCTTGGCTCCTGCTTCCTGTACTTCTCTGCCTGTGAACTGAGCGCACTCCTTCAGATGATGGCCAGCTACTCCACACAGAAGGCACCAGCCCAATCTCTTCCTGCACTCATTCCATCCGTGCCCCGGCTTCTTGCAATAAGAACAGTTGGTGGTTTGCTGTCTCGGTGCCAGCTGCTGCACCTTCGGTTGCTGATTCTGCACTTGCTAAAAATATACCCGGCCCTGCTGCTGGAACTATTGTGGCTGGAACTGTTGCTGATGCACCTGCCTCTGCGGCTACTGGTGCTAGAAATGAGGCCTCTTGGCCTGGCCCCCACTGCTCCTGGATTCATGGAAGTCCTGACCTCTCTTCAGCTTCAACTCCAGGTCATCCTCCGCTACCATAGCTCTAGTAAAGATCTCCATGAATGTAGCATTCTGGTCACTCTTAGTCCGTGACCGAACCTCCCTGATCAAACCTCGATGGAACTTCATAGCCTTCGTCTTCTCCGTCAGATCATCAATAAACCGGGCCAACCGGCAAAACTCTTCGACGTACTCAGCAACTGTCTGGTTCCTCGGAATAAGACTCTCAAACTGCACATCAATGCCTCCTAGTGCCACAGCTGGGAAGACCTATTCCATGAACAGCTTCTTGAACTGCTCCTAAGTCCGACCCTCTACTCCCACTCGGGGATCTGTCTGGTACTAGGTACGGGCTAAGTCCTGCATCTGACTGCCCGTTGACTCAATATAAAGTCGGACTGGTATCTTTGCCAGCCGAAAAATCTTTTCAATGTGCTTAATCCAATCATCTGCATAGTGAATGCCCTCGGTGCCCAGAAAATCTCTAGGATGCATCTTTTGGAAGTCCTGGATATCCTTCTCCCTCCGGCGAGGCTGCTGCTGTGCCCTTTGAGCAGCTGCAATATCCACAGTCGTACGGACCAGCTGACGTGCCTCGTCAATCCCCTGACAGAAGTCGGCAGTCTAACGCTACTGCTGCTGATGAGACTCCAGAATCCTCTTCATGAATAAGAACAGATGAGCAGCATCTATCATCCCCGCAGGTGGAGGCTGCTGCGGTAGAAGGATCTCAGGAATCACCGGGCTCTGCCTCCTAACTGCTGGAGGTGCTCCTCTAAAAGTAGCTGAAACGCCCACTCCTGAGGGCTGAACTGGTGCTGCGGTACCAGGAACTGGCTGCTGAGGACGAGAGGTGGCAGAACCCTCTGCAGCGTCCCCCGGTCCGGGGCGATGCGATCTCGTCTCGACCATCCTGGAGACACAGATCAAACAAGAAACAATGTCTGATAATGAGTCAAAATATCAAAGTAGGACAGTTTATATTCAAAGGAAGACAATAAGCAGCAAAATGTAGATATACGAAATCTGATAAGGAGTTTTTCCTAGTATGATTGAGTACCTTCAAAATATCCTAATCCTACTGCAGGCTGTAGTGATGCTCTAGTTCGAATACCACTACATAAAACTAGACCTGCATGGGCCACCACTAAAAATGTATCACGACCTGTACCCTAGAGTAAGGGTACGAGAATTGGGTATGTCCAGCCTACGCAACAGTATCGGCGGTAGAACGCTGTCCTAGGTTAATCATCAAACAATATAAGGTACCTGTACAGTATATCTAAGTATCTAAGATAACACAAATCCAGAAAACATCAAAAATCTCAAATACAGTAATCCAGAGTGTAAATAAGTACAACTGATATTCACGAATCTAAACTAGTGGTGTGTCATCCACTGCTAAGGGGTCCTGCTGCTGGTTCAGGTCACAGCAGTCCTCTAGGGTAGTCCCATAATATGTGGTACAGAGCGCCTCGTCCTTATCCTCTGTAATATTTTCAACAGGTCCAGTCAGGACAGGAGCGAGCACAATACATCTCATGTAAATCATAACAGGTTAGGAAATACAAACATGCTAGAGAGTAAGATACATGAAATTGAAACAACAATATGATGTAAAAGAGAGACTGTAAGTAAATAGCTACAGTATATATAAAGAACTAATCAGTGACTAGTGATTCAGAGTACAAGATGAACATGTGAACAGCTGGATGTGATTCATGACTATACTAAAGGGGTGATTCATGACTATACTACTTTAGAATTATTCACATGTTCAGTTCTACTTCCCATCCCCAATCAATACACAAGGATCCATTCAAGTTATGTTAAGATTCATGACTATACTACTAGCTCATAAAGAGTGATTCATGAATAAATTCGTGAAGGCTCTGTGATTCATGAGAGTACAGGAATCACAAGCTGATACATGAAAGATTTATGATAATAGAAGCCTGAGATACATGATATAAGTAAAAAACATGAGACATGAGTATCTGATGCTCCCGAGGGGGATAACATCTCATGAAGGGATCCATATAGTACTAATCCGTGTTACCAATGTGTCAGCATCAAGTAAAGTAATCTAAAACAGAAAATATAATCCTAAATAAGATATAAAATGATCAGAGAATGTACTCGCCTAGTATCCTGAATATCTGAAGAGAATATGCTGTCCGAGGAGTGGTGTCTGGCTCCTATTGAACAGTACAAGTCATTACATGTCTAAAATAGTAAAATAGACTGCTACAATGTATCTACATGATGTTTGGGGTCAATCTAGGCTAAAGTCAACCTTTGGTCAACTCTAGTCAACTACACTAGTCAAATTAGGTCAACTAGGCCAAGCCTGACCCAAACAAGTCTCACTATGCCTAGCCAGCCTATTCTAGCAAGCACACACACCATCACAAAGTCATACCAGTCTATCAACACCAATCCACATATGTATTTATGCCAACACATAGGCTATGTGCCATATATATATATATATATATATATATATATATATATATATATATATATATATATTTTATATATATATATATATATATATATATATCCTACACATATTATATATAAATTAATATAAATAACATACACATATATATATACCACATCATTATATTCAAGAATATAGATAATATTTATATATGTAAGAGTGATAGGGTAATGTGGCATGTGTGTGTTAATATTGTGTGAGTGATACCATGTGTATACATGACATAGGCTATAGTGTATATATAGCAGTGTGTGTAGGGGCGTAGGGAAAACTGTGAGCAATGTGTGTATGTGAGACAATGTGTGTATTTGTGACAGGGCCATTGGTGCGTGTGTATGAATGTGTGAATGAGTGACAGATATTAGGAAGCAATGTATACAACTGTTCTCATGATTTAGTGTGTATGCGTAGCTAATCTCAGGTTTTAGGCTCATGTGAAAGGGTGTAGGGTAATAGGGAAACTGTGTTACTGTCAGCCATGTGTGTGTGTGTGATACATGCCATAGGCTAGATGTGTGTGTGTGTGTCAAAATAGGAAAACAGTTTTCGGATTTTAGGGTGTCCATTCTCAGGTTTTAATAGAGCATGTGTAGGGGTATGCGTATGAATAGATTCTCAGTTGACAGGACAATGTAGATAGGGTTGTGTAGTGAACAGTGTGTATAATGTGACAGAAAATCAATAGAGTAATGTGTGTAACAGTGCTCAGTTCAATATGTCTTAGTTTTCAGTAGAGGATGTGTAATTACAAATAAGAGTGTGTCAAAATCAGTGTGAACATTTGTGTGAGAATAATCAGTAGGTAAATGTGTGGTAGGAAATAAAAACAGTGTGTTAACTAAGGAATTGCAGTTTAGCATTGACAGTTCACAGGAATTTCAGTTTACACATTCAGAAACCCATCCGAATTCCAAATTCCTTTGTTAACATCAAACCTATCATGTGTATAATCACTTAGATATGGAAATAAACTAATAATGTTCTTTAAACATCAACAATCAGTTAAAAAGTGTAATTAAAATCTTAGAAAATCAAATCCGTACACTATATATCAAGAAAATTAGGGAAACCCAATTCGAAGGCCAAATTGAAACAATAATCCACAATTGAGGGTTGGTAATCAAAGACACACATGTGCACGTGTCCCTCGATACATTTTGTGTCACCCAGAGCCGGATACGGCGTGTCCATACATCACGAACCACTCTCGTGCACACACAGACACGCTGTCTCGTGTACGCGTACACTCGCGTCTAGGACACGACACACGACATGACACAACACATGGGTGTGCACCTAGGTTCGCCACTACTAGGACTATGTCACTGACACTCTGCATCGTGTCCACGAGACTCCAGGACGCGACACGAGACCCGTGTCAGAGGCGCCTGTGCCACGTGCACGCAGTAGGCAGTGGCCAGTGCGGGCCCAATACAGTGTTCGACGCACAACCACTCGAAACGAGGCTTGGGGGCTGACATATCAGTCATTGCCCCCTCCTCGACGCAAAATCTCATGCCGCCACGTGTCCTGTACAGTGAGCACGAGGCCTCGAGCAGCAGGACAGTGTCCGCGGTCCTGTGCAGCATGTTCGTGTCATTGTGCAGACACGACACGACACAAAGTCGACTCAAAAATGACACGAAATCACACAACACCAAGCACTAAAAATTCCATCAAACATATTTCAAAAATAACAAAAAATATATGAGTGTGGCATTTCATCAAACACTTGTACACTAGCTATGATACGTGTCCGATACGGATATGAAATCGAATACAATGGACACCAAACCTTCACTACAGCTAGGGGACACCTAGATCTAGGCCACCATGTAAGAAAAACAGAATTAAATAACAATTTGAAGGGTTTACCTATAGGTTGCAAAGATCAAGAAAAGCCCCAAATCAAACGGTTCTCGTTGCTAGCCAAGTCCTCAAAATTTTTCAAAAACTAAAATCACTCTCCATGAACATCAAATAAAGGGTGATTAGAAACTATTGCAAAAGATTTGGATAAAAAGGATTTAAAATGGAATTAATATGAATTTGGGAAAATGGGGATTTACCTTTCCTTTCAAGAAGTTGGTTGAGCACAAAAGAGGCATGAACAAAGGAAAGGATATAAAATAAGGGGGGATTCCTAGGTTGGCCGGCCATGTATGGCTTGGTTAGGGTTAGGGTTTCGCTAATGGGCCTATGGGCTAAGTTGTATAAGTCAAGGAATGAAAATCATAAGTCATAAGTCATTGCACCTATTCTTAATTCCTCCTATTTAAAACTAGATTCTAAGTGACTAAAATGAGATTGATTTAAGTTAGACTGGGGTCACATCATTGCTAACCAAGTCACCATAGCTAGGGTTAACTTCTAGGTTAGTCTACAAAGTCACAATTAGCTAAAGTCAAAAATAGAAATCACCAATTCAATAAATTAAAATAATTTCAAAAATGTACCAAATAACCAAAATACCCTCAAACTAAATGTGGTAGTGACATAGATATCTGTATTTTGATGTTCTACACTCTTTAATAACAGAAAACTCTAGTAGGTAAATCACTACACAGTAGATCATTGGAATGGGTTATTGTCTAAACCTATCTATATTTTTATAAAATAAAGTGAAGACAAAAATTTCTTGTGGCGAGTTGTCTATTCTGGATAATCGTGATGCTCTTTGTTATGCAATGGAGACGTCCAAGCACAATAGTCGTGTTACGGCCATGCGTAAATATGTCACCCTAAGCTCTTATTTCCACACTTCTAAAGCTCCAATTGGTTGGGAGGAGGAGAAACAAAAATTGCTCGAGGAGATTGAGAGAAAAAAAAACCAGATGATAAGAAAGTTAATCACACAAAGGAACTGTATACACCAATATCAGATACTGGTTCCAACTTTTTGGTAACCAGATCCTCAATTCCTCTAATGCATCCCATCAATGCACCGAGTTCAGCTTCTGAAGGATCACAGAGGCTAAGTCGTATGAGAAAAGTCTAATTTTATTCCCTTATCCAGCATTATAAATTTAAGTCCAAACATTTTCTAACTTTTCTGATACGGGTGTAAATGCACAGTCTCCTTTAAAAAGTAATAAGGAGATGGTACATATGGAAAAATATGTGTGTATGGCCAGAAGGAGAATACACCAATAAAATAGAAGACACCAAGAAAAAAGAAGACACCAAGTAAGGTCAAGTCACCCACAAGACCTTGTACAAGTATTACAAGGTCTTGTAAGAATCTACATGGAATGGAATTCTTCGTTGTGCTGGCATAGAAGTTGATCAGCGAACAAACGACAATTCGGGTTCCATGTGATATTGACTTATTTGGTACTCCAATACTTATTGCTCTTCTCCAAGACGATATTGACCATTTCATTAATATGCATCCTCTTTCAACAAACTGCATTCAATTATACATTAGGTATAAGAATAATTTTTTTCTTAAATTTTTTTTCTTATTACATTAATAAGTTGACTTAAATTATCTGCAAACTGTAGGTCATTGTACTATCGTTTAAAGGACCTAAACATTGTTGAAAATATTTTATTTATCGACCGAAGAAAAGTATCCACTTCTGGGTTAAAAGATATTTTCGCACCATGGGATGCAAGAGCAAAAGATATTTGTAACGGCCTGAAATATGGAAAACAAAGTCGACTCTTTTTCGTGCCATACAACCCAAGGTATTACATTTCTTACTTTTTTCCCTTTTATAAAGTGAATTCAGAATTTTTCTGGAATACACTCACACACACTCTGGCCACATTATCATACTAAACTTTTATTTCTACACACTATTCTACACCTGAGATACTCACTGCAGAACATATACCTAATAGACCCTCTAACTCTGATACTTAAACTTTCATATAACATGGTGATATATGGTGTAATTACAGAGATCATTGGGTCTTGGTTGTCATTGATATTCTACTTATGAGAGCGTACTATTTGGATTCTCGGGGGGGGGGGTCGCATATTTGAGGACCTTAAACAAATTGTAACAAGGTATGCATGAATATATTTGTCCCAAACCTTCGCACAACTATAGTAAATGATATATGCTTTAATAATGAGAAAATTATTGTCCACTTTAATTTGCATAATAGGTTTCGGATGTATCATGCTCAATATGGAGACCAACTTAAAAAAATAGATTCCATTGGTTATCAATTCAAGTACAATATATTTCTCTATCTTTAATATATATATAGATAAAAAATGAACAAGTGTGTAAGGACTTTGCTTTTCTATGCATAGGTGCCAGTACTGTCACGACCCGAACCCGCTTTCGGGATATGAGTGCGTGTTCAAGCAAGCCTACACTGCAGTGTCGGCGGTAGAACGCTGTCTAGCCACAATGCTCAAAATCACATAGATAATAACTTTATTTCTCATTCACAAACTAACCAATTTACAACATTCACAAATTTTACATTTAAAGAAAAGTACAATGTTTTTACAAAATATTGAAAATGAACACAACACGTCTATCTAACTAATCTCTAGGTTTTGGCCTGCAAGTATACCTGTATCTTCCAATGGCTAAGAGTACTTGCAATTAACCTAAAAAATATTGGTTTACAGTCAGGAATGGAACAACTACACATATTGAAAGGCTATTCAAAACATAATAGAATCTACAAGACATGAAAATAGCATATGTGAAATGAAACTTGGTTGTAAACTGATATCATGGCATAACTAGAATGAAGCAGGTTCTCTACAACAGGATATATCAACTAGAAGATCATGTAAATTAGGTGACAAGACATATGGTGAAGAAACAAGGAGAATCAAGTAAATGACAACTATCTATGTGTTTTGAAATATCGTGTTTGACGTGTGAACGGTCAGGGGGTAAATCTGGCACCCCGCACGTGAAGTGTGCGGTTGCTATTCTCCATGAAAGACACGGGGGATAGAAAGAAGGTAGTTCACACGTTTACTAAGATATTTCTCTGCCCGACTAGTACTCATGGATTCGAACAAGTCACGAACACGACAAGCATGATAATCAAGAAATATAATATATAGAGATCCATGATACTAACCCGTGTAACAAGCGTGTCAACAAGCAGAAGAGCATATGTATAACATGAAATGGAAAAACTATTAGGAATCGAAATCAATCAGTATATCTACTTGCCTCGATTAGTTGCGTCTGTTGCAATTTCGTTTGCCATTGGATCATGTTTGCACAGAATAGTCGCGGAGGTCATAATTACGTAAGACGGCTTCTAACGGTGGAACAGATTGTGCCATCGGGTCTAGGGCAGTCTGATTGGCATAGGGTCGATATGAATTAGTCAGAATCATGAGAAGTAGGAGCGTATGACTAGTCACGAGCAAAATTAATTTATAATCTAAAGAAAAATCATAAAGTATATATAACTAATTTTAGAAATTATTTATAATACTGAAAAACTATATTTTATTGGTAAAATAGTTATTAAATAAATAATTTGAGATCTAAAAAATTATTTAGGAAAATAATTATTGTTTAGAAAATATATCTATTTTATTTAGAAACTATTTGTAGACTACTTAGAAATATATTTAGAGCATACTAGGTATTAACCTCTTCAAGAAAAATATTGGTTTTATAATTTTTTATATACACCTATAGAATCGTAATCTCGGTCAAACAAAACCCAGAAGTAACAAAGTCCATACTAAAATTTTCTTATCTAAAACTTATTTATGAACTATATTTAAATATTCTCTGTATAAAAGTATTTACATCTTATATGCCAAATTCTATATTCCACTATAATTCCAGAATACTTAACAATAATAATTTTATAAATAAAAAAATGTTTCAATAACATGGTGCTAATAATATTAAATATAAGTGTATAGTCCATACGATAATATACCATACTAATATACCCATTATTTATACTGATTTAAGTAACTTGTCCTTAATTTACTAATAAAATAAGACTAACACCCATTCTCCCCTTTTTATTCATTTTTATAAAATAAAAAAAAAAATAACAGAGACAATGTATCCTCCCTATTCCTGAGAGTCAGCAGCACATTAGTACAAAATCAAAAGGACTTTAACACAGAGTCATGAGAGAGGAAAATAACTTAGAGTGGAAATAAGAGTCAGAAGGAAGGAGTGCTTTCTTCAGAAGGAGAAGAAGGAACGACTTACCAGGATGGCGGCAGCGCTTGATGCTGTGGTGGAGGCTAGCGCAGCCCACGGAGGACCGAACGAACCTGGCGCCGGGATAAGGTCGAGACCGACGGTGAGGTCGCCTGCGATACCGGCGGCTGGGAGCATGGCAGGACTCCTACTTGACGAAAGCTACGGTAGAGGAGGCGTTGTGGCTGCGCTTGTTTACGGCATTCAAAACTGGCCGGGGGCGCTGGACGTACGAGCTCACGGGGCTTCTCCAGCGCTCGACGCTGTTGAGGCAGGATCGGCTGAGAGGGCTTGAGAAGGTGAGGACGCTGCAGGGTCAAGGCGCATGGAAGGATGCACGGTGTTCGGCGTGGGGACGCGGCTGGCACGTCGTACCGGCAAGGCATGGTCGACAGCAGCGGTGATGATGCCAAAAAAGACAGGTTCGTTGGGGCATGTTGGTCGACTAGTCGGATGAAAGCTCGGTGGTATATGAGTTTGCTTAGGAGGCTTGCCTGTCGGGAACCTGGTGGAGGACTCGACGAACTCGGCCATGGACTCGGTGAGGGATTTCAGTACTGGTTCACTACGGTCAACTGACGCATGTTGGAGGGATCGTCGCAAAACTTCCTACAGAATGGAGCAACTTCTATGCAAGGATGCATCGAAAGAAGATAGAAATTAGCTTGGAAGATTTCTTGCAAGAGATCCATGTTGAGGATGAGATACGCTCTCAACAGAAGATGGATACTCTGTCCAAACAACTGGCGAAGGCAAATCTGGTCCAAACCAGAGAGTACCAGGGGAAGCAGGCTGCTTCTCATCACAAAAAGAAGGACTTCACGAATCTGAAAGTGAAGGGTCCTGCTTTCAAACAGCAGAAGTCCAAGTCCCATGTGACTTGCTTCAATTGTGGCAAGAAGGGCCACTACAAATCCGAATGCAAGTCCAAGCCCAAAGAACAAGGTGAGCCTAGTAAGGTTTCTATGATTACTAATCTAGTTGCCATGATAGCACAGGTTGCAACTGTGGGGGCTGACTTGGACTGGTGGATAGACACTGGTGCGACCTGCCATGTCTGTTCAGACAAAGACTGGTTCGTCTCTTATGAGCCAACTTTAGAGAAGGTCATAATGGCAAACCAGGCACAAGCTGAAGTACTGGGGATCGGGACGGTGGAGCTGAAACTCACATCGGGGAACACTCTGATGCTTCAAGGTGTGAAGCATGTTCCAGTAATTGCTAAGAACCTGATCTCTGGAAGTCTGCTCTGCAACGCAGGCTTGAGGATGGACATCAATGCTGGCCAGTTGGTGATGTCCAAGAAGGGTACATTCTTCGGAAAAGCTTTCCAAACTGAAGGAATGTACAAGATTCAGCTTATTGTAATCCAGCATGATAATATAAATGCAATCACTTTTTCTGATTATTCTCTTGAGTTGTGGCATAATTGGCTAGGACATGTTCATTGTAAAAGGATTAACAGAATGTCTAGTCTAGGACTTATCTCCAAGTGTGGGGGTAAGGTAGAGAAATGCGAAGTATGTGCTCAGACGAAGATCACAAGGAAACCCTTTCACAGGGTCCATCGAAGTACAGATCTTCTGGAGTTGGTTCACTCAGATATCTGTGACTTCAAACAATTCTCTACAAAGGCCGGGTTGAAGTATTTCATTACTTTCATCGATGACTTCTCAAAGTATGCTTTCGTCTACTTGCTCAATTCTAAAGACGAAGCATTCGAGAAGTTCAAGAAGTTCAGGGCCGAGGCTGAGCGACAAACTGGACAACAACTCAAGAGGTTAAGGAGTGATCGAGGCGGGGAGTATCAGTCTCATGAATTCTTATCATTTTGCAAAGAACATGGAATCATCAATGAGACAACGGCTCCGTACTCTCCTCAATCCAACGGAGTAGCAGAAAGGAAGAACAGAACGTTGACAGAGATGATGAACTCCATGCTGTTGACTGCGGATCTTCTAAAGTGTTACTGGGGAGAAGATGCACTAACGGCAACGTTCATTCTGAACAGAGTGCCATATGCAACTTCCGACATAACTCCTCATGAACTCTGGTTCAAAGTCAGACCTAACTTGAATGTCATTCGAGTGTGGGGGTGTCTGGCTTATGTGAAGCTCCCGGATCTGAAGATTCAGAAGCTGGAGACAAGGACTACGAAGACGATCTTCTTGGGGTATGCCGAGAAGAGTGATGCTCGGAGATTCTTTGATATCGAGTCAAACCATATCATCGAATCTCGCGATGCTGAATACTTTGAAGACAAGTTTGCAAAACACAAGAATATTGTTCTCGCGGATCTTTCGGAGAATGATGAGGGTACAAAGCAGACAGAAGTCTTTAATGAACCAGTAGTCCAAGATGAAGCTGTCGTCAAGGAGACACCAGCTGAACCAGAACTCGCTGAACCGTCAACTAAGCGAACGAGGAGGCTGAAAGACTTTGGCAATGACTTCGTCACCTATCATGTGGAAGCAGATCTGCTTACCTATGATGAGGCGATGAAGACCAGAGATGTTGTATTCTGGAAGGAGGCGATAGACAACGAGATTGACTCAATCACCTCCAACAACACATGGGTATTGGTTGACCTGCCAGAAGGAGCAAGACCCATCGGATGCAAATGGATCTTCAAGAAGAAGATGAAAGAAGATGGAACCATTGACAAGTTCAAGGCCAGGCTAGTGGCCAAGGGGTTTGCTCAGAAGCAGGGGATCGACTACTTTGATACTTATGCTCCAGTAGCTCGGATGACAACTATCAGATTGTTAATTGCTCTAGCAGCAATACACAAGCTGGTGATACATCAGATGGATATGAAAATGGTATTCCTTAATGGCGAGCTGACCGAAGAGATCTACATGCAACAACCAGAAGGTTTTGTCATCAGAGGTCTGGAAGATAAAGTCTGTAAGTTGATGAAGTCTCTGTATGGTTTGAAACAAGCTCCCAAAATATGGCATGAGTAGTTTGACAAGATGATAAGGTCGAATGGCTACAGGGTCAGTGAAACAGACAAGTGTGTCTATACGAAGTTTGCTGACGAAAGAGGAGTAATCGTATGTCATTACGTGGATGACATGCTAATCCTAGGTACGGATTTAAGCTGCGTCACAGAGAGAAAGAAATTCCTCTCGACCAAGTTCAATATGAAGGACTTGGGGGATGTCGTCATAATCTTGGGGCTCAAGATCATCCGAACAGGCACTGGAATAGCACGGTCATAATCTCATTATATTGAGAAGATGCTCACTCGCTACGGGTATCAAGATCTTCCTTTTATTGATACACCGTACCGGAGTGATCAGAAGCTGGAGCCAAATTCGAGGGAAAGCGTCAGGCAGTTGGAGTACGCTAGCGTCATCGGAAGCTTGATGTACGCTACTACTGCCACAAGGCCTGACATAGCTTTTGCAGTGGGAATGCTGAGTCGGTTCACTAGCAATCTAGGCGTTGAGCACTGGAAAGCTGTAAAGCATGTTATGAGATATCTCAAGAAAACTCAGACATATGCACTTTTCTACAGCGGAGATCCGTCAGTAGTGGAAGGCTTCAGTGATGCTAGCTGGTGTTCAGATATGGAGAGTGAGTATTCCATAGGTGGATTCGTATTCGCTATGGGCGGAGCTGCTATATCGTGGAAGTTGAAGAAGCAGACTATGTTATCTCGCTCCTCCATGGAATCTGAATTCTTTGCATTGGATGCTGCTGCAGATGAAGCAGAGTGGCTTCGGGAGCTCATGTATGATCTTCCGGTGGTTGGGGCTCAGATACCGACAATACCGATATACTGTGATAACCAGGTGGCAGCAGCAGTGGCATCAAATGAACTCTTTAACGGAAAGAAGAGAACGGTACGGTTGAAGCACAGAGCAGTACACGATCTTATCAAGAGAGGTGTTATTGCAGTGATTGATGTTCGGAGTCAGGAGAACCTGGCGGATCCGTTCACCAAGGGCCTCAAGCGCCAGCTGGTCGATAACACAGCTTGTAAAATGGGCTTGAAGGCATTCTGATATTGTGTTATTACAATCCTACCATAAAGTTTTATGCTATTAGTTCAAAGAGAAATCTACTAGGCATCTAGCTTTTGGTTCAAGGGAGGACTATTAACCAGAAGAATATCATGAACGGTGGGTACTTGTCCTCTGTGACATGGAGAGGTTACGAACCTACAACTACTGTTGTCTACTGTTGTTTTCTACGGAAAACGAATCCTGTGGGAAGGTTGGCTTAAATGCCTTAATGAGTTCTCAGGCAGAGTGAATGCTTGGAGTGCTTTACTGGAAGCACGGTAGCGTAGTACTACAAGGAGTGTAACTCCATGCTACAGTGGGATGACTCCACCATGAGGTTTCCAGGTGGGGGTAATACCTCGGCTTTGCAAGCCAAGTCACAGCGGAGTAGCACCGCAAATAGGCAGGTAGCCTAATGCTGTATGATAATCGTAAAAAAGAGAGGTAGACAGCAGTACAAAGTGGACGATGTCCTCATATTACAGTGGCATGACACCACGAAGAGGTACCAGGTAGGGTAAAGCCTCGGCTTTGCAAGCCATGTCATAGCGGCGTAACACCGCACGGAAGCGCAAGGCTTCATGTTGGGTAGTTTGGCACTACAAAGGGGCTTGTGACCTCATGCTACAGTAGTATGACACTACGATGAGGTACCCAGGTGGGGTAAAGCCTCGGCTTTAAGCCATGTCATAGCGGCGTAGCATCGCAGAGAAGCGCAATGCTTAATGCCATGACTCTTTATAAAGAACTCACCTATAGTGTATGGACAAAGATATCAGGCCGTCTCTTGAGGGTAAACTTGTAGACGCCCAAAAATTATACGCTGAAACCATGCTGGCACAAGGCCTTCAATGTGCAGCCAGAAGCACAGTTGATGTCATTATGTGAGTAGGAAGAATTGCAGTTATGGTGTAGAATTCAAGGCTTAGTCCATTCTTGTATCATGCTGTTATTTAACCTATGCGGGAAGATTCAAGTCGTAGCGACATCTCTCCTAATGTATGATGGGTAATAACTGTGGGGAACGCTCAACCCATATATTGAGATATGTAGGGGATTGTTGGTGTTTTTGCCTTTGGACTAGAAAAGATAGTCCCACATCGGCTACACCAAATGGTGAGTATCTCAATATAATGCATTGCTTGTGTTGAGGTGTGCACATGAGGTGTAGTGGGGCACAAGTTTGTGCTATGTGGAAGTATTTTCCTAGAAGGAAAAAGGATTAAATCCAACAAGGATGCAAGTTAATTTTTGTTGTGCGGACTCGGACTCGGACACGGACTCCAGGATGTCTCGTGCACGGGAGTGTTCGGAGGGTAGGCGTGGACTGGCACACTTCTATGCTGGTTGTGGGATGATCTAAAATATCAAACTCTATTTTTGAGCATTGGTATTTTAGTCCCACATCGGATATGAGAAGAGGTGAAGTCTCAACTCCACTCTATAAATAGAGCCCCTTGGCCTCCTTTGAAAGATGTACCAAGAAGAGAGTTGAGGGAGTCTGTTAAGTCCAGGAAGCCCGTTCAAGTCTCAAATATTGACTTACGAGCGTTCCAGAAGTTCTTCATGAACTTGCTGGTTCCTGGAAGCTGTTCGTGCTCATGTGGGGCGAATAAAGCTTTGAGCAACGGTGGTTCATTCACCCCAGCATCTTATTCTCGCCTGTCATCGCTGTTGTTGCCTTTTACAGTAACTTCTTTTTAGAAGCTCTACTGCCAATAGTTGCTTGCACAAAGTCTCTTTAGATTTTTTGTGTATTACGTAGAATCTTTTTAGATCCTCGTAATTCAGAATCCTCCAGGTTCTTTGTTGCACATCTTCTTTAAGGTGCTACATTTGAAACGTTGTGCGTACAATTGTTTTAGTTTCAGAATTTTCTATCGAAAATTGTGCCTCTGCACTAACACTATGTACTCAGCATTGGAGGGCACGATCAGTCGACCGGGGAGGGGTCGATGGCTTCCGGATGGAGAGGGATAAGATAGTGGGGAGTCAAATGGATAGGGGTGCTCGGTTAGGAGAGGCACAACGAAGATGGCATTATGGGATCGGTGTCAGACAGGGTTGAGACGTGGTGGTCGGAGAAGGGGCAGTGGTGATGAGGTTTTGGTAATGGTGGTGACGATAGTTGCGAGAAATGATAGAGTTGAGGTCGGTTGTCGTTGTTTGAGGATCTGGCGGAGTAGGGAGACCTAGGTGGTTATATATAGTTATGAATGTTTTCTTAGTTGATTAAGCTACCTAGAAATATAAGGATAAATATATGCTTCAATGATGATAGTGATGAAGATTGGTTTGGGTTGGATTAAAAATTTAAATTTAGGTTGAAAGTTGGTAGGGATTTTCTCAGGATGAATTTGAATCTTAAATCAAACTGGATAAATCTTAAATCTTAAATCAATAAGTTTAAATCTTAAATCAATACTTACACATTTAATTAATCAATTCTAAATATAATATCTAATAAAAATAATAGTTCAAATTTATTATTTAATATTATCAATTAGTTTTAAAAGTAGCGTTTTATAATTCTAAATCAAATTAGATAAATCAAATCTCAATAATAATAGTTTAAAATATATTCAATATTATCAAATAATATTTAAAATGGATTTTATAAATTCAAATCTTAAATGCAATTGATAGTAATAAATCAAATAATTCTAAATTTATGTTTTCGTAAATCCAAAATTCTATTTTAAAACAAATGGACAAATCTTTTACAATTAACCAAATAAATATTGAATCAAATAAATTCTAGATCAATCTGCAATGGACTAAAAATAACACTAGATATTATTAATAACAGTTAAAATACATTTAACCAAATCTAACTTAATACTTTGTAAATAATAATTCTTCAAAATAATACTATATATTAAATAATATTTGAAACATGTTTTCAAATCTTAAAAATAACTACTTTTACAATTAACCAAATAAATATTGAATCAAATAAATTCTAGATCAATCTACAATGGACTAAAAATAACACTAGATATTATTAATAACAGTTAAAATACATTTAACCAAATCTAACTTAATACTTTGTAAATAATAATTCTTCAAAATAATACTATATATTAAATAATATTTGAAACATGTTTTCAAATCTTAAAAATAACTAATAAGTCTGAATAAATCATTTATAAAATAAAATCATATGAAAAACAAGTTGACAAATCCCTTCATTAATCAAATATTTTTGTACGATAACAGTACATTTCTAACTAGAAATATTTTTAAAAAATAAAAAAATTTTAAAAATTCGGGAAGAGGACTTACAAGTACAAAGTGGCGCTATCGAATGTGGTTACTACGTGACACGATATATGAAAGAGATCGCAAATGATCCAAGCAAGCTTAATCCTAAGGTGATGTTATTCTTAATCAACATGCATGTATGTTTAAAATATATTACGATCACTTATGTTTTTTTCTTCCTATTTACAAACAGTACAATGAGAAGCATGAGTACGGGCTTGATAAGATTAATGAAGTTCGCATTGATTGGATGGATCATGTATCACCGTTCCTAACCTAGCCATTCTTAAAGGTAATTTTTGGATTTTATCTAGGACTTTGATACTAGTGGATATTAGCTCTGATACTTTGATATTAGCTTTTTTCATCATTCTCTGCACATCATTCGTGGATACTTTAATACTTTGATACTTCGATACTAGAAGAACTTGGCTTTGATGATCACATTAAAACACAAAGCATAACATATGATACTAAATGAGAGACCATGGAACAATTAAAGATCTGAATAGTGAGTAAAATATTAGTCAAAACCAAAGAGATTTGTAGTTCATATCAATTATCCAGTTTGCAAAAAATTCTTGGAAGTAAGTGAAGTGCAGTACACTAGTTGGTACTAGGTATAGTAGTGTAGCAACAGAACAAATGAAAGTTGATGTTCAAAAAGTGTAAAACACAGCAATGTGTTTCCAAACCATGGAGACTAAAGTATGTCAATATAGAAGATTAATTAGGTTCAGTTTTGAGTGGTGTGTGCAGCTAGTTATTTTAATGCCAAGTATCAGTTTGGCAACATAAATATGTATCGACATAGCAGCATCTTAGTTAGAGGTGTCATAATACGAACTAGTAAGTATTAGATGCTAAGATATACCAGGAATGTAGTAATTAACTAATATCAGATGTAAAGCTTAGGTGCAGTCTAGTTTAACTATTAGTTATCAAAAATTTAGTGTTGGTTCCGCATCACAGCTAACATAAAGTAGCAGTTTGTTGGTTCCAGCATTTGCAAGTAGAAGTAGGTGAAAAGCAGTTATAGTTAAAATCAGACTTGCAATTGGGTAGTAGAAGTTAATATTAGAGTTCTGATACTGTGATATTAGTTTTGCATATCATCATTCTCTGCTATTAGATATTAGTTCTAATACTGTGATACTAACTATACTTAGTAGATTTTAGCTCTAATTACTATACTAAGCCACAAAGCTTTGATACTTGAACATTAGCTCCGATCCTTAGATATTAGCTCTGATACTAAGCCACAATGCTTTGATACTTAGCCAAAATAATATGAATTATGGTTTGTGAAGCTAATAATGTGTTTTTAATTGGCTACAGGGATTCTCGATGAATGATGGTTTGTGAAGTTGCGGGCTTCGGTTGCGATATGGTTTGTGAAGTTGCAGGCTTCCATTAAGGGTATTTTGTTGTATTCTGGAACTTTAGTTAATGAAATGGGGTTGGTATATGATGTACAAGTGTGATCTCTGAACAAGTTTATCTTTTTTTTGGTTACTGAACAAAAGTACTGGTTAAATGTAAGAACATATTTGTTTTGTTAATATAAAATGTGTTTTATAAATTATTTGATGTTTGTGAGAGATTCTAGAATTTATATTATGTATTTCTGGATTTGATATTATGCGTAGATCTCGTAACGTCTGTAACTTAAATGGGAATTGACAAACATGGTCTTTTGATGGCTAAGAAACAACAACAAAAAGAGAATCTATGTTGACGGTCATTAACCGTCAGCTAGGCCAGCGTAAGGAAAAGTATGCACAATATTGACGGTCTAAAATTAGATTTAGTTGACAGCTAAAACCCATCAACTAAGGTCATTCGGCAACCGTCAACTAAAGTATGGACTTTTGCTGACACTAGCCTAGCTGACGGAAGGAAAATCGACAACTAAACCCTTTAATGACGAGAAAAAACCGTCACTAAATGTAGCACCCAGTTTCCCAAATAAGGGTAATTTTGAAATTTTGTGTTTATAATTATTTTAATAATGATATTTAATTCATGATATAATTTTTGGTGATTTTAAATCATTTTAAAATTATTTAAATCAATGACTTGTGGTTTTGACGTTTTGCTAGTGAAACCCTAGAGACTGTTTGACCTAGAGCCTAACCATGTGATTATGATATTTTAATGTCATTTTTGGCCTAAGAATATTTTTGTATTTGACCTCTTTGAATTATTTTGATATTATTTTATTATTTATGATATTGTTTTGGGGTTATTTGAGTCGGGTTCGAATTTCAACTCAATCCGACTTGAAACGGGGACCCGGGGGTAGTTTGACTCTAGTGGGACCCACACACTAGTTAGGCATGGCCCACATGATATTAATTTTAGTCAACATGATAGAAATATTTTAGTTAGAGGTTAGACTAATTATTATGGATAAGGTTAGTGTGATTAGAGACTTTAGAATGACTAATTTAGCCCCAACCAATTAGCCCTTTTCTAATACTCATAGAATAGGTTAGTGGGAGCATTTTGGACCTTACCATAATAGGACAAATAGCCCCATTTGGCCAGCCACTTTGGGAGAGGATAGGCTCAAGTTCATTTCATTATTCTCATCCACACTCTCTCTCTTGTTCTTCCCCAAATTTCTAGAGAGCAATCCCTAGCAATTTCTCCACCAAATCCTTCCATTTCGCCACCAAATCTTCTTCTTTCCTTCTCCATTCTAGCCAAGGAGGAAGCTATCCAAGTTTGGGAGGATTCGGAGCTCGTTCGTGTCCTTTTGGAATCTCTACGTGTTGGTGTCGCTCCGGGAAGGCTTTTCTTTGATTCGATCTTCCGGGAGGTATAAATCCCTTCTCCTTTTCATTTTCTCATGCATATAGGTCTATTTTGAACCCATAGGAATGACTCCCATGGTTGTATCTCCATTTGTGTCCATTTCGTGACCATTTGGAGGTCATAGGAGTGTCCTTTGTGTTGTGGTTGTGTTCATGTGGGAAAATACCAAATTTGGACACACTATGTGTTGTTGTTATGTATGAATGAATTATTACATGTTTAATCTCATATTTTTGTATTGGAGATGTGTTCTATAGTGTCTCATATATATATATTAGTGTAGAGAGTGAGTTTTGACATATTATGTTATATATTTGTGTTCTTTTTTCTCAAACTACCCAAATCCGTCATGATTTTTATCCACGTTTTTAATTTCAGCCCTAACTTAGAAATGTCATAACTTCTAGCTCAAAGCTCGGTTTAATCTCCCATTTTTTTAAAAGAAGTATATTGAAGTTAGCTTTCCAAAAGCATATATTAATAGGCCTAATTCTTTCTGTAACGTTCTGGAGAATTATTTGAGTGTCAGCTGTACGAAAGACAAACGCGTTCTCGATGTTTTCGCGATTTCGGGAGTTTCCGAAAACGAAAACGCGATCCGTTTGAAGTTTCGGAAAGCTAACACATAGATCTATAACATACTTTAATCCTAGATTTTAATTCATGCTAAGATGGTATAGTATTGATTATTAGTAGGAGTTACTATTCGACATATGCATTTTGTGCACCCTTGTGTGTAATATAATGTTCTATTTGATTTTAACCCATGTTAATGTATATATATTATGTAATTAAATAGAGAATGCAAGCATGAGTAAATGGTTAAATAAATGATGTATGAGGTGTAAGTATCCTATCTAATATAAGCATGTATAAGTATGGCTTGTAATGAATATGTAGGTTCCATAGTATGTAATGTATGGTGCATATAGTAGTGCAAGAGAATAAATGAATGATGAATGAATGTAAGCATGAATGTAATGTAATAATAGATATAATATATGCAATACACAAGTTAATGAGATGTAATGTTCTAGGTTAACACAAATCCTATATTACCTCATGTACCCCTTACACTATGTTGACACTATCACACTTGACACTTTGACACTCTTTGATATGTATACACTATGTATGCCCATTTAACCCTCACTTGCCCCTTTGCCATGTTCACATACACACACATAGCCTCTTAAATAAGTATTTATGAATACAGTTAACTTAGCTATGTATGTATATTATATATATGTTAGCATATTGTGTTGTAATATATATGTTTATATAACCATTTGAAATGCCATGATTATAGACCTAATGTTGAATACCAATATATGCATGTGTATATATGTGTAGACATATATATAGCCTAAAGTAATATATTACCTAGTGTATATCCAATGTAAATTCTTGCCTATTTGAGTATTGAATAATTGCATGCTATATAGAGTTGGGTGTATATTGGCTTATATAGCCTTGTATTGATGTGTGCTTGCTAGAATAGTCATGGTTAGGCCTAGTAAGACTTGCTGGGTTAGGACATGACCTAGTTTGACCTAGTTTGACTAGTGCAGTTGACCAGAGTTGACCAAGGGTTGACTTTGGCCTAGTTTGACCTAGATTCATGTGGAATGCATTGTAATGCTTTATGTTACCCTTCTGGACATGTTGTGACCTGTGCTGTTCTAATTAGGAGCCAGACACCTCTCCTCGGACAGTAACTTTACTTTGGATATTCAGATATCAGGCGAGTACATTCTCTGATCATTTCATATCCTGCTTAGAATTATTTCCTGCAGTAGATTACTTTACTTTGGTCACACGGATTGGTACTATATGGATCCCTTCTTGAGATGTTATCCTTAGGGAGCATCGGGTACTACATGTTCTGTGCGTTTCACTTACATGGCGTATTATATGCTTCATTGGTTTTTGATCACTTACGACATATACTCTTATGATCGTAGAGTCTTCCTAGAATCCTTATCCCATTTATGGGACTACTATCTATCACCTTCGGGGTCTATCACCTTCGGGGTCTATCACCTTCGGGGGCTGTTACATAGCATCATATAACATAACCTGGCTGGATCCTTGTGTATTGATTGGAGGTACGGGGGAGTAGAAATGGACATGTGAATAATACCCAAGTAGTATCTTATCAGAATCTCTTCTATAGTGTCTTATCAGAATCTCCTATGTCATTTACATGTCTATATTGTACTCTGACTCACTAGCCACATGTTAGTTCTTAATTTATAGTAGATATTTCTATTACAGCTTTCTCTCTCTGTTTACATACTGTACTTCTTTCAGTACTTGTATCTTACTTTACTGTATGAATATATTTTCTAACCTGCTATGAACTGTTGAGATGTATTGTGCTCGCTCCAGTCCTGACTGGACCTGTTGATAAATTTTACAGATGGCCGGAGATTGCCTGCTAGCCTAGAGGAGACACAGTAGAGGTTGTTTAGATAGTTGTTTCTTTTGTTTGGAGTTGTATTTACTTTGTGGATTACTGTATTTGGATTTTGAGATATATTCTGAGTTTGTATCTTAGACACTTAGACTTCTATCTGTTGTATCTCTTTTCGATTTCATGTTTTATCTATCTTCCTTTATGCTCTACCTTAGATGTGATTGAGTTTATATTCTGCTATGTCACCCCCATTCGGGGAGTATAAACTATTTAGTCTTATACTGTTAGATGCATTGAGACCTAGGACAGCGTTCTACCGCCGGCACTGCAGCGTAGGCTGGGCGTCGTTGCGTTCTCGTGCCCTAACTCTTGGGTGCGGGTCGTGACACGTTTTTAGTGGTGGCCCATGCAGGTCGAGACTAAAAGTGTAGTGGTATTCGAACTAGAGTACCACTACAGCCTGCAGTAGAAATATAATATATTTTGAAGGTAATCAATCACAGTTAGGAACCCTTGAGAGATTCCTGGGACGACCCTTGAGAATCGTATTTTAACTTCGATTTAAAAACTCTCTTTTTTCCCTTGATTTGATTTATTTTTACTTTTTTTGTTGTTAAATTTGATTTTTATAGATTATTGTTGAATTCGAGTTTGTAATTATTGATTTTGATGGATGACTGTCGAATTTGAATTTTGATGATAGCTATTGCATCCGAGTTTGTATTTTGATGGATTTTTGTTCATTTTTGAATTTTGATGTTCGTTGATAAATTGATTTGATTTTTGGGTATTCATTGTTGATTCAATTTAATTTTTGGCAAGATAAAATTATATGGGCTAGGTCATCTATGTTATAGAATCTAGTCTTTTATAGTCATATTAGCCAGCATGGTGAGGACATATAGTCTGACTCTGGATATATTTCTCGGGTGTGGGAATTTAAGATTTTTGCAGCCAAGCTAGCGGTACCGCGTAAATGTTAAATACAATGATTTTAGAGATATGTGCATAAGTCAAGGGCTCTGTGATTATCGTAGCCTTGCTTACTAGTATGACGAGGATTTAGAGTACCATGATTTTGGATAGACGCATATGATTATCAGATTGCGCCCTAAATGTTTTTGAACATGTTTTCTCTATTTTTGTTTCAGTCATTCAAAAAAAAGAATTATTATTTATTTATTTGTTTTGTCTAGTTTCCTATTATTTAACTCAGGAGTAAGTTTAGTTGGTTTTATAAACCTTGTGTAATTTCTTGCTATGAGTTTTTTATAATACAATGAATCGATGATTTTGTTAGACTTTATCTTGAATTTGATATTTTAACTCTGGATTTCAAAACGGTTCCTTCTTTAAACAGATAAGCAGAACATATTTTATCGTTATTTCTTCTTGCTATTATTCTTGTATTGAATAATAATGATAATAAAACTGTCTTCATTTTTTCAATCACCTACTCTGTAATTTTGGTAGGAATTTAAATGTTAGTCTTAACGTAGAATTAATTTTTTTTATATTGGGACATGAGAATATATATATGAATATATATAGTGGATACTTTCCTGACACTTATGCATGCTACACTTGATTTCCACCTATCTAAATAAATATTAATATGTCGTTGATGTTAAATTTTCAAAACCCCAATATTTCTGGTTTTTTTCTTTTCCAGTTTAAATTCGTAAGTTAAATATAAATTTTATCTTATTAGTTATGTTTACATCACTGCACATGTATGTCATACCTAGAGTTTCATTTAAAAAAAAAATTGTTGAGTTTTGTGTTTAAATTTGTCAAATTCGAGACTGTGTGCATATTAACCCTTAATACTGGATTTTAAATGTTAGTTCAAATTGTTGTTTTAAATGTAATATTTAGAGCTGTGTACATTGTTGTTGTAGGGATATAATGTTAGGTTTCATATTCTTACATGGTAGGTTGTGATAAACATTGAGTTAGTTTTGATGTTCAAATTTCTCCAAAATCCTGAAGACTGAATATATGTTAACATTTTCACATTGAGTTCAAATGTTCAATTTCAGATTTAACATGTAATATTGAACTGTATGCGTAGATAAATGTATGAATAGTATGTTAGGGTTTCATTTCTATAATGTTAGGATGTATTGGGACCATTGAGATTGGTTGCGATGTTCAAAATCCTAAAATCTGAAACTGTGTTATGTTAATATTGCACTGGTTTAAATGTTAGCATCTTTTCAGATTTTGTATGTAAATGCTGAACTAAAACTGGGTTTAACCTTTCAATACTAAGCTATAACCCTGTACAAGGACACACACACCCTAACTTAGTATACACTGTCATGTAACCTAACCCTTTTTCCCCTCTATGTTATGATTATATATCTAGATAGATATATATAGAGCTTAGGCATACATGTTATAATATATAAATACATAACTAAGTCTTTACCTTTTTATATATATATATATATGGTTAGCCATGCAAGTTATGATTAAATAGATTGTATATTGTAGATTATTAACCCATATGCCATGATTAATGTAACTTGATAGTTATTGTTTGAAATTCAAATCCTCATATACACTTTCATGTATATTTACGTACACACACGCCTACTATCTAACCATATGAACACGTCCCCATACACACAATGCTAGCTTTTTCCTCTCTAACGCTCTCTCTCTATATATATATATAGTGATTGGATTTCAATGCAAGTGATTTTCAATTCCTTAATTTTTGAATTTGATTTTCTGTACTCTTTTTTAGATAATTGGTAGTTGCCTTTATTTTATTTTGATAATGACCAATTTTTATATAGGATGGTAGACAGCCCTACAACCTTGATGATTGTTGTTCCCTTACCTTCCCAATTAAGACACCCTAGATTGTTTGTGTGTTGATACCATAGTACTGTTTTGACCTAGAATGACCAGTGCACCTAGGTGAGACTTCCAACTGCTACGGTATGCCCTGACCTTGTATACTATTCCTTCAAATTGCATGATTTAGATAAAAAAAAATTAGACCTTGATTGTTGGGAAATAGGGACGTCATCCCATTAGTATCAGTTGTAGATATATATAGGTTAGTCCTGGATGTGGGGATGTGTGTCTATAAACATGTAGCTTATGAGATTATGAGAGATTATAGTATCAGCCTTGATAGGATGTACTAGTCTTTTTGTGAGTATAAATGTGTTATGAGAGATAGGGGCCTATATGTCTTAGTAATGCATCGTTCCTATGGTAATAGAATGTATTAATAGATGGTTAATAGGAAGATAATAGTTTGAGCATACCTATAGCCTATGATCAGTTCCTTTTCATCCTTAGTTAAGACCACTTTAAAATAGGTCCAGTCCCTTGGATATAGGTTCCAGTCCATATTTTATTGAAGTTCCATTACCGCCTACAGCAGAGCAGTATTGGAGGTATTCCTAGATTGATACTTTTTAGATGTCCGTTTATTATTCCAGTGTTAGGAAGTGTTACCTTAGATATTGGGTAGGTTAGAGGCTCTAGAAGGAGTACTATCGATCTTAAATTTCGAGGACGAAATTTTTCTAAGGTGGGTAGAGTTGTAGCACCCAGTTTCCCAAATAAGGGTAATTTTAAAATTTTGTGTTTATAATTATTTTAATAATGATATTTAATTCATGATATAATTTTTGGTGATTTTAAATCATTTTAAAATTATTTAAATCAATGACTTGTGGTTTTGACGTTTTGCTAGTGAAACCCTAGAGACTGTTTGACCTAGAGCCTAACCATGTGATTATGATATTTTAATGTCATTTTTGGCCTAAGAATATTTTTGTATTTGACCTCTTTGAATTATTTTGATATTATTTTATTATTTATGATATTGTTTTGGGGTTATTTGAGTCGGGTTCGAATTTCAACTCAATCCGACTTGAAACGGGGACCCGGGGGTAGTTTGACTCTAGTGGGACCCACACACTAGTTAGGCATGGCCCACATGATATTAATTTTAGTCCACATGATAGAAATATTTTAGTTAGAGGTTAGACTAATTATTATGGATAAGGTTAGTGTGATTAGAGACTTTAGAATGACTAATTTAGCCCCAACCAATTAGCCCTTTCCTAATACTCATAGAATAGGTTAGTGGGGGCATTTTGGACCTTACCATAATAGGACAAATAGCCCCATATGGCCAGCCACTTTGGGAGAGGATAGGCTCAAGTTCATTTTATTATTCTCATCCACACTCTCTCTCTTGCTCTTCCCCAAATTTCTAGAGAGCAATCCCTAGCAATTTCTCCACCAAATCCTTCCATTTCGTCACAAAATCTTCTTCTTTCCTTCTCCATTCTAGCCAAGGAGGAAGCTACCCAAGTTTGGGAGGATTCGGAGCTCGTTCGTGTCCTTTTGGAATCTCTACGTGTCGGTGTCACTCCGGGAAGGCTTTTCTTCGATTCGATCTACCGGGAGGTATAAATCCCTTCTCCTTTTCATTTTCTCATGCATATAGGTCTATTTTGAACCCATAGGAATGACCCCCATGGTTGTATCTCCATTTGTGTCCATTTCGTGTCCATTTGGAGGTCATAGAAGTGTCCTTTGTGTTGTGGTTGTGTTCATGTGGAAAAATCCCAAATTTGGACACACTATGTGTTGTTGTTATGTATGAATGAATTATTACATGTTTAATCTCATATTTTTGTATTGGAGATGTGTTCTATAGTGTCTCATATATATATATATATTACTGTAGAGAGTGAGTTTTGATATATTATGTTATATATTTGTGTTCTTTTTTCTCAAACTACCCAAATCCGTCATGATTTTTATCCACGTTTTTAATTTCAGCCCTAACTTAGAAATGTCATAACTTCTAGCTCAAAGCTCGGTTTAATCTCTCGTTTTTTTAAAAGAAGTGTATTGAAGTTAGCTTTCCAAAAAGATGTATTAACATGCCTAATTCTTTCTGTAACTTTCTGGAGAATTATTTGAGTGTCAGCTGTACGAAAGACAAACGTGTTCTCGGTATTTTTGCGATTTCGGGAGTTTTCGGAAACGAAAACGCGATCCGTTTGAAGTTTCAGAAAGCTAACACATAGATCTATAAAATACTTTAATCCTAAATTTTAATTCAGGCTGAGATGGTACAGTATTGATTATTAGTAGGAGTTACTATTCGGCATATGCATTTTGTGCACCCTTATGTGTAATATAATGTTCTATTTAATTTTAACCCATGTTAATGTATATACATTATGTAATTAAATAGAGAATGCAAGCATGAGTAAATGGTTAAATAAATAATGTATGAGGTGTAAGTATTCTATCTAATGTAAGCATGTATAAGTATGGCTTGTAATGAATATGTAGGTTCCATAGTATGTAATGTATGGTGTATATAGTATTGCAAGAGAATAAATGAATGATGAATGAATGCAAGCATGAATGTAATGTAATAATAGATGTAATGTATGCAATATACAAGTTAATGAGATGTAATGTTCTAGGTTAACACAAATCCTATATTACCTCATGTACCCCTTACACTATGTTGACACTATCACACTTGACACTTTGTTCACTTATACTTTGATACTCTTTGATATGTATACACTATGTATGCCCATTTAACCCTCACTTACCCCTTTGCCATGTTCACATACACACACATAGCCTCTTAAATAAGTATTTATGAATACAGTTAACTTAGCTATGTATGTATATTATATATATGTTAGCATATTGTGTTGTAATATATATGTTTATATAACCATTTGAAATGCCATGATTATAGACCTAATGTTGAATACCAATATATGCATGTGTATATATGTGTAGACATATATAGCTTAAAGTAATATATAACCTAGTGTATATCCAATGTAAATTCTTGCCTATTTGAGTTTTGAATAATTGCATGCTATATAGAGTTGGGTGTATATTGGCTTGTATAGCCTTGTATTGATGTGTGCTTGCTAGGATAGTCTTGGTTAGGCCTAGTAAGACTTGCTGGGTTAGGACATGACCTAGTTTGACCTAGTTTGACTAGTGCAGTTGACCAGAGTTGACCAAGGGTTGACTTTGGCCTAGTTTGACCTAGATTCATGTAGAATGCATTGTAATGCTTTATATTACCCTTCTGGACATGTTGTGACCTGTGCTATTCTAATTAGGAGCCAGACACCTCTCCTCGGATAGTATCTTTACCTTGGACATTCAGATATCAGGCGAGTACATTCTCTGATCATTTCATATCCTGCTTAGAATTATTTCCTGCAGTAGATTACTTTACTTGTACTGTCACGTTGGTCACACGGATTGGTACTATATGGATCCCTTCTTGAGATGTTATCCTTAGGGAGCATCGGGTACTACATGTTCTGTGCGTTTCACTTACATGGCATATCATATGCTTCATTGGTTCTTTGATCACTTACGATATATACTCTTATGATCGTAGAGTCTTCCTAGAATCCCTATCCCATTTATGGGACTACTATCTATCACCTTCGGGGTCTATCACCTTCGGGGTCTATCACCTTCGGGGGTTGTTACATAGCATCATATAACATAACCTGGCTGGGTCCTTGTGTATTGATTGGGGGTACGGGGGAGTAGAAATGGACATGTGAATAATACCCAAGTAGTATCTTATCAGAATCTCTTCCATAGTGTCTTATCAGAATCTCCTATGCCATTTACATGTCTATATTGTACTCTGACTCACTAGCCACATGTTAGTTCTTTATTTATAGTAGATATTTCTATTACATCTTTCTCTCTCTGTTTACATACTGTACTTCTTTCAGTACTTGTATCTTACTTTACTGCATGAATATATTTTCTAACCTGCTATGAACTGTTGAGATGTATTGTGCTCGCTCCAGTCCTGACTGGACCTGTTGATAAATTTTACAGATGGCCGGGGATTGCCTGCTAGCCTAGAGGAGACACAGTAGAGGTTGTTTAGATAGTTGTTTCTTTTGTTTGGAGTTGTATTTACTTTGTGGATTACTGTATTTGGGTTTTGAGATGTATTCTGAGTTTGTATCTTAGACACTTAGACTCCTATCTGTTGTATCTCTTTTCGATTTCATGTTTTATCTATCTTCCTTTATGCTCTACCTTAGATGTGGTTGAGTTTATATTCTGCTATGTCACCCCCATTCGGGGAGTATAAACTGTTTAGTCTTATACTGTTAGATGCATTGAGACCTAGGACAGCGTTCTACCGCCGACACTGCGGCGTAGGCTAGGCGTCGTTGCGTTCTCGTGCCCTAACTCTAGGGTGCGGGTCGTGACACTAAAAGTCAATTTTCTTGTACTGTTACCGAAATTTATGAGGCGAGTTCTCCTCCATACTATCATTGAGGAAAATTTTGTTTGTCGAACTTGCTGCTCAACATCGACTAGAGACTAGAGTCCTTCCAAGGCTCGGGTCCATAGGCCTAGGACGAGCCATTTATGGTTCTCTATAGAGCTCGGCGTGGTAGGCTGGGGTGAGCTCCAGCCCACCCAGCCAGCCAATTTTTTTTTGTAGTAGGTTTTGCAAAATGTTGAAGGCTCCAGCCCACCGAGCCCACCACCCAACTTAATATAGATTTTTAGGCTTGATTGAGGCTCCAAATTCAACCTCCGAACCTTCGGTTCTCTATTCTCATCTTTCTCTTCTCTCTCTCCCTATGAGCTCGACAGCAAGGCTAGGGCAAGTCCCATCTGCGGCACAGCTGAGCTAGATCTATTACCATGATATCATCGGCAGGCGGCAGCGCTACTAGTGAGTTTGGTCAAGGCTTGTCGACAGCTAGGGTCCAGGGAGAGTCCCATCTCTCAACTTCTTTCTCTATAAAGAATCAAAGATGTTCACCTAACCCAAATCTTAAGTTAGGGAGAATTAAGTGATTGCTCTAGTTTGTTTTTGAATCACTGATGACAGTTAACAGGGGTAGAAATTGATTCATAAGTGATGTTGTTTCTTTTTTCCTTGCAAGTTGCAACTTGTAGAATGAATGACTAAATACTTTTTTTCACCTGTAGAATAAGTGATTGCTTAATAGTTTTCTACAAGGAAAGAGAAATAACGGAAATGATCGATACCATTTCAATAATAGATGCTTTTGCTTCTTGGAATGATTAGATAGTCCCCAATTTCGCTAGTAAGTGCCCTATATATTTTCTTTACTTATCTTTATTTGTTTGTGATTGGGCTTCATTTTACTGTAGATTTTTTATGGCTAAAATAAGTTGGAGGAGAGTTTTGGAAACACAATCATCAACTCTTATCTTTATTCTAAGAGTTTTTTTTTTGTTTCTCATATTATGTATGAAAATGATATTTTTGACTTATGTCTTAAGTAACATGTCTACTTATGCAATTCATCCTATGTTATTTTATAACTATTTTTTGTTGAAAATGATATTTGAATCACACATTTGGATTATGATGGTATTCTAAGAAATAATTTGTGTGTTAAATTTTTTATATTATATTTTAAGTTCAGCACTGGGTAAACTACAATCATAGCTTCACCTTTGATTCCAAGGGCACATAGACCGCCTAGATGCAAAACACACAAGAGGGGTCAGAGGTGCCTCCACCCCATGCTCCCTCTCCCTAACTCATTTAGCTATTTGTAATTGAAGTAAGGTGAAGATCGATCATTCTGTCATGCGAAGGAGAACCAATAGTGGTCGATGATTAATTAGGACTGAGCCTTGGATTGAGCCCTCAAATATTCAATAACCAAATAAGAATTAGAGATAACTAAGTGGAGATCTAATTATAGAAGTTTCTTCTAACTCCAGCATTAGAAAATGTATGACTTGAGAAGTGGACCTGGAGGAAAATAGTGCGAAGCGAGTTTACCGAACATTAGGAGGTGAGTGCTCCTCCATACTATTATTGAGGAAAATTTCATTTGTCGAACGTGCTGCTCAACATCGACTAGAGACTAGAGTCCTTCCAAGGCTCAGGGCCATAGGCCCGGGACGAGCCATCTATGGTTCTCTACAGAGCTCAACATGGTCAATCCATGTCCAAACCTCCTCATAAGATAGATAAATGGTTACTCGCATCTTCACCATTCAAATTGAAGATAACTAAATATCTATGAGATTCTACATGCAAAACTTGTTAGTCCTGAAGACAAATCTAAGAATGGAGGGATCCAGAAATGATGTAGAGATAACCTTGTATGACACGAAGTCTGCACTCTAGCCAATAACAAGCAAGAGAGGCATAGAGTATACTTGCAAGAAACGAAGTCTGCACTCTAGCCAACTTAATATAAGTACTAAATGAAGGTTACAAACTAACTTCAAGAAAATGTAAAATACAACAATAAAGAGGAAAAATGTTCTTCTATTTATGTTCGCAAACGCTATAATAAAAAGAACATGAAACAGAAAATAAAACACAAAGGAAACCTCCTTGTTGGTGTGAAAAAGTCATCGGTGCTCAAATCTAGATTCGTCCTATACGCGATCTACCTCCAGGAACCAGCAAGTTCAAGTATGAACCTCTGGAAGGCTCTTCGACACCTTCAGGAAGACTTTCTAACTCAATTCGGACAAGAAAAGTTATTGGCGCATGGACTTGGGAGAAGATGTTGTTGTGGCACACGAGGCTCCTAGAGTGGGATTGTGGCTCTCCAAATTCTCTCTCTTCCAACCACAAAAGTTGGTGGATGGGGTCCTCTATTTATAGAGCAGATGGCACCCAAGTGCCCATGGAAATGCCTATCGGCGCATGGGTGCAGGCTAATCAAATTTCTCGAAATTGGGATCTACGCACTGATACAGTAGTGTACTGTACGGCCCGCTCTGACAGCACCGCCCACGCCGTGCGCTGACAGCAAGATCTTTCTCGTATGCTCCCAATGCACATACACCACAGCGCGCCACATACTATAGCGAAAGTACCGCTGCGTGTTGCATACGGACAGCGTCGCATGCCTGGCCTCAATGGTGTAGGGCCACTACAGTGTAGGACAACTACGGCATTGGGCTACTACGGCGTAGGACTACTACAGCATAGGGCAACAACAACGTATGCCCCCTACGACGTATTACCACTACGGCGCATGGCCTCAAAGGCCCATGGCCACAAAGGCGCATGGCCACCAATGCGCCTGGCCGCAAAGAGTCAAATGCATGGCGCCCATGCTTGCGCCTGCGTATGCACCTGAGCTAGCAACCGTGCAAGCAAATTGCGTATGAAAGAAGAGCACGAGCGCCATGCACCGATGCTGACGTGCTAAGTAAAAAGTACGCTATCAAAGTGCCACTTTGCATCCTTAGTCCGAGCCCGAGTCCGAGTCGCTAAGCCCCTACGGGACAAACAACAGTACAATACAAGAATAGACTGAGCCTTGAATTCTGCACCATAGTCGCTATTCATTCCACTCACATCATGACATCAGCTGTGCCTCCGATCACCCGTTAAAGGTCCTGTGCTGACCTGGTCTTGGTGTATGTATCTTCGGTGTCTACAAATTTACCCTCAAGAGACGGCCTACGTCTCTATCCATACACTTAGGTTATTTTTTTATGTAAATAGTTTTTGCATGAAGCCTTACGTTTCCTTGCGGTGCTACTCCGCTATGACATGGCACGAAGCCGAGGCTCTACTACTTGTGGTGTCATACCACTATAGCATGAGGTCACAGGCCTCTTTGAAGTGCTAAGCTACTCAGCGTGAAGCCTTGTGCTTCTATGCGGTGCTACGCTACTGTGACATGGCCTGAAGCCAAGGCTTTACCCTACCTGGTACCTCATCATGGTGTCACACCCCCTTTGTTGTGTTGCCTACAACTCTCAATTTTTCAGCATTAGGCTATCTACCTATATGGGGTGCTATGCCGCTATGACATGGGCCGAAGTCGAGGTTTTATCCTTTCAAGGTAACTCATGGTGGTGTCATCCCACTGTAGCATGGAGTACTACGTTCCTTTGTAGTGTTTATCTAACCGTGCTTCTTGTTAAGTACGTCGGACATCCACGATGCCTGAGAACTCATTAAGGCTACTAGCCATCCTCTCACAGGATATATTCTATAATAAGAACTATTAGTATACTACAGTAGATGGATAATATCCCAACAATATCCCGAAGTACCAACCACTGTACTTGATATTCTCCTAGTTAGTAGTCCTCCCTTGAACCAAAAGCTAAATGCCTAGTAGATTTCTCTTTGAACTAATAGCATAAAACTTAATGGTAGGATTATACAAGCATAACATCATATTTCCTTCAAGCATATTTTCTTTGTTGTATCCTCGTTCAGCTGGCGCTTGAGGCCCTTTGTAAGTGGATCTGCCAGATTCTCCTGCCTTTGAATATCTACTACTACAATGATACCTCCTTTGATGTGATCATTCAGTGGCCTGTGCCATAGCAATAAAGTCCTCTTCTTACCATTGAAGAGATAATACGATACCACTGCTGCTGCCGCATGGTTGTCATAATATACCAAAATGGCAGGGATCTGCGCACCAACCACCGGAACAAACATGAGCTTTCGAAACCATTCTGCTTCATCTGCTGCAACAAATAGTGCATAGAACTCAGACTCCATAAAAGAGTGAGAGAGCACGGTCTGCTTCTTCAAACCACTAAAAATGTGTCACGACCCGCACCCTAGAGTAAGGGCACGAGAAGTGGGTACGTCCAGCCTACGCCGCAGTATCGGCGGTAGAACGTTGTTCTAGGTCATGAACTATAACTAACATAATATGAATACTCTCCATAAGGAGGCCAACACAGAGGTACAACTCAATCACAATCTAGAGTTAGAATATGGCACGATAAAATAGATAAGAAAATCCTCAACTGAGGTACAACATAAATGAAATACAAGTCTTATCATCTCTAAAAATATACAACTCTGAAAACAAGGACAACAGCTAAACATGAAAAGAAACAGTCTAAGCTATCTATACTATGCAAGGGTATCATCCTCAGCAGCTGTCTGAACCTCCCTAGGGGTCCAGGTCGCGAGTGTCATCTAGGCAAGCTCCCAAGTAAGGGGTGCAGGGTTCCTCATCATCCTCTGTAAAATTTTCAACAGGTCCAGTCAGGACGGGAGCGAGCACAATACATCTCAACAAGTCATAACAGGAAAGAAAATATAATCATGCTAGAGAATAAAATACAGAAAACTGAAGAACAGCATAATGTAAGAGAGAGACAGTAAGTAAATATCTATGATATATAAAAGAGAGACAGTACTAGTGATTTAGAGTACAGACGAACATGTGAATGGCTTAGGACTGATTCATGACTACACTAAGAGTGATTCATGACTATACTACTTTTGGATATTTATTCACATGACCATTCATACTCCCCCGTACCCCAATCAATACACAAGGATCCAGGCAAGTTACGTTAAGATTTGTGACTAAACTACTAACCCGTATAGGGTGATTCATGAATTGATTCGTGAAGGCTCGGTGATCATGAGAGTACATGAGTCACTAGCTGATTTTCGAAAATTTATGCTAATAGAAGCATAAGATACGTGATGTAAGTGAAACACACTGGACAAAAGTATCTGATGCTCCCGAGAAGGATAACATCTCATGAAGGGATCCATATAGTACTAATCCGTGTTACCCAGCATCAAGTAAGATAATCTAAAGCAGGAAATATAATCCTAAACATGATATGAAATGATCAGAGAATGTACTCGCCTGATGTATGAATGTCTAACTGAAATATACTGTCCAAGGAGTGGTGTCTGGCTCCTAATCAGAACAGCACAAGTCACAACAAGTCTAAAATGATAAGATGAAGCACTACGATGCATTCTACATGAGTCTAGGTCAAACTAGGTCAAAATCAACTCTTGGTAAACCCTGGTCAACCAAGAAGTCAAACCTAGGTCAACTATGGACAAACTAGGTCGAACAAGTCTAACTAGGCTAAACTAGTCTATTCTAGGCTCAACCAAGACTGAACAGCCTAACTAAGCCCTCACTAGTCTAATAGACACACCATAGGCCAATACCACATATAGAATATATACCACTATCACATATGAATGTATATGTATATCCTCATAAACAAATAGACATGTGCTTAGCACATGAGCTATCACACATATAGAGAGATCCCACATGGCTTTACATTACACAATTTTACATAGGCTATCTTAACTAATTACCCGCATATATTTATATATATATAATCACACATATACATAGATTAGGGATAATATATATATATATATACATATATAGGATGCATAAATTTGTGGGTGTGGACATATAGGAGCAATGTGTGTTTAATGAAATGTGTGTGTGTGCTAGAGGAAAACACATGTGTGTGATAGTGTCCTGTGTACAGGAGTATAGGTGTGTGTGTACTTTATGAAATGTGTGTGTATTAAACAATTGACAGGAATGTATAAACCATGACAGGAATGTATATGTATGGGCAGGACATTAGAGTGTATGGGAGTTTAGGGAGTGTGTTCAGTTTACAGGTTAACATATTAAGGGTAAATGAATCTCAGGTTTGAAGGGAAACACAGGAATGTGTGTTCACAGATTTTGCTATTAATCAGTTCAGTCTCATCCCAAATCCCATCTCAGGTAATCAAATAGTGTGAATGCCATGAATAGGTTCTCAGGAATCATACAGTGAACTGTGTGTGTCTCAGTTGCAGGAAATGACAGGAAAATGATGTTTGGCAGGAAAGTGAACCTGTGTACAGGATTTTATAATGTGTATAAGTTATAAAGATACTGAAATCAACATTCAACTAACTGAAGGTTGAACCATAACTCAATGTCTAGCATACTCAATATGATTTCAATCTCAGGTTATGTTCACATTTCATTCTCAGGATTTCGAAGAACCATAATTAGCATTCAAACCCAAATGATATCCCCACATGAAACCAACACATAACTCCTATATAACATATATAAAATAGGTGTAAGTTATCATAGAAACTGGGATTCTTAAGAATTAAACAGTGAATAACTAACATGTAATTAGGTTCCCGAATTTTTGGTTTAATAGCAATGACATTCTCAGAAAATATAGAAAATGGAACCACATCAATTCTCAGGTTTCTCATATCCAATACACAATTCAGTTTCCATGTTTCATTCCTAACAGTGAATCAATATCATAGAAAATCAGTGAGTACTCAAACATTCATCATATGGGAAGAATGACAGAAAAGTGTGAATGTGTTCTACAATGTGTTCTCAAGAATTTAAAACATTGACAGAAACATACAAGGCATATCTTAGCATGAACAGGAATGAAATGTGTAGTCTCAGATTCAGTGTGTGTACTTTGCATATCATAGGTTCAATTAATTCGATAGTTACCACCAATTTCCAAATTCGAAATCCCTTACAATCAATTCTACACAAAACATGAATCCCTTATATCCTAATCAGGTTATTAGTTATACAGAAAATCAACCATAACTCAAAATACATGATATAAATCATTTGAAGTTCAAATCAAATAGGGAAACAGTTAAATATTTCACTGATACATGACAGTATCAAAATTTAGGGGAGCTTCCTATTTAATCATTGAAATAACAGTAATTAGGCTAGTTAATGGTTGATAAATAATATTTAATGTGTGCACGTGTCATACACTTAGTATCGTGTCGACAAACACTAGACACAAGTGTCCAGACCAATGCACATACACGCACGAGACTGCACGAGCTCGAGTGACCTGTGCACGTGTCCGCACGCAACCGACACGTCACCAAGTGACACGAGACTTGGGGAGTATCGTGTCAGACACTGCCCCGAGCTCTGCGTCAAATGACATGCGCCCACGTGTCCTATATAGCCCACACAAACCCGCGAGCAGCAGGACACTGCTGTCCGCGCGCGCGCAGGGGTGTCCACGAGTCCTGTGTGACTCGAACACGACTCAAAACCACCTCAGTCCAATAGGAACCCATAAACGGCCCAAAAATACGAATTCCTATTCAAACACAATTTGAAATCTCGAACGAAATGCCCTTTTGTGGCATTTCGTCGAACACCTGCGCATGTCACTGATACGTGTCCGATACGGACACGTACAGGATACGAAAATTGGAAAACCCTATACCTACAGAATCAGGACACCTAAGGCTAGATGTTCATGCAATTAAAACCTAATTTTAATGGTTGGTTAGGAATTTACCTAGGGTTGTTCTTCAACACAAAACTCCTTCAATGAGGGAATCTCTACAAGCCACCCAATCTCTCAAATTGATTCAAATCTGCGATTTTACTCCACAATCAGCAAGAGGAAAGGGATTAGATCATAATGGAAGAAATCCCAACTAAAATGGAGTCCTATTCATTAAACTATGAAGAAAATTAATAAAGGCTTACCTATTCTTTAGGAAAATGGAGAGCTAATTAAAAAGAGGCACAAATTCCTATGGAGACATTATATAGGCAAGGGGGGAGTCTTGGCTGGTCACTTTTGTTAAGGTTAGGGTTTTTAGATTACATCCTAGGGCTAGGAATAAATCAAGGCTAATGGGTGGCCTAGAACAAAGGGCTCTTTCCTAGTCTTTAGCAAAATCACTTAACTAAACTTGACTTAAACCATTAACCAAAACCAACTAATTCTCAAAGTGGCTAACTAAACTAGTTATGACTAATCTAGGTTAGGTCCAATCTAGGTTAGGCTAACCAAAATCACATGGCAATAAATAAATGAGTATTTAAATCACACCATTCAAATTAATTATTTTAAATTCCTAATAAAATATATTAAATTCAAATAATTCTAAAATGACAAAAGTACCCTCAAACTAAATTGATAAATGAAATGCCCTCATCACATGGCTAGGCTCTAGGGTAGACAGTCTCTACAGTTTTACTAGCAAAACACCAAAATAATAAGTCATGATTTAAAATAGTTTTAAATGATTAAAAAGTACCAAAAATTATATTATTATTTAAATATCATAATTAAATAAATTAAAATACAAAATTTCAAAATTATCCTTATTTGAAAAACTTGGTGTTACATTAGGGTTCGTAGATGGAAAAGGAAATCGGTTGCCTATCCCCTTTATTTATACATCAGTAAAGGGATTTGATCATAGAGAAATTAGATAGAGGATTTTTATTTGGACTCAGATTTGGATTGGTCTTGATCAGATGGAGGATTGGAGAAAATCTTCTATTGAGTCTGTTCAATCAAACTGAGCTATCGGCCAGATTCAAATTTGAATTTAGAATTTTACAAACGCCCGTCCATCAATTTGAATTTGCAAATATGAGCCTCCTCACTTCACAAAGCTAAGTCCATGATATAAGTAGACCTCTAGATATAATTAATATAGTAGTTAAAAAATATCTACAAACCCTAAAATCACCATCTTGGGTCAAGTAATTAATAAAAGAATTTATTTTCAAAAAAGGCATAACGGGGGTTTACATATAGTATACCAGAATTAGATGATTTATATTAAAATCAAATATACTGTTACCTTGAAGTGAGCAAACCAGAATGCTTTCATCTCGTCTGGGGCATATGAGTAGTTGATCCATGCGCCACTATACTTGTGCCTTAGAAACTAGCCTAGTGCTCTTCGTACCGTCGAGGGATGATATCTCTACCGAGATAACTACATTCATGGAAAGTGAATATATATAGAATATATATATATATATATATATATATATATATATATATATATATATATATATATATATATATATATATATATATATGGTGTGTGTATAGTAAAATAAATATATATATGGTAAGAAAATTATTCACTAAAAAACTATAGTAAGAAAATATTAACTAATTAACTTATTTTATAGGCACGTCAGCCCAAATCTCCATCATCATCTCGTCCTAGCGCACATGGAGGATCGCTATGATACAGAGATGTAGTCGGATCAAACTCCTCCATCTGCTCCTCTGTCTCCATAGTACCATCAACATAAGTAACACTGGAAGAAGGAGTAATCTCAGGCCTGGAACTGCTCGTCCCAAGAGTACGACCATATACCATCAACCTAGTTGGAGATGTGAGTGGTCAGTACATTAGGGTACGCAGAGACGTGGCTTCAAAACCAGTATCAGGTACCGAAGGAGCACTATGTCTAAAGCCTCTACCTCGAGGTTGGCCAAACAATCTGTATCGTCCTGTTATACATGACAACAGCATATGATGGTAAAACAAATACACAAATATATATAACATGAACCAAAAAAATGAAGTAAAAAATATAATACATCTCACACTTTTAATGGAATTGTAAAGAAAATAACTAGTACTTGTCACAAGTCTAATTGGATAGTACAATCTGCAGTCGAAGATAATACATGTCACAAGTCTAAATGAATTTTATTTTATTTTCAATCATCTTCTGAAAATTTACCTTGTTCGTCTTCCTCATCCTCCTCATCTTCACTTTCATCTACTTCGTCTTCCTCTTTGGATAGTTCTGCCTATTCTACATGATTAGATGTGTAATGAATAACTTTCGTTGAGTCCACATCTACAATATTTATTACAAGATGTAGCTCATCCTCATAATATAATATTTCATCAAAGTTAAAGGTATTTCTAGCTTTAGTCTTGCATATTGCCTACCAGTCCGACCTTGATGTTTCCCGTCTAGAATAAGTTGCGAAGTACATGAGTTGATAGGACAGATGGTTAGTGGTATTGATACATAAAACGATGCTTGTCAATTTTTTAACCTTGATCTTGGATCAGATCAAACCAATCGTACTTGAATAACAGGATCTTAGTAGGCTCTACACCATAATTATGTGTCAACTCCAGAATCTCTCGTAAGATGCCAAAGAAATCATTGCCTACATTGACATCTTTGTAGTTCAAAGATTTGATACACAAACAACTATTTTTTTCTAGAATTGAGATCCAGGAAGCTGATTCTAATATGGGCATTTGTTGACTTAAACCTAAAATCATTCACACACTCGCTCGACAAGATTTTGATGGCATACATTTGCCCCTTGTCTAGAATTCTAATAGATTTATTCTCAAGTATTGTGTCTGGACGAATGACCTAAATAGCAAAGAAGCGATATTAAGTTCAATGTTCAATTAAATTACTGTCCAGGTGCATATACAAAAATAATTTCTGAGCTCCTTATATGTGCGCTCAATCAAAAAGGAAAAATGATGTTTCATTTCTTATTCTACTTTGTCATCTGCTATGTATAGTCTACTCGACCTCACTTCATCACTAAATGTGCAAAAAATCCACGAAGGATCGATCGATCAGTATAATAGTATTAATGTATACTATTACATTAAGATAACATGAACGCATTAAAATTTTAGCTCTCTAGCTTCTCCACTTCATCCTCGTCGCATTTGAGTAATATATATAATTATGCAACCCTTAGCTCATCGTCATTCAAATATCTCTTCTTTATTTTTCCCGAAGGCTTTCCAAAAGCATTGAATACTTTCAGTATTGCGTCATTATATTCCCTATATCCGTCATCATTCCTAGGAGCTCTCGTTCTATTTGTAGCAACATAAGGCTTGAAATACATCAAGCAAATTTGTAATCTCCTCGCGAACATACGTTTCACAAATAGAACCCTCGATACGTACCTTCTTTTTTACCTTTCTCTTTATGTGGTTCAGATGTCGTTCGAACGGGTACATCCACCAATAATTAATAGTGCCACCAATACATGCCTCATAGGAAATATGAATTAACAAATTATAGAAGCTCAAAAAGTATGAACATCATCATGCGCTACTCATAATTGGCGCCAGCACTCATATAGTCAAATGGCGCCAGATAGCAGATGGCATGTGACATCAATTGGCACTGGACTTCAAATGGTGCTGGCTGACATGTGGCAAGCTTCCTTGAGAAGTTGAAACAGTTTTCATCATGACTGACAGCACGTCATTCGAAAAAAATTCGTTTCGAATCTCGAACGTGCGACGCTCGAGGAGATTGTGTCAGATTTGTCATAATAATTGACAGCTGCCTCGTGCCATTAGCAGTTGGCACGAGGTAACCAATAAATTATGCATGGTGCATTAAAATAATAAAAAGCACTCGGTGCTATTCGACAGTGGCGCTATCAGATCAAATCATCCAGAAGCAGTTAGATAACGTGGCATGCATGCCACTAACCTCGAAGAACGTGTACGTGACACCGCCCACAACCAACTATCACAGAATACCATGCGTACAAGCAGTTAAACTAAACGTTCGTACGACTGGATGAATGGTACAGCAAATACAGTGTGTGCCAATCAGGATGACTACTTAACGATTATATCTAAACTCTATAAATAGAGTTCAAATCACTTCACAAGCATCACTAATGATCATAATCTCCTGAGCACTTACTGCAGCACTCTCCAAAGGTTTCTTCTTCGATATTGCATCGTCCAAGGGATAAAGTGATCGTCTTCTGATTAGATTCCTACAGTTGTACTTCTCCTGAAATCAACTTGTACTCTTGTAAACACTTTTCTCAGTTTGTAATCAAACAACTTTATTTTTGTAAACAAAATGACGACTCTGCTGGGGACGACTTTTTCCTCCGACGAGATAGTGACAAACCAATGTGATATTGAGTCGGTCGGCACGACGCAGAAGACTTTTATCGTAAAAGTCGACCAAACTGCCTACGAATCCCTGATTGGCGCAGGGGGTGCCAAGTGCGCCACCACTATTGCTGCCAAGAACATGGCACGCACTGTTTGGACTCCGAAGTCCTCCAGTGCACCAATTACAACTTATATGCCAAGCTTGGACGAAAGCTCTGTAGCTATTTTCTCTTCCTCGCTAAGTCTAAAATTGGTAGAGAGTGCTCCAACCACTACCTTGGAACCAATCAGGGGATAACACCACACGGCCACTTCCTCTTCCTCACCGATTCAGAAATTAGTAGAGGGTGTGCCAGTCATGACCCAAGCGCCAAGCAAGGAACAGCGCCACATGGCCATTTCTTCTTCCTTACCAATTCTGAAATTGGTAGAGAGTGCACCAACTACTGCCCTGGCATAGAATAAAGGAAAATGCCTTACGGCCAATCTTCACTCCTCCCTAGTTCTAAACTTGGTAGAGAAGTTACATATCACTGCCCCTGCACATAACAAAAGAAAGTGCCCTATGGCCTCTTCTTATCCTTTCCCAGTCCTGGACTCGATAGAAAATGTATCTGATTGTGCCTCTATGCCAATCAATGCGAGAATTCTGAGTAGAAAGTCTGTTCGAAGTCCATTTCCTGTTGCTCATCTGTGCCGCACCAAACGCGCTGGAATAGTGTGCGTAAAACAACAGGGCATCTTGCCTGCTCCTCATGGCCAGCGCCAATCAAGCCAGATCCAGGATCTTCCTACTTTATGCATTTCAAGAACTAAACAGGATAAACTAAGGGTGTCTCAGACAGACAGCCAGGTGGCACAGAACCCTGATATGCACACTTACTTTAACTAGCGCACAACAGCATCAAGCCTGAATCAAGAGCAATCTGCGCCACCTACTAAGTTGTGCACAAAGAGAGTTTCTCAAATCAAGAATCCTCTTGTCACGACCCGTACCCTAGAGTTAGGGCACGAAAACGTAACAACGCCCAGCCTACGCCGCAGTGTCGGCGGTAGAACGTTGTCCTAGGTCTCAATGCATCTAACAGTATAAGACTAAACAGTTTATACTCCCCGAATGGGGGTGACATAGCATAATGTAAACTCAATCACATCTAAGGTAGAGCATAGAGGAAGATAGATAAAACATAAAATCGAAAAGAGATACAACAGATAGAAGTCTAAGTGTCTAAGATACAAACTCAGAATACATCTCAAAACCCAAATACAGTAATCCATAAATACAACTCAAGATGACTGAAAATAAACTATAAGCAAAACCCTAGCTATCTATGCAACCTCTACTATCTCCTCTAGGCTAGCAGGCAACCTCCAGGCTATCTGTAAAATTTATCAACAGGTCCAGTCAGGACTGGAGCGAGCACAAAACATCTCACGCAGTTCATAACGAGTTAGGAAATATAAAGCATGCAATAGAGTAAAGTACATGAAACGCTGAAAGAAGAAGATATATGAAAAACAGTAGAGGTTTGATAACAGAAAATATCTAAATATGATAAGTAAGACTGTAAGGAACATGTGATTTTAGAGCATAATATGATTATGTAAACGGGTTAGGTTATACAATAAAATGGGACTCCTTTGTACGTGGGTGTACAAAGGACATATACAATTTCTTATACAATACAATTGATCACATAACCATTTTCTACTCCCCCTCCCAATCAATACACAAGGATCCAATTCAGTTACGTTACCTTATACAATGACTTGTACAATGACTTGTGCAATGGCTTATACAATGGCTTGTACAATGGCTCAATGTGATACTGAGAGTACAATATGCACAATGAGTGTACAATAATAAGGGTATTCAATAAATACAACATGTAAGTGAAACGCACATCACAATATGTACTTAGTGAATACAAGGAGATAACATCTCAGAAGAAGATCCATATAGTACCAATCCGTGATAATGTTCGTGTCAGCATCAAGTACAGTAATCTAGAGCAAGAATGTAAATCCATACAAGTATGAAACGGTCAGAGAATGTACTCGCCTGATAGCCTGAGTGTATGAAAAGAATATACTGTCCGAGGAGTGGTGTCTGTCTCCTATAGAACAGTACAAGTCACTATGAGTCCAAAATGATAATAAGATGCATTACAATGCATTCTGAATGAATCTAGGTCAATCTAGGTCAAATCTAAGTCAAACCTAAGTCACACCAAGCTAAACTAGGTCATACTGGGTCATACTAGGACAACCAAGGTCAAACAAGGTCATAGGAAATCAATCAAAGTTAAACTAGGTCAATCGGGGTCAAAGGTTGACATACAGTTGACTTTTGGTCAAAAAGTCAACTCTGGTCAACTGCACTAGTCAAACTAGGTCAAACTAGGTCATGTCCTAACCCAGTAAGTCTTACTAGGCCTAATCAAGACTATCCTAGCAAGCACACATCAATACAAGGCTATACAAGCCAACATACACCCAACTCTATATAGCATGCAATTATTCAATACTCAAATAGGCAAGAATTCACATTGGATATACACTAGGTAGTCTATTACTTAAAGCTATATATGTCTACACATATATACACATGCATATATTGGTATTCAACATTAGGTCTATAATCATGGCATTTCAAATGGTTATATAAACTTATATATTACAACACAATATGCTAACATATATATAATATACATACATAGCTAAGTTAACTATATTCATAAATACTTATTTAAGAGGCTATGTGTGTGTATGTGAACATGGCAAAGGGTCAAGTAAGGGTTAAATGGGCATACATAGTGTATACATATCAAAGAGTGTCAAAGTGTAAGTGAACAATGTGTCAAGTGTGATAGTGTCAACATAGTGTAAGGGGTACATGAGGTAATATATGATTTGTGTTAACATAGAATATTACATCACATTAACTTGTATATTGCATACATTACATCTATTATTACATTACATTCATGCTTGCATTTATTCATCATTCATTTATTCTCTTGCACTACTATATGCACCATACATTATATACTATGGAACCTACATATTCATTACAAGCCATACTTATACATGCTTACATTAGATAGGATACTTATACCTCATACATCATTTATTTAACCATTTACTCATGCTTGCATTCTTTATTTAGTTACATAATGTATATACATTAACATGGGTTAAAATCAAATAGAACATTATATTACACACAAGTGTGCACAAAATGCATATGCCGAATAGTAACTCCTACTAATAATCAATAATGTACCAACTTAGCATGAATTAAATTCTAGGATTAAAGTATGTTATAGATCTATGTGTTAGCTTTCCGAAACTTCAAACAGATCGCGTTTTCGTTTCCGGAAACTCCCAGAATCGCGAAAACACTGAGAACGCGTTTGTCTTTCGTACAGCTGACACTCAAATAATTCTCCAGAAAGTTACAGAAAGAATTAGGCCTATTAATACATGTTTTTGGAAAGCTAACTTCAATACGCTTCTTTTAAAAAAAACAGAAGATTAAACCAAGCTTTGAGCTAGAAGTTATGACATTTCTAAGTTAGGGCTGAAATTAAAAACGTGGATAAAAATCATGACGGATTTAGATAGTTTGAGCCAAAAGAATACACAATATATATTCTAATTATCCACAACAATAATAGCAATAATAATATAAGGAACCACACTCACAAACTTGATTATATAATCATCATGAACCATTTATTACATATATAAATATAGATACACTCTCATTACAATATATATATATATATATATAGAAATCTATATATGTAACATGAACACATCCACAACACAAAGGACACTCCTATGACCTCCAAATGGACACAAAATGGACACAAATGGAGATACAACTGTGGGGATCATTTCTATGGGTTTAAAATAGACCTATATGCATGAGGAAATGAAAAGGAGAAGGGATTTATTCCTCCCGGTAGATCGAATCGAAGAAAAGCCTTCCCGGAGCGACACCGACACGTAGAGATTCCAAAAGGACACGAACGAGCTCCGAATCCTCCCAAACTTGGGTAGCTTCCTCCTTGGCTAGAATGAAGAAAGAAAGAAGAAGATTTGGTGGTGAAATGGAAGGATTTGGTGGAGAAATTGCTAGGGATTGCTCTCTAGGAATTTGGGGAAGAACAAGAGAGAGAAAAATAGATGTATAATGACAAATGGGAGGCTCAACCCTATCCTTATTGTGGCTGGCCATAAAGGTAGTTTTGTCTTATTAGGAAAAGTCCAAAAGCCCCTACTAACCTATTCTATGAGTATTAGGAAAGGGCTAATTGGTTGGGGCTAAATTAGTCATTCTAAAGTCTCTAATCACACTAACCTTATCCATAATAATTAGTCTAACCTCTAACTATAATATTTCTATCATGTGGACTAAAATTAATATCATGTGGTCCATGCCTAACTAGTGTGTGGGTCCCACTAGAGTCAAACTACCCCCGGGTCCCCGTTTCAAGTCGGATTGAGTTGAAATTCGAACCCGACTCAAATAACCCCAAAACAATATCATAAATAATAAAATAATATCAAAATAATTCAAAGAGGTCAAATGCAAAAATATTCTTAGGCCAAAAATGATACTAAAATATTATAATCACATGGTTAGGCTCTAGGTCAAACAGTCTCTAGGATTTTACTAGCAAAACGTCAAAACCACAAGTCAATGATTTAAATAATTTTAAAATGATTTAAAATCACCAAAAATCATATCACGAATTAAATATCATTATGAAAATAATTATAAACACGAAATTTCAAAATTACCCTCATTTGGGAAACTGGGTGCTACAACTCTACCCACCTTAGAAAAATTTCGTCCTCGAAATTAAAAGGTCCATACTCCCTCTAGGTCAAACCCCCACAATCAAAGTCCCAGAACTTAAACAAATCATACCATCAAATGGACGACATACATGGTCATGGCATACGATGACAGTGAAGTCTCATCTAGGTATACTAGTCATGCTAATCAAATCGGTTATAGGGTATCAAAACACACAAGCAATCCAGGGTGCTAAACGAGAAAAGATACATAAATATCAAATCATCAAAACTGTAAGACAGTCTACCATCCTATGTGAAAACTGGTACTCATAAAAAAAATAAAGAAAGGTAACCACCAATCATCTAAAAGGGGTACTATCCCAAGAAAATAAAAATTGCAAGTTTAATTAACGAAAGTCGATTACATTGAAATCCAATCACAATATATATAGAGAGAGAGCGTTAGAGAGGAAAAAGCTAGCATTATGTGTATGGGGACATGTCCATATGGTTATATAGTCGGCATGGGTGTACGTGAATATATATGAAAGTGTATATGAGGATTGTGTTTCAATTCAACGGCTATCAAGTTACACTAATTATGGCATATTGGTTAAACAATCTACAATACGCAACTTATTTAATCATAACATGCATAGCTAAATATATATATAAAAAGGTAGAGACTTAGTTATGTATTTATATATATTATAACATGTATGCCTAAGCTCTATATATATCTATCTAGATATACAATCATAACATAGAGGGGAAGGGTTTGGTTAAAAGACAGTATATACTATGTTAGAGTGTGTGTGTGTCCTTGTAAAGGGTTATAACTTAGTATTGAAAGGTTAAACCCAGTTTTAGTTCAACGTTTACATATAAAATCTAAAAACAAGCTAACATTTAAACCAGTGCAATATTAACATAATGCAATTTCAAAATTTAGGGGTTGAAACATCACGACTAATCTCAATGCTCCCAATACATCATAACATGATAGAAATGAAACCCTAACATATTACCAACACATTTATCTACGCATACAGTTCGATATTACATGTTAAATCTAAAATTTAACTAAACATGGAAATCAATGTAAAAATGTTAACATGTAACTAGTTTTCAAGATTTTGGAGAAATTTGAACATTAAAACCAACTCAATGTTTATCACAAACTAACATGTAAGAATATGAAACCTAACATTATATCCCTACATACAACAATGTACACAGCTTTAAATATTATATTAAAGAAAATAAAACAGCAATTTAAACTAAACATTTGGAATTCAGTATTAAGGGTTAATATGCACACAGTCTCAGATTTTTCAAATTTAACACAAAACTCAACCAAAATTTTTTTTTGAATGACTGAACAAAAGTAGAGAAAACATGTTCAAAAAAATTAAGGTGCAATCTGATAATCATATGCGTCTATCCAAAATTATGGTACTCTAAATCCTCGTCATACTAGTAAGCAAGGCTACGATAATCACAGAGCCCTTGACTTATGCACATATCTCTAGAATCATGGTATTTAACATTTTTGCGGTGCCGCTAGCTTGGCTGCGAAAACCTTAAATTCCTACACCCGAGAAATATATCCAGAGTCAGACTATATGTCCTCACCATGCTGGCTAATGCGACTATAGAAGACTAGATTCCATAACATAGATGACCTAGCCCATATAATTTCATCTTGCCAAAAATTAAATTAAATCAACAATGAATACCTAAAAATCAAATCAATTTATCAACGAACACCAAATTTCAAAAATGAACAAAAATCCATCAAAATACAAACTCGGATGCAATAGCTATCATCAAAATTCAAATTCGACAATCATCCATCAAAATCAATAAATACAACTCGAATTCAACAATAATCTATAAAAATCAAGTTTAACAACAGAAAGTAAAGATAATTAAATTAAGGGAAGAAGAGTTTTCAAATCGAAGTTAAAATAAGATTCTCAAGGGTCGTCCCAGGAATCTCTCAAGGGATCCTAACTGTGATTGAGTACCTTCAAAAATATATCCTATTCCTAGTGCAGGCTGTAGTGGCACTCTAGTTCGAATACCACTACATAAACTCGACCTGCATGGGCCACCACTAAAAACGTGTCACGACCCGCACCCTAGAGTTAGGGCACGAAAACGTAACAACGCCAAGCCTATGCCGCAGTGTCGGCGGTAGAACGCTGTCCTAGGTCTCAATGCATCTAACAGTATAAGACTAAACAGTTTATACTTCCCGAATGGGGGTGACACAGCATAATGTAAACTCAATCACATCTAAGGTAGAGCATAAAGGAAGATAGATAAAACATGAAATCGAAAAGAGATACAATAGATAGAAGTCTAAGTGTCTAAGATACAAACTCAGAATACATCTCAAAACCCAAATACAGTAATCCATAAATACAACTCAAGATGACTGAAAATAAACTATAAGCAAAACCCTAGCTATCTATGCAACCTCTACTGTCTCCTCTAAGCTAGCAGGCAACCTCCAGGCGATCTGTAAAATTTATCAACAGGTCCAGTCAGGACTGGAGCGAGCACAAAACATCTCACGCAGTTCATAACGAGTTAGGAAATATAAAGCATGCAATAGAGTAAAGTACATGAAACGCTGAAAGAAGAAGATATATGAAAAACAGTAGAGGTTTGATAACAGGAAATATCTAAATATGATAAGTAAGACTGTAAGGAACATGTGATTTTAGAGCACAATATGGTTATGTAAACGGGTTCGGTTATACAATAAAATGGGACTCCTTTGTACGTGGGTGTACAATGGACATATACAATTTCTTATACAATACAATTGATCATATAACCATTTTATACTCCCCCTCCCAATCAATACACAAGGATCCAATTCAGTTACGTTATCTTATACAATGACTTGTACAATGGCTTGTACAATGGCTCAATGTGATACTGAGAGTACAATATGCACAATGAGTGTACAATGATAAGGGTATTCAATAAATACAACATGTAAGTGAAACGCACATCACAATATGTACTTAGTGAATACAAGGAGATAACATCACAGAAGAAGATCCATATAGTACCAATCCGTGATAATGATCGTGTCAGCATCAAGTACAGTAATCTAGAGCAAGAATGTAAATCCATACAAGTATGAAACGGTCAGAGAATGTACTCGTCTGATAGCCTGAGTGTATGAAGAGAATATATTGTCCGAGGAGTGGTGTCTGTCTCCTATTGAACAGTACAAGTCACTATGAGTCCAAAATGATAATAAGATGCATTACAATACATTCTGAATGAATCTAGGTCAATCTAGGTCAAATCTAAGTCAAACCTAAGTCACACCAAGCTAAACTAGGTCATACTAGGTCATACTGGGTCATACTAGGACAACCAAGGTCAAACAAGGTCATAGAATATCAATCAAAGTCAAACTAGGTCAATCGGGGTCAAAGGTTGACTTACAGTTGACTTTTGGTCAAAAAGTCAACTCTGGTCAACTGCACTAGTCAAACTAGGTCATGTCCTAACCCAGTAAGTCTTACTAGGCCTAACGAAGACTATCCTAGCAAGCACACATCAATACAAGGCTATACAAGCCAACATACACCCAACTCTATATAGCATGCAATTATTTAATACTCAAATAGGCAAGAATTCACATTGGATATACACTAGGTAATCTATTGCTTAAAGCTATATATGTCTACACATATATACACATGCATATATTGGTATTCAACATTAGGTCTATAATCATGGCATTTCAAATGGTTATATAAACTTATATATTACAACACAATATGCTAACATATATATAATATACATACATAGCTAAGTTAACTATATTCATAAATACTTATTTAAGAGGCTATGTGTGTGTATGTGAACATGACAAAGGGTCAAGTAAGGGTTAAATGGGCATACATAGTGTATACATATCAAAGAGTGTCAAAGTGTAAGTGAACAATGTGTCAAGTGTGATAGTGTCAACATAGTGTAAGGGGTACATGAGGTAATATATGATTTGTGTTAACATAGAACATTATATCACATTAACTTGTATATTGCATACATTACATCTATTATTACATTACATTCATGCTTGCATTCATTCATCATTCATTTATTCTCTTGCACTACTATATGCACCATACATTACATACTATGGAACCTACATATTCATTACAAGCCATACTTATACATGCTTACATTAGATAGAATACTTATACCTCATACATCATTTATTTAACCATTTACTCATAATTTCATTCTTTATTTAGTTACATAATGTATATACTTTAACATGGGTTAAAATCAAATAGAACATTATATTACACACAAGGGTGCACAAAATACATATGCCGAATAGTAACTCCTACTAATAATCAATACTGTACCAACTTAGCATGAATTAAATTCTAGGATTAAAGTATGTTATAGATCTATGTGTTAGCTTTCCGAAACTTCAAACGGATCGCGTTTTCGTTTCCGAAAACTCCCGGAATCGCGAAAACACCGAGAACGCGTTTGTCTTTCGTACAGCTGACACTCAAATAATTCTCCAGAAAGTTACAGAAAGAATTAGGCCTATTAATACATGTTTTTGGAAAGCTAACTTCAATACGCTTCTTTTAAAAAAACGGGAGATTAAACCGAGCTTTGAGCTAGAAGTTATAACATTTCTAAGTTAGGGCTGAAATTAAAAACGTGGATAAAAATTATGACGGATTTAGATAGTTTGAGCCAAAAGAATACACAATATATATTCTAATTATCCACAACAATAATAGCAATAATAATATAAGGAACCACACTCACAAACTTGATTATATAATCATCATGAACCATTTATTACATATATAAATATAGATACACTCTCATTACAATATATATATATATATATATATATATATATATATATATATATATATATATATATATATATATATATATATATATATATATATATATATATTTTTTATATATATATATATATATATATATATATATATATATATATATATATATATATATATATATAAATCTATATATGTAACATGAACACATCCACAACACAAAGGACACTCCTATGACCTCCAAATGGACACAAAATGGACACAAATGGAGATACAACCGTGGGGATCATTCCTATGGGTTTAAAATAAACCTATATGCATGAGGAAATGAAAAGGAGAAGAGATTTATACCTCCCGGTAGATCGAATCGAAGAAAAGCCTTCCCGGAGCGACACCGACACGTAGAGATTCCAGAAGGACACAAACGAGCTCCGAATCCTCCCAAACTTGGGTAGATTCCTCCTTGGCTAGAATGGAGAAGGAAAGAAGAAGATTTGGTGGTGAAATGGAAGGATTTGGTGGAGAAATTGCTAGGGATTGCTCTCTAGGAATTTGGGGAAGAACAAGAGAGAGAAAAATAGATGGATAATGACAAATGGGAGGCTCAACCCTATCCTTATTGTGGCTGGCCATAAAGGTGGTTTTGTCCTATTAGGAAAAGTCCAAAAGCCCCTACTAACCTATTCTATGAGTATTAGGAAAGGGCTAATTAGTTGGGGCTAAATTAGTCATTCTAAAGTCTCTAATCACACTAACCTTATCCATAATAATTAGTCTAACCTCTAACTAAAATATTTCTATCATGTGGACTAAAATTAATATCATGTGGGCCATGCCTAACTAGTGTGTGGGTCCCACTAGAGTCAAACTACCCCCGGGTCCCCGTTTCAAGTCGGATTGAGTTGAAATTCGAACCCGACTCAAATAACCCCAAAACAATATCATAAATAATAAAATAATATCAAAATAATTCAAAGAGGTCAAATGCAAAAATATTCTTGGGCTAAAAATGATATTAAAATATCATAATCACATGGTTAGGCTCTAGGTCAAACAGTCTCTAGGGATTTACTAGCAAAACGTCAAAACCACAAGTCATTGAATTAAATAATTTTAAAATGATTTAAAATCACCAAAAATCATATCGTGAATTAAATATCATTATTAAAATAATTATAAACACGAAATTTCAAAATTACCCTCATTTGGAAAACTGGGTGCTACACCTCTCACCTATGCCAATGAGCTAAGTACTCTCTACACATAGGGAACAAGGCATCTCACAACCGGAATCATGTTCCTAACATCGTCAAGGACTATGTACCTCCGTCTTCTCCTTATCCTGTCATTGTAACCGATCTCCGTGAACTTCTTGTACAAAAAGTCGTAGGACCAACTCGTCCACCTGTAACTCTACACCAGGAGCATCACTGTAATCATCATAATGAAGTAGTGATCAAATATTGCTGTCAATCAGCAAAACGGTCTGTCTTCGATCGTTTGAATTACATCGGACTCCTAAACACATTATGGTGGATGAAGACGAGTTGCAATATGCTTCGATAAATATGACGTCCCGAAGTACTAGGGGTGGAAAATGTCCAAGACGTAATGCATCCCGCAATCCCAGTCAACAATACCTTGATCATATCCGTGACTCCAGTGAAGGAGTCTACCAAAATACCAGATCAAGAAGCCGTGACCTACTCGGTCAAAGGAATCTTCCTTCCGACCAAGAAACAATCGATCAAAGGAATCTTCCTTCCGACCAGGGAACAATCGGTCTTCCTTCCGACCAAGAAACAATTGGTCAAAGAAATCTTTCTGATTCTGACCAAGATTTCTTCGATCAAAGGAATCTTCCTACCCTTCATCTTGGGGGTAGTTCCCTGCATGACTTTGACAACGATAGTGAGAGCTCTGAGCGGACTACCTTTTCTACCAGCTCATCATCGATAGCCAGAGAAGTGACTGCCTATATCACTATTGAAGAACAAGATGCGTCCAGCTCCGGCAGTCAAGAACAGAGGATTGCTGTATTAGAGACTAACTTGAAAACCATGGCTGAAATGGTAGCAAGTATGTATGCTGTGATCGTAGCACAACATACTGTTCTACCGGTTGTAAATCCAATTCCAACCCAAGAACATATAACAGCATCTGCCCCTGTCAACACTGGTCTAGGAGTGCAATCTCCCCACAATGCTACTATACCCGCTCAGGCTACTCCAAGTCAATCTGGTGCTGGGGGTGGTGCTTATCATGCAGTTCCGCCTCCTAACACATCGAATAAGTCTACTACTCTCCAAGCCTCGAGAGATCCCCTAGAGGCAGTAAAGCTTTTGTGTAACCAGTTCGAAGCCTTCAAACAGAAGGATGGCCTGCAGAAGTTAGGGATCAAGCAACCTTACCCTGTAGAGTGGAAGGAAGTTCCGTTTCCACCGAAGTACAAGCCACCGACTATCATGCTGTTTGACGGCAGCTCATCTACGAGTTAATATCTCAATAACTTCGAGGTAATAACTGATCAGCTCTAACCGAATGATACTCTACTCACTAGAGTATTCGTCGGGTGCTTGGCGGGTACGGCCTATGATTGGTATCGTAGTTTGCCAGATGGTTGCATAACATCTTCTGCAGGATTCAAGCAAATGTTCTTGGAACGATTCTATGAGGGAACAAACGACATGACCATGTCGGCCCTCATCAAAATCAAACAATGGCCTAATGAAACGGCTGAACGTTTCATCGAGCGCTTCCATCGTGAGGCAGTAAAAATATCTCTGGGTACACCTGATGCACTGACTATAGATACATGCAAATCAAACTTGTTACCTATAATCAGCATGTGGACTAGACCCACGCAATTCCAAGACTGGGCCTCCTTCATAATAAGTACCAGGGCACCCGAAGACAGTGCTGACAAGTTTAAACAACTAGTCATCCAAATGACTAATCTTGAAAAATATGAACATTCTGCAACCAACAGCAATGGTCATCAGAACAACCGTAAAGGCAAAGATGCTTTGGCCATCAATGTGAAAGGCAAAGAAGCTTTAGCCATCAATGTGGATCAGTCAACACCTACCACGATGGTACCACCACAGAAAGCACCACATCCTAAGGAGGAGTATTCTTTTGATGAGGATAATATCATGAGTATATTCGATTATCTCATCAACAGCAACAAACTTCAACTGCCCGAAGCAAAATAGCCAGATAAAGTAGATAAGATTGACAATCCTAAATACTGTGTCTATCACAGGTTTTTGGAACATCCGACTAGGGCATGCTATGTACTTAAAGGGAAGATCTAGGAACTGATCAACGCCAAGGCAATTACCCTTCAGCAAGATAAAAAAAAGGTGACTGCCAATGTCGTCTCTCTACAATTTGACGACTTTCCTACTCAACTTGTGCAGAATGGAGTCATCTCCATTCCGAAAGCCACTCTGGAGATCATCAACCTTCCACCAGCAAGAAGTTACAGTCTCGTACCCTTGTCGACTAACAAAGGGGAGGTTATATGGATTTACCCCGATTTGGTTGCTGAATTTGAACCAAAGACACATGCTTCCCCTACGGAGTTAAAAAAAGTAACTAAATACAAGTCGTGTCATATAACACAACCGGGTGATCATCTTCCACCTTTGGATTCTACCTTCATCCCAGCGACAGCTTCGCCTTCTTCTGATGAAGTAGTGACACCAAAGCCGAAAATCAATTACCGGCCATCATTCCATCTACATAGTTAACAGTCCCAAGAACTGATAACAAAGATGGGATATAATCTACAGAAAGTCCCTGGCTTAAATAATGGAAAAGAGTCTCCTATACCCCTTTTCCTATGTCTTCAACACAATCTAACCCATGTTGGAATGGGATTTTGGAAAAATCTATTATGTCTTCAAAAGAAGTCTTCCAGAGGCAAGACTAGGATGAAGAACTGTAACATGGTGTCCTTTACACCAGTACCGAAAGAAGAAGCCATGACTGATGCCCAATCCGGGAGGCTCTATCTTAGAGACTATCCATATGGACAAGAGAATGCAACCACTCCTTCTCCGATCTCTAATGTCCCTTTAACATCTTCTCCACCTGTCGTCAATGATCCTTCAACGTCATCGCCTCAAACGGAACCAGTTCCTCCCAAACCATTAGCGGCTGACAAAGGCAAACAGCCAGTTCACTTTGATAAAATATTAAGGAAATCTCTACCTTTTGGACTTGAAAAGCCGTATAACTTTGACATATTGGCTCAACGAGCCAATACTCCGGCAAGGTAATCGATTTTCGAACTCCTCCGTCTCTCAAGGGAAACCGAGAGACGTTAAGTGAAGCTTTAATGCAAGCAGACGCTTTTCTGGCCCATCTTAAGAAACCAGACGAGGAACCAATGGCATGTTCTCATTGCCATAGTGTGATGGAGCTGATCCCCAATATCACCTTCATTCAAGATGATATGCTCTTGGAGGACAATCGACATGACTTACCTCTCTACTATACGGGATGTGTCGATACTGTGAAGGTCGATCACATTCTAGTCGACCCAGGATTTACACTCAGCATTATGCCAAAGACTCTATTAGATGCACTGAAGATCCCAGTCCATAATCTTTCTGCAACAATCACGACTATTCTGGGGTTCAATTCTAGGAGAGCGAACCATTAGAAAGATTCGCCTAAAAGTCCAAATAGGCAATCTCCACACGAAGGTCACTTTCTATTTGACAATCACGTCTCCTACAACGTCTTGCTGGGAAGACCACGGTTGCATGAACGTAACATCTTGCCATCTACTCTCTATCAATTCTTCAAGTATGTTGACAACAATGGAAAAGTTTAAAAGGAAGTGGCTGATCTTAACCCCTTTCAAGGCATCAAATAATATTTTACAGACTCCAGAATGTATAAAGAGGAGTTCATGAAGTTTGTACTAGCCATAGACACTGAAGAAGAACGTCAAGAGAGTCCAGATGATGTCTTGGTTATTCCAGTCAAGGGACGCACTTCTCGTCCCTTATTTTCTCAGATGCTAACCATCAATCTCTCTCCTTCCGTCAAGCATCCTCTTGCTGAAAAAACAAAGCATAGGGAGCTCACCTCTTCTGAGCCTCTTGTTATCGACCTTCGTCGTAACAAACCTTCTCCTTTCCCTGCTCTTGTTATCAATCTTAGCAAGCCATCGGCTAAGATCAAGAGCACTATTGTAAATGATGATGTAATTATCAATAAAGTAGCTTCTCCTTTATAGTATACCGACGTCAATTATTATACTCGATGTTATCTAGAAATTTTGGATAACTTCGATCCTTTTACATTAGGGGCAGTTCAACCTCTTCAAAATGAAGTATTACTGGAATCAATGTAAGATTCGTTCTTTCTGGTTCCCTTTCGAAAGAAAGATGAATATTATATTCTCTTCAGCAAAGGGTTGAATCAAAAGGCTACATCTGATAGCGATGCTGAAAATGACGATAATGGACGACTTTAACTATGTCGTTATATTCAATAATCGAAGAACATCATCCAAAAGATGGGCTACAACTTTAAAACCGGCCTCAATGGTGGTAGGCGAAGGCAAACTTCTATTCGTATACCTGCTCCAAAAGGAAAGTCGATACAATATTACAATAGAATAAAGTATGGGTTAGGATACACCTCGCCAATCATGACCCCAGGCGCTTCTGAGTCTGACGAAGAAGAGCGATCTAATTCTTCTGACTCTGCCTTATGGGATTCGAACACCAGCATAGGTCACGTCCATCGAATGACTTTGTCTTCCAATATGGTGACCGTTGAGTTCTCAGAAGATGACGACAACTTTGCTGAAGTCCCTAAATCAAATCCTTAGGCACAAAGGATGGATACTCAATGGGAACTTCGCTTCGAGCAACGCGAACCACCTATCGAAGATCAGTTGGTCAGGTCGATGTCAGAGACGAAGCTTCTCCAAGGCCAATCTTCATCAGCAAAAGTCTTCCTGAAGCGGATAAACGAGAACTGATCCAGCTCATTCGAGAATACATTAAAGTATTCACCTAGAGCTACAATGATATGCCGGGATTAGATCCTCAGATCGCTACCCACAAGCTCAACATTCTGTCAATGTGAGGCCAGTTAAACAACAATATCGTTGATTTTGACCTAACATAATGGATGCTATAGAAGCTGAAGTCAAGAAGCTCATCGTTTGCAGCTTTGTTAGAGAAGAACAACATCCCGACTGGGTGGCTAATATCGTCCCAGTTATAAAAAAAATGAAAGGACTGAGTCTACATCGACTTTAGAGACCTTAATGAATCATGTTCCAAGGATGAGTTCCCTCTTTCGATCACTGATGTCATGATCGATAACACTTGCGGGTTCAAGCGAATGTTTTTCATGGACAGGTTTTTCGGATACAATCAGATCAGGATGAACCTCAAGATGAAAACATACATCTTTCCGTACTCCTCTAGGGGTCTACTGCTACACAGTCATGCCGTTTGGTTTCATGAACGCTAGTGTAACCTATCATCGGGCTATGAGTACCATTTTTTGTGAACATTTTTGGAAGACAGTCGAATGCTATGTCGATGATATTACTGTCAAAAGTCGTCTAAAAGAAGATCACATCCAAGACTTAAGAACTATCTTTGATCTAATGTGTCAGCATCAACTTATGATAAATCCCATAAAGTTATTCTTAGGAGTCTTTAGTGGCAAGTTCCTCGGATTCGTTATTACATCTAAGGGTATACACGTTGACCCCGAGAAAGTTAAAGTTATTCAAGAGTGGCGTCCTCCATGCAACCTGAAAGAGCTACGAGGATTCCAGGGGAGGCTTGCGTACATCAGAAGATTTATCTCAAATCTCTCTCGTCGCTGTAGACCATTCACTCAACTAATGAAGAAAGGTGTGTCTTTCATTTGGACTAACGAATGCCAACAAGCATTTTAAAACATAAAGCGATACTTGGTGAACCCTCTAGTCCTAGTGCCTCCAGTCATAGGAATACCCTTCCTAATGTATGTTCGAGCAATGGATCATTCTCTGGGTTCCCTACTAGCACAAAAGAATAAGGAAGGTCATGAGCAAGCCATCTATTATATCAGTCGTATGATGATCGATACTGAACACCAATACAGCCAAGTAGAAAAAGAACGTTTAGCCCTGATGTTTGCTGTTCAGAAAATACGACATTATATCACGGGTCAAACCATTCATGTCATCTCCATGGTTAACCCACTCCGAATTTTGATGAAGAAACCTAGTACACTCAATTCCAGACTCGCTACATGGACATATTACCGGCACAGTATGATATGGTCTATGTCCCATAAAAGTCCGTTAAGGGTCAAGCCCTAGCTGATTTTCTAGCTCCTCATTCGATCCCTGAGACATCTAAACTCTATGAAAAAATTCCTGATGAAACTATGGAATCCAACATGACTTCAGAAGGAATCTTCGCTTGGCGTCTATTCTTCGATGGTGCATCCAGAATCGGACCCAAAGACACTATCGTCGTCGGAGTTGGAATCGTTCTGGTATCTCCATAAGGACTAGCCATTCAGAGAGATCATTCTTTGGACGAGTTGTGTTATAATATTGTTGTTTAATAGAACGCTCTACTCATTGGTCTTCAATTAGCCAAACCATTGGATATCTAATACCTTAAAGTCTACGGAGACTCTAAACTGATTGTCAATCAGGTTAGGGGCATGTATGAAGTTCAGCATCGGGATCTCATTCCATATCATGAAGCAGTAGTCAAACTGGCTACATTATTCAAAGGCTTCTTCATTGAACATGTATATCGAGCATACAATACAGAAGCTGATGTGCTTGCTAATCTAGCGGCAATATTAGCGATCCCTGTGAAAAGATAACAGATGATCGTCATCAATAACAGAGAATTATTCTATATCAAAAATAATTTGCATCTGGAATCATGCAATTCAGTCGAAGTTTGCACTACAAGTGAAGACTGGAGAGCTCCTTTCATCGGCTTCGCGGTATATGATATTCTACCTGAAGATCCCAAAGAAGCAACGATAATTCGTCGGCGATCGCTCCGATTCTATTACAATTACACCTCCAAAATACTATACAGGCGATCATTTGACGGTATGCTTCTACACTGTCTTGCGGAAGATGAAGCAAAGCAGATACTACGTGAAGCTCGCGACTGTGTCTGTTGTGTACATCAGCCTGGTCCTAAGCTACATGATTAGTAGGATATTATTAGCCAACCATGGTGTCAGTTGCCATTGAATATTCAAGAAAATGCCGAACATGTCAAATCAATGCGGATTTTATTCATCAACCTTCAGAATTTTTGTATCCGACTGTAGCAGCATGGCCCTTCGAAGCTTGGGACATAGATGTCATTGGTCCTATTAATCCTCCATCATCTCGAGGACATCGGTTTATCCTAGCTATAATCTATTACTTCTCAAAATTGGCCAAAGCTATAACTCTAGCCGAAGTTAAGACAAGCAGTGTCATGAATTTCATCAAACATCATGTGATCTATAGATTCAGCATTCCTCAGCGAATCATTCACGACAATGGACCTCAGTTCATCAGTCAGAAGTTCACTCAATTTTGTGATGATAACCGGATAAACAATGTTGCTTCTACAGCCTACAATCCTGCAGCTAACGGTTTGGCGAAAGTATTCAACAAAACAATCATCAAGCTTCTTAAGAAGTTTATTTCCACCAATAAACAAAATTGGAGCGAAAAGCTTGGAGAATATCTATGGACCTACCGTACGTACTTCGACTGGCTGTATACCTTTCTCTTTGGTGTATCGATGTGAAGTTATCCTACCATTGGAGATTCAGATCCAATCACTGAGAATTCCTATTGCCAACGAACTCACAACAGAAAATAGTGATCATCTTCAACTTCAGGAGCTTGAAGCACTTGACGAGAAGCGGCTATTAGCTCAACAACACATCGAGCTATATCAAGCGCGTATCTCAAAAGACTTCAACCATAAAGTCAAAGGATAAACATTCAAAAAGGCGAGCTAGTCCTTACCGTCAGACGTCCTATGACTATGACACACATGAGTAAAGACAAGTTTGAACCAAAATGGGAGTGTCCCTACGTTATAAGCAAAGTTCTCTCTAACGGAGCTTATCAACTGTCTGGGATGGATGGCCGAATCGCTATGATGCCTATTAACGGCAAATTCCTGATTAAGTACCATGTTTGAAAGTGTGTACTATATTTTCTAACAAATATTGTACATACTTCAAATCTTTGAATCCCCAGCGGAGTCTATCCAGATCTTATCATCATTGACAACGTCGACTACATTATTACAAACATCACCTTTTGAAACCTAGTTGTTTTAAAAGATATCCTGTTCTTGAGTCCCAGTTGGCCCAAGGATAATCAATAGATATGCAAATTCATGTCCACATTATCTCTCAATTCTGCTATCTACATTAACGAATCATCACGATGTCATCTCAGAAATGACGATATTTTAAGTTATATTTTGTCATGTCCATATTACTTCTGAACATGTATAATAAGTATTGTTATTTTCAAAAGATATGTCATGTCCAGTACCTCTGAACATATTTCTTATTCCTATCTATTGCTCATGTCTTAAACAAATATGTAATAAGTAATAGAGCCACCAAAAAGATCATCAGTTTTCATTCAATGACGAGTAAAAATGTCAAAATCAATATATTTATTAAAATATTCAGCAAAACAAAAAGTTGTCACAATCGGATAGCTTCATTTGGAAGGTTGAGTGCTAAGATAATTAATCAGCTTCTTCAAAGAATCAGTTCTCTTCGATCTGGAATCAATCACCCTTTGCCTGGCCAAAGCTCTCCCAGACTCTGGGTCAAAAGGTTGCAGGGAGTTAACTCGGCGTTCAATTTTTGCACCCTAAATTTGGACGAATTCATCTCGCTGCCTTCTTAGATCATCTAGACGGCTCGCGGTAACTTGATGCATTTCAAGTACTTCTTCTTCACGTCACTTGGCCGCTCTAAGTATCTGGCGAAGCTTGGCCATTTCAGCTTCCAATTTTTGTAGACGAGTTTGGCATTCAGCCGCTTCTTTCTCTTTCTTTGCTGCTTCAGTCGTGTAATGCTGAACAGAAGAAGTAGTCTCGACAACGCTAGACTCTAACTCTGTAGACCGCGTTAAGAAAACAATCATAGAATATTCTAAGGCTGCTTATCGTACTGTAGACTCGCGAGCCATCGCCTCATACTCAACATCTACAAGTCTCTGAATATTTTTTCTTGTCAGATCTTAGAAGGATCTGATTGGCTCCTCGAGCGCGTCCAAGATGTGTTCCAAAAAGCTAACCCAGTCCAGATTACCAATATTGCAGATGGTATCAATGACAAAGGAGGCAGTTCTCCTTACTAACTCGTAAGGATGGCCTTTCTCCAAGACCATCTGAACAAGAGTTCTCAAAGAAGTGAAGAAAGCAGTGGTATAAGTCTCGACAATACAATTTATCATCGTCGATATGCCAGAAGTCACCACTTCAATCCGAATCCCTCCTTCTGCAAAAGTTAGAGGAATCATGGATTGTTCAACTAGAGATTTTGGTGCTGGCATCTTCGAATAGCTCTCCTCAACAATCTGAGTCCCCATGTCCAGAGGGGCCATGGTGGAGGTGAAGCTGAAAGTCGTAGACACCAACGGGGCTGCAGCAATAGTCCCTATGGAACCCTCTGTAATAAAAAAGCACAATCATTATATACCTTGTCAAACAATATTAAAGGAGCAATGGTGAATAAAGTCAAAAGTTCACCTGAGTTTGGCAACACATATGGAGTCTCATGAGTCTCGCTCTGTAATAAGCCTCGTCATAGTGTTCTCAGAGACGGCTACATGGCTACTCCCAGCTTCAGAACCACCTAACACAAATTCATCCTAGTTACCTGGAGCTGTTACCTCTGCCCCCTCTATTTCAAAGACATGTTCAGCTGAGGTCTGGATCTTCTCGGCATCAACTTCTTTAGGGTTCTCATCACCCTCGATGTCGACATCCTCCTTCCTGTCATCATTAGGGATCTTATCACCCTCGATGTCGATGTCTCCTTCGATGTCAACATCTTTATCCTCGCCTTCATTATTACCTGGGCCTTCGTCGCCTTCGACTTCAGCATCAAAGTCTTCTCTGCATGGCAGTTCTTCGAAGCTCTGATTAGCATCACTGGGGCTTTGATCACTATCATCTTGGTTACCGCTACCTTCAGTAATAGCTTGATCCTCCTTAGCCACCAAATCCTGGGACAATACTTGGATAGAAGTTTCATTCTGACTTTGATCAGAAGCGGTGTCAATAGGATCCTCCTCGATTGGATCAACACTAAGAATGCAATCTAACAGCACTTCTAATATTCTCTTATCTTGAGAAGGTGCTTCGCTCAAGATAGGAGCTACAAGGGTCTCAAGAGGTACTACCTCCATCTCACCACGAACTGAGGTTACTCTTTGGGGGGGTAGTTTTCAGAGCTGGGTGAATTATTGGCTCTGTATCAGTCACAGAGGGGAAATTCATCGAAACAGCTAGAGTTGGCTCACTAGTTGATGGTGATGTCAAACCAGTTGCAGCAAATGTCGCTAATATCGCTGTAAACAAAGGAACAGTGAACCTTACGACTGATGGTTTTGAAATTGTAATACCAGGAGTATCCGCTACATTAGCTGAAACTGGAGCACTGATAGTCAGAGGTTTTGGATATAAAGATATATCAATACAAATTGCCACATGATCAACATCAAGTAACTCTTGCTAAACATAAAGAGTAAAGACATCACCTTGTGAAGAAGAAACGCCTCCGGGCGACATCGTCAATGTTCCTTGGTTAGGAGATTGTTCTGGAGAAGCAGTTGCGGAAGAAACTGTAGTTTTCCTACCCCGAGCTTTCATGGCCATAGTGTCCTCTTGGCCGAATATTTGAATAACGGCTGAGGAGACGCTACAACCATCTCAGTAAGAACAGACGGTTGAGGCTATATTTCTTTAGGAGCAGGTTGTTCTTTGCTTGTCTCCTCATCAGCCTCTATACTCTTTCTTCTGAACGGAGATGGAGTTGATCCCCTAAGTGAAGTAGTTATGATGGGTGACGAACTAGATTCTATTTACTGTGTCTGTAGTCTAGTCCTGACTCTGGGCTTCTCAACGATGGTTGTCTCTTTTGTTTTCTTCTTCCATACAGCAGGAGAACGAGAAATATCTTGGGCTGACAGGGTGGAGGCCCCAACTTTTTGTTTCTTCGCAACCTTCTTGGCAGGAGATTTCTCTTTACATTTCCTGAGAAAGCCACTCAATGGATCATGAACTTCATCAACGAGACCCGTATTCACAATTTCTAGAAGATCTATGGCAGGGATATTCTCCTCAGCTTCAGTTAAGTTTATTGTAGCCGCATCCCCATTGAATGTTTTTTGCGTTCCGATGAAGCTATCATTTAGCGAATAACCTTCAAATAAGGTGTTGGCTGAAGTATAAAAATGCGCGTATGAACTCAATATGTGCGAACCGTTTTCAACAGTGGTAGAAGGCATGGTGAATAGAGCCCGTGTGTCTCTAACATTATAGTATCTCCATCCACGGGCACCATCAATTAGGTGCCCGAAAGCTTTAGGACATGTCGTCGCATTCCCGACGTGCAGTTGGTCATAACCAAATTGACGAGCAAAGCGATTTGGCAAATAAGGCTCCAGATAGCAATTGTTTTCAAACCTGTATACCAGGTGTGAAGGCTTGATTGACTTCAACCGACAACGGGCTCTAAATCTTTGTTAGGGGTCAGAAAGTTTTCATATCCAAGTAGAGGAGGGGTACAGAAAAACATCCAATCTACTCCCCTATTTAGTACCTTTCTGCAGTTAGATATAGATATAACCTTCCATTTTGCCTTAGCAAATCTTTCTATAAAGTTGGCTGCCAACGCTCCTCCGACTCCAAGGTTAGAATCCATCAATGAAGGGTGATGCAATAATAACCAGCCAAACAGATATGTGTATGGCATCTCGTTACGAGGATATTCCTTCTGATTGTTGGGTTTTTTCATCAAACCATCGGTGAAACTCCGAAGTCCTGTATTCAGCCGACTGGTCATCGCAGACAGTATGTCCATCTTGTAGCCAAATACCAAACACATTGCTGCAAACAACACGTCGTGATGGATTCGATCAACGATACTAGTACCTGGTACGACAAATCATCGTAACCACAGAGAAAGGATGCCTGCTATAGTGGCTTCTGGAGATAAATCTAGGCCACTCTGCCTTATGTAACTCTCTATAGGGGTATTAACAACATAACCATTCCAAGGTTTGGCTAACTCCGTGTTAGTACGACCAATCTCCTCTATCAACTGAGAAATAGCTTGAGCATCAAGCGGCTCAAAGAAGCGAGGCGTACATTCAGACTGATCTTGCACTTTAGGGTCTGTGTTATGACCAAAGAAGAGGTATACCAACCATTTAGATATATAGCGTGTAGCACCACTCTTGTACAAGTGCATGCAGGTTGTAAAGTGACACAACAATTCATCGAGAACTGCCACCATTCGAGGGTTCACTTTGGCCAAGGCCTCTAGGTCGTCCTCCGTTCATATGCACTCTTCGTAAGGGTTATCTCCTATTGGCAGACGGGAAAGAAATTATATTTTATGGAGAGCAAAGCCTAATTCTCCGTGAGGAGTGGCAAAGGTACCAGTCCTACTGTTGTACCTTTCTGCTAAACCAAAAATATGTTGGAGTTATTTTGGACTCCGCAAGAGGTAGTCAGAATGGCTACCTAGAGTCCCAGTTCCTGTAACCTCTCATAAAAATTGTTTAAAGCACACACGAAAAGACGGTTCCAACGAACAATATCTGGATGCATTAAGCCAGTTAGTCTCAAGGTAGCATTATGAGGATATTCTCCCTCAGACACAGCTTAGATATTTTGAAAGATGGGTATTCTGACGGGTAACATTACGGTCGTATCATCATACGGTATGCAACTTTGTCTCAGACCCCTTAAGCGGGTGCTATATTGATCAGAATTATAGAGAAATACGTCTCTATTGTGGTTCCCACGCCCGTGACATTTCTTCCAACTCTAGCTTCTTGGGCAGGAGTCAGATCCCATGACATCTTTCTTGGATAGTTGGCATGGGCATATCGATACAGAGAAAGATTCCTTATCATCTCAGGTAGGTATACCAATGTGTTTCCTCTTATGAAGGCTCGACAATCTTTCTTCGACTTGGGCTGAGAGTCTTTAGCTATAGCTTCTCCAAAAAGGAATGCCGGTTTCTTATAAGATCTTGCATCCTCAGACAGAAAATGAGTGTCATTTATCAAACACAGCAGAGATTTATAGTCCTAATTCTTTAGCGCAGTCCGCCTGGGAGTTGGCTCATTATATTGTAGAAAATCAACATGATATAGGTTTTCCTGATACTTTGACACTCGGAAGGCAGAAGCCAATTCCTCCGCATAAGGGTCTTCACTCAGATCAACTACAAAAGAAAACTCAGAGTTAAAATCTTGAAAAAAACATGTTTTCTTAAAAGAAATACTCTGCACCAATCATAAATAGCATAGGATGTGAAAAGCAGTCCACAGTTGGCGCATGCAATCTGACAGTTCCTAAAACAGATTGCGCATCAGTCAGTTAGTACATGACATCAGATGGCGCATTATGTTCAAATATGACAAATGGCGCAGGGCGTCATTGTTTTGATTTTGAGCCATCACTCTAAAAGAGGTGGCACAACTTATAGATGGCGCAAAGCATCGACCAATACTCTGAAATAGGCGGTCGATGCTGGCCTTTGATCGTGCTACATGCGAATGGCGCGAGCCTTCGATTTGTCTTCCGCGATCGGTTCTCTTCACCTTCAAGAGTGGGGTTCGCCTCCTCAGCTCTTGCCAATGGCATGACGTGCTGTGGCACCATCAGTGGAGGCACACGTGAAGTGGCTCCGGCCACTTTCTTTCCTTTCTCGGAAGCATTTCTCTTCGGGTCCATTGATCAAAAGCTTCGAGAACTTGAAGAGGAAGAAGACGAAAGCTTGAGAAAAAGTGTTTTGATTAAAAGTGTTTTCTCTCTCTTCTATCAGCTATTTATAGCCTAAAAGCTATCCGTAACAGTCACGCCAATCGCGCCTAAAACTCGGAGTCGGTTACAACTCTGGCATGCGCCAATTACACAGAAAAGATTCTTATTCAAAGTATTCCAAATTTTGAAAATTTTTAATTTGAAAACATTGAAGGGGGTCTTGTAGAAGCTCAAAAAGTATGAACATGATGTGCTACTCATAATTTGTGCCAGCACTCAAATAATCAAATGGCGCCAGACAACAGATGGCGTGTGACATCAATTGGTGCTGGACTTCAAATGGCGCTGGCTGACACGTGGCAAGCTTCCTCAAGAAGTTAAAACAGTTTTCATCATGACTGACAGCATATTAGTTGAGAAAAATTCGTTTCGAATCTCGAACGTGCGGCACTCGAGGAGATTGTGTCAGATTTGTTATGATAACAGACAGCTGCCTCACACCATCCGTTACGAATCCCGAACGCACGCCATTCTCGAAAAACGTATCCGTGATACTGCCCACGACCAAGCACATCTCCATCACAGAATGCTATGCATCCAAGTAGTTAAACCAACCGTTCACGCGACTGGTTGATGGCGTGCCAAATGCAATGTGCGCCGATCAGGATAACTGCTTAACGGTTATCTCTAAACTCTATAAATAGAGTTCCAATTCACTTGACAAGCATCACTAATGATCATAATCTCCTGAGCACTTGCTGCAGCACTCTCCAAAGGCTTTCTTCTTCGATATCGTATCGTCCAAGGTATAAAGTGATCGTCTTTTGATCAGATTTCTACCGTTATACTTCTCCAAAAATCAACTTGTACTCATGTACACACTCTTCTCAGTTTGTAATCAAACAATTTTTGTTTTTGCAAACACAAATGCTCCATGGATTCGAAAAATCCAGGAGAGAACACCTCTCGAGCTTGCACAATGTTTTCATAATGTCCTACTTTTGCTTTTTTTAGACGATAGACGAACAACTTAGTAAAACAAAGATTCCTGAAGAATAGGCTAAACTCTGTCATGGATCCCAAATGACATGTGGTAACAAATCCTAAAATGCAATTGGAATTAACCTCTCCATGAATACGTGACAGTCGTGGATCTTCATACCCGTAATTTTGTTCTCCTTTGGATCGACGCATATTCTCAGTTTCGACACATACCCATTTGGAAATTTTAGGGCCCTGAATCTACCTACAAAGTTTTTATTTATCCTCCTTGTCCAGTAAGAAATTACCTAGGAAGCTTATACGTTCCATTTCTTTCTTCTATGAAATACAACGTAGGGCGTCTGCATATATCTTTCAAGTCCAACCTAGCCTTAGGATTGTCTTTCGTTTTTCTTTATGTCTATCACAACATTAATTATGTTGCCAAACACATTCTTTTTTATATGCTTGACATCAAAGTTATGTCTGATCAGATTGATGCTCCATTATGGCATGTCCCAAAATATACATCTCATCGTCTAGTTATAAGTGTGACCAAATCTATTACACTTGTACCCTTTAGCAGGCTCTTCGATAGCACTTGGTAAGTATTTTACCTCTTCCCACATCGTGTCTTTGGGCCACCTTGGTGGTGGATTGGCCTTCTCTACAATGTCGGCACGAAAATCATTATTGTTCCTTCCGAACGGATGATCCTTTGATAGGAATAGTTAAGAAGTACGATTTTCCTCTGTTTTTCAAAAAGAAAGACTTAGTGCGGTTCATGCAATATAGACATGAGGGACGAACATGAGTGCTCCATCAATAATATGCCATAGGCCAAAAAGTTGTTGATGGTCCATACAAGTTATGCCTTTATCTGAATATTCTAATTTCTAGAAACATAGTACGTGTTGGTGCCTATTTTCCACAACTGATTCAACTTATCTATCAATGGCTACAAATATATATCGGTGTTCGTTTTCAGATTGTTTGGACCCAAAATGATAATGATTAGGAACGTATATGGAGTCTTTATGTATACCCAAGGCGGTATGTTATACGGAGTGACGATCACTGGCCAAGAATACAGGGATCCTAAAAGTTTGAATGGGGTGAAATCGTCAGTGGAGAGCCCTAATTTGCCATTATGTGAATCCAAAGCAAAATTGGGATAATATCGATCAAAGTGCTTCTATGCTTCTCTATCGAATGGATGATCCAACACTCCTTTGATATGTTCCCGCATGTGTAACTCATGTTTTCGTCAGTCTCCTTCACCATAAATAACCTTTGCAACTGCGATGTACAAGGCAAGTAGTACATAAAATCGGTCGACTTTTTTGCACCGGCATGCCTTCCTATACTAGTTTCCTTTTAGCGATCAGTACCACAAAATCTACATTATTTTTCATCCTTGTCGTTCTTATAGTACATCATGCACCCATTGTGACATGCATTTTTCGTATTCCTGCCAGAGTAATCTCATACTTCTCTTAGATCGGTAGATGTCTGAAGGTAACTCAGCACCCTCCGATAATATATCTATAATCAACTCGATCGGTCGGTTGTAGCATTCATACGACATGTTAAAATCGGATTTGATAAAAATAGTCTTGTAACCAGCTCTAACGATAAATGATCCACATAATCGTGATACAATAAAGTTTTTAAATGTTCCATCATCTCCATGAACTTCGCAGGATTGACATTCAATGTCTCGTTAAGTGCGTCATGATTGTCATGATCGAAACTAGGCCATGCAATATCAAAAATCATGTTCACCCACCCGTTGTCGTAATCAGTATGGTCGTAGATATCCATATACAGTTTTACAGAAGGCTCTCGCTGATCCGATGCTAAAGGCACAAGCTCTCTATGTGAGGTCCATTGATAGTAATTCGACATAAAACCCTTCGAGTACAAATAAAATATTATATCCACTTATGGATGATATTTCAAGTTGCAACATCTTACACACGAATACTTAATTTTGGTACCGCCCATGTACTATGGAAACGTCTTGGCGAATTGTAGGAACGACTCTATCCCTTGTATGAATTCATCCTACACACCGCAAGTAGTAATTCATATCCATTTATAAATACTTCTGCAAAGATGGATACATAAATTTACTTCGTTTGTGAAAAATTAGTATCAAAAGACTCATTAGAAAACCAATATGTCCCGAATGGCTTTGGATATAAATCCATAACTTATACTGATTTACCCTATGTTCTTCAATGGTAATCTAAATTTCCTAATCCATGGTTTATCATTCATAGTTAGGAAATTTTCTGTCTCAAGGAACTTAGACTTAATATATTTTAGATTAGCACATTTTGATCATCTATCAGTTAATTTTCTCTATTAAATTAATATATAATATCGATCCTAGCCTCCATTCCTATTCCCATTGGCATTGGCATTGGCATGCACCGAGTAAGGAAAATACATGCATCCACTCTTTAACTCTTTTGCTTGCACTACTAATTAACTCAAAAAACAAACACAATGCATGCATGCACTTCTCTCTCAAACATAATTCCATCTGGCCCCTTCCATTCTCATTCTCATCCTTGACCTGTCCATTCTTGATACCTTTACTCCAGCATTCAACCTAATTCTAAGTCAAAGTCACAGATAATTCTAGGTCACATTTAATTCACTACCATGACAATCTAATTCTAAGTCACGTTTGTAATCAGTTTCAAGAAACCGACCTTGCCTGAAAAATCCAAAAGAAATTCCCATAACATCTTTATAAATGTAATCAGTTTTAAGAAATTATTTTTGTAAGAAAATTCCAAAAGAAAATCATATACCATCTTTCAAGGATTGATCTCTCTAAACTTGTAAAGATAATTTTGAAAGAATTAAGAAAACTAGTTTGGGTAATACCTTAAGCTTGCCAGTTTCAGAATAATTAACTAACTCTAATATATAATTTTATAATGATTAACCTATTTAATAAAAATTCTAGTTTCTTCAAAGAAATATAGTAGGAAGAATTGGGGTTAGAGAATTACCTGATCGGAGAGACGACGATGATGGTAACACGAAGGGAGCACGCCAGAGGGGAGCGCATGGACGGGGGCACGAGCAAGTGGAGCATTGGAAGCCAGTAGGGAGGAGAGAATGCGAAGGGGATCATAACGCGATGGCTGGAGGGGATAACGGAGCACGATATCGGGGAGGGGGGAGCATGGTCGCGTAGTCAAAATTTTAGGTGAAAATTTTGGGAAAGAATAGGGTGAAATGAAAACTGGAAACCTATATGAGATAATTTAGCGACATCAGAAACAGACGTCACTAATCGTCGTTGATTAAATTATATACTGCGACGCAAATGAGAAAACATCGCTAAAAGTCGTTCTAGTGAAAAGCGATGTCCAGCAACTACTAGCAACATCTGTTTCCATAATACAAACAATAGTCGCTAAAAGTTGCGGGACTTCGCCAATCGCGACGTCTTGCGACATTTGAAAGGACGTTTTAAAGTCGTTAAAAGTCGCTGGACTTCGCCAAAATGTAGCAAATTGGCAAAATTTTGGTAGTGAGGTACGAAGTATTTGTTGGACAAGATAGAGCTTCTTATTCAAAGATGTGATTTTCTGTTATAAAGGACATAATCTATGCACATCATTGTTTATATAGTTCGAGTTCTTAGCCTTATGACATATTTTATTGTATTTTAGAGAGAGTGCTTGTATGTGAGTTGTTCTTTGGCTTCGAGTCGGTTGTAATTCTACTGCAATATTATTAGTAAAGAGAATCATTTTTGTATATCTTGTGTATATCAATTTTTCTTATTTATTTCTACTGAAATGACTTGACTCTACGATATTTTATCGATCATGTTTTGGTGATGTTGCCTTGTAGAATTACAATTTAGACTTGTACGACATTACGTCAGTGGCAACTTTCGGTCATATAAGATCGGGACGTTACAAGGGTGGGGATTCAAAAGTTGCTTGAGTTTGCGACTAGTGAGTCGTTGAATTAGTAAATGTTTGGAATAGGAAATAGTAGAAGGAAAGGAATTAATAGTACAAACCCTTAAATACTTAAAATAGGTAATTGGGAGAAGGAATTTAATGCACAACTAATAGAAAAGACTAATGTTAAGTATCTATCAAGATTGAATTAGAGAAACTAAATTAAATTTTATAGTTAACTTTAAAAATAATAATAATAATAATAATAATAATAATAATATATAATAATAATAATAATAATAATAATATTATTATTATTATTATTATTATTATTATTATTATTACTACTACTACTACTTTACCGAAAACTAGGATTACTACATGCTGCACACCTTAGAAAAAATTGTCCTCAAAATTAAGTTTGTGGTGGTTTGTTTTAAGATATTTAGATAGTAAGAGAATTCGAACTAAAGGTATTCAAATAGTTTATTATACAAATAACATAATCTTATTTGTTCCTGTTAGAGGATCAAACCAATTACAAATTCAAGTTCAAGCTTATTAGTTCATACCTCTAACTCATCCATCTCAATCATCATGGATAATGAGAATATCTTTTGATTATATTATTGTTATCTTGATTATTTTGTTTCTATATTTATTGTTACCAAATTTGTTATATATAAAAAGGCACCCATACAATCAAGTGGTGAGGTTTTTACCCACCTTTATATGGTGAGATTTCTACCTACCGGTATGTTGTGAGATTTCTACCAATTTGCACATCATTCTTTCTTTTTCTTGGTATCAAAGCAGGTTATGATCACTCGGCACAACACCTTTTACCCCCCTTTCCACCATGACTACTTCCTTCTCTCTTTAAGTTGGCGACTTTGTCACACTCAGACTCACTCCTACCAATTACCCCTTATGGCATGAACAAACCTTGGTTCTTGCATAGAGTCAAGAACTTGTTGGCCATTTTACTGATTAAGATCCTGCCTCCACCAAATACATCACATCATATCCAAACAACCACTAAATATGTCACACGAAATCCAAACAATCACACTGATGCAGAAGATTCCACACGAAAACTGATGATTTCGTTACTTAGCAAAGATCTGATCATCTTCTTCGTTGGTGGATTATCGGAACACTTTCTGAAGAAACTCTCGAACTCGTGGTTGGCATCGACACAGCCATGCTGTATGGGAAGCTCTCAAAGGCAATACCAGACAAGACAAATACCACATGTCATGTAAGGACAAAAAAGATAGTGAATGAACTTGTTGCTCTCTCTCAAACAAGTCCAAACACGAGATGCTTTAGAATCATTACGTGATAAAATGTGTATGACCACCACGCAAAGTTTGAGGAAAGATTTTAGAGGATCAAACCAATTACAAATTCAAGTTCAAGCTTATCAGTCCAACTCATCCATCTCATTTATCATGGATAAAAGAATATCCCATGATAATATTATTGTTATCTTGATTATTTTGTTTCTATCTTTATTGTTACTAAGTTTCTTATAAATAAAAAGGCCACCTATGCAATCGGGGTGGCGAGATTTTTACCCACCTCCATATGGTGAGATTTATACCTACCTGTATGTTGGGAGATTTCTACCAACCTGCACATCTTTGTATTTTTTTCTTCTATACCAACTTTCGGGAAAACAATAAAATCATTATCTAAACATTTTCAAGGAATTACACTTTCAACCTTTCGAATATCTGATTTTTTTTAAAAATTCTAGATATTTGTCTGAATTCTTCTAACGACACTTTATGCTCTATTCATCCGTTGTTGTAGTCTATTATTATCTCGTCATTTGATGAATAAAATAAGTCCCCACTACACACTCGATCGAGTAGTTACAGTTTTCACTATCACACTATCAGTTTTAATTGAAAACTCATAGTTAAGAAAACAATTTAGAGTAGTTGAAGGTTTTATTACTTATTCCTAACTTGAAAAACCTGCCAGTTAAACATAAAATACAATAAATAATTCTGCCAAAAATAAAATCTAATGATAGTGCAAACTTATATGCAAATTAAGAAATTTAGATGAGGAATCACCAAAGGAAAGTAGAAAACTAAGTAGTACTATAAAGTGCCAGTACACTATACAAATCCACAAATAAAATCTGTTTTAACTTCATACAAACACAAAACTTGACAGTAAACCAAAATGATTTATACAAGGATTGAACAATATAAAATCGGAGCAGTTAAAGATGGAGTAAGAAGATTCGTAGGGCACGTCTTTGGATGTTCTAAGCGATCCATCAATTAATGCTTTTAATAATATTAGGGGTGAGCATTATTTAATTTTGTGACCAAAAATGGAACAAAATAAGAGATTCAGTTCGGTTTCAAAAAAAAAAATCAGTTCGGTTTCGATTTTCAAAATACTAAAATTTCTTACTCGATTTCTATTCGATTTTAAGTTTCTGTCCAAACCGTAAATCAAATTGGAATTATACAATTATGTAAATAGTCTAAATTATTTACATATTTTGTGACAAATTTTTTTTTTTCTTTTAAAACAACAATTTTATGTATGTGTTTTGAATTTCAACTTTGATAATTTAACAACTAGTCCAACTTTGAAATTCAACAAATGTGTGTATAAAACTTATAATTTTTAATATAATTTAACCATGATTCCAACTTTGGGTTTAACCCACTAAATTGAATAAATCGAAATTTGGTTTGGTTTTGTCCAACCGTTGTTTTGTCTTGGATAATCTCGCTAACACACGAAGAAACGATTAAAAAAGAATTAGGTTAATATGATCGAGGTAGCCGAAGAAAATAAGTAGCCCAAAATAAATAGTACAAGGCTGTATCAAAATGAAAGCTTTAGGTCTTTTGATAATAAGAGGAGATTAGTAAAGGGGATATTTGTCCTAACAAATCTTTCATAAATATATAGTTTTATGAGAAGATTGGGTAGGATCTGAAACTCAATTTGAGCTATTAGTTTTCTTAACAATATGCCATGAGGTTCTATTATGGGGACCAACAATTTGATAACAGTGGGCCAAACGTCACATGTTAAGTCTTATTTTCGGTATAATCAAAACTGGGAAGGAAATAATTTTATAATCGAAAAGGAAACTAACAGAAAACTAAGTGGGACCCTGATATATACTTGTCAGATTCACGTGTCTTGAGTTAGACAAATTATTTCTGTCCGTTGGGGTGTAGCCCGTTTGGTACACCGAGGGTCTTGTTGTTATGACCCGTACCCACTTTTTGGGATGCAAGTGTGTGTCCAAGTATACGTCGCAGTAACAACGGTAGAATGCTGTCTAGACCACAATACTCAAAATCACAATAATTGCTCATGATTAATTCATTTGCTTATTCACCACAACTAACTCAAATTACAATATTCCAAGATTACAAATATACACTGTCTCACAAAATAGAAAACAACTAATTAAAGCTTTATTATCAACTCATCTATCTAGCTAGTCTTATAAGGTCGACCTTCAAAATGTACCCGTATAGTTTCTAATGATCCAACGTGTAGCAAGTGCCTAATCTAAAAATTGGTTTCCTGTCAGGAATGGAACAAGTACATACATGACGAACTATTCAAGACATAATATAAACTATAAAATAGAAATAGTATATGATATACATGGTGACATGATATGACAAGTAGAGAAAATGCTAAACAAGACAATTATGGCAGACAATTAGAAAGAAACATGTAAACACGATTATCATGGCATGTAAAGTGGAACATGTAAATACGACGATCAAGACATCTAAATAATTGTTTGGAAATACAACTTTCAACATGTAAATGACTAGGGGTAAATATGGCAACCCGCACATGAAGTGTACGAGCGCTATCGTTCCAGAATAGACCTAAGGGAGTGGTTCTTATTTTGGTAATATTCACATGTCTATTAATATATTTCCTTGCCCGACTCATGGATTCACGTCACAAAAATTATGATACACGATAATCACGAAATGCAAGTCATGAAACACAATAAATAACATAAATCACGAAACTCAATAATCATGTATCATGTGAACAACGTGTCAAAAGTCATTTATCATGTAAGGCATATCTAAAACATGTAGCATAGAAACTTTTAAGAATTGAAAGTAACCGATGTAATGTACTTGCCTTGAATTAAGTTGTAGTCGACTTGCACGTAATATGATCTTGTTGGCACAGAATAGTCACAGAGGTCAAAAGGATGCAAGATGATCTTAGATGATGGGATAGGCCATGTCATTGAGTTCAGAACGGTCCAAATAGAATATGGTCGATATAAAGAATTCCGAATTCACAAAGAAAATAGGGAATTTGATTGGTCACGATCAAGATTTGATAATCAAAGAAAAATATAAATAAATATCTACAGTTATTTTTAGAAAATATTTATGATTGCTTGAAAACTATATTTTATTAGTTAAAATAATTTTAGATAAAACATGAAAATCTAGAAAATCATTTTAGGGCTAAAAATATAATTTTATCAGAATACAATTTTTAGGCTAAAGGACATATTTTGAAAATATCTAAAAAATACTGTAATAATATTTTTAGGAACTCATATGTATATTTATTTAAAAATAATAAAACTAATAATGATATTACTAATAATAACAGTAAAACAATATTATACATACCTATATGTACTGTTATAAGAATACAAAATAATATTAATAAACTACTCACCCAAACCTTACTCTCTACTATTTATGGTATAATGTATATAATAATAATATAATATATGATAACTACAGAAATGAAGGACAGAGAAGAGGGAATTGATTGCAAAGAGAGAGGAAAACAGTAAATAGAGACAGAAAAATCAGATAAAGAAAGAAAAAATGAAGAAGAAGAAGAAGAAGACCGGGGAAGGAGAAGAGAGCGGAAGGGGAGGAGGCTTCACCAGAGTCCGGGCTCGGTGCTGGCAATACGGTCATGGCAGGTCGAAGTCAACCACGGATGTAGCAGCTGGCGCGGCTTTGACCGGGGGTCTGGAGACGGGCGTCGACGGTGGTGATGCCACGATGTTGCGGTGGCATGGAGAGGGTTTTAGATCTAGCTAAGGAGAACATCGGTGAGCGAAAGTCGGGCGGTCGACGCAGAGGACGGTCTCGTCGGCCGACGCTGGAGTCCACGCACCGTAGAGGACGACACGACGGAGGTGACCCGAGGCTGTGGCTCGGGAGAGTCGGATCTGGGATGGAATAGGTACGTGTTTTGGTGGTGGTTGGTTTTTGGAAGGTTGTTCGGCGTGATCTCGGTGGTGGTGATGTGATGAGCCGGATGACGGTTTATGGTCGAAACTAGGGTGGTTCCGGGTTCTAGTGAGGTAGCGAAGATGACAGGGTTGTATGGAGATAGAGCAGTGGTGGTAGCTCTGACAGGTTGATGGTAGTGGCGTATTTGGGGGCTCGGCTGTAAGGAGGAGGTCGCTGGAGACGCTGTGGTAGATGGGCGAGGAAGCCGGTCGAGACAAAGACGAGTCGACGTCAGGGCAGTCGAGCAGAAGATAGGATTAGGGTTTTGGTTTTGATTTGGAAGATTATGTGTCCTGTGACACGGAGACACGGGAAGGGTGTATTAAGATTGTGTCCGAGGTTGTGTGACATGGGAGCGAGAAAATATACATGTATAAAGTAAGGGAATAAAAATTGGTAGACACGGACACGCGCAGCAGTTGGATGTTTGATGATGACGATTGCTTGGTGGCTGTGGGATGGATTGTAGCTAGATGGCGGGGATTATGAGTTGTGGGATAAACAAGGTGAAGGCCTCCTTAAATAGGAGTGGAGCTACTAGATCGATAAGGATTAGGAATTTCTAGGATTAACTGATCCCTTTATTTAAAAGCAATATACTATTTAAAGCTAGTTTAATCTAATCTTAATCTATTAATTTAAATTAAAAGAAATTTAAAAAACAAGATTAATCTAATCATAGTTACAATTGATTACACAAATAATTTCAAACTTAATATTTAGTATTATCAAAACTAATTTGTATAGTATTAGTTACTATCAGGATATATTTAGATAAAACCAAAAATCTTATTTAAAGATAATTGGTTAATCTTTATTTGTCAAGATAATAACTAGAAATATCAAAAACAAAATCTAATTTTTTAATATAACCACTTAATATAATATTTAGTTCCATAAAATAAAGTAATTTATATCTTGCAATAACATAAAATCTTTATTAGCAACTCTTTTTATTGATAAAGATTATTTATAGTTTCCAAATCCATCTTCGAAAATTAATATTTTGAAAGCCCAAAATTTCTAACAAAATTTTTTGTAATGCGATAATGAATTCAAAATAAATATTTTGATTAAAACCAAATAGTACTTTCAAGCCATAAATGTTAACTAGTTTTTGAAATGACAAAATAATAGCAAAATAATGTTTATACATTTCAAAGAGGATTTATTTCAAAATACAAAAATAGAATAAATAAATAAATATAAAATTTGAAAATTTTGGGAAGAGGGGTTACACATGTGTTGATGGACACGGTTCGAATACCCCTAGGCATTGCTCGCCGGTTCAAAAAAAAGAACATCTAAAAAAACAATTTATCTTACAACATAAAAAAAGATTAGAGTTACCGACCTCTGTGGAAGTCGCGCACTACATACTATCCTAAGAGATAAATCGAGGTCTATTGCAGACTTATTCTCGAATCATCCTAAAGGTGCAATTTTTGTGCTACCGGCTTCCTGTCACTGCAATAATTGAAATGAAAATTTGGAGAGATGAAGAAATGGAATAATTTAATAGATAGTTTAAGGAGGAAGAAAGCAGCGGGTGTTGTCTCAAAAACTATGCCAAAGGAGATGAAAAGAACATGTTATATAGCCATCACCCAATTAAAACATTAAAAAGTTTCAATGGTGAGAAATAGGCTGAATTAGGATGTAAAAATTATTTTGGGAATCATGTTTTCACAAATCATAAATTCTTAATATAAAAACGTAAAAGTGTACCTTTTTCTATTTCGTAATTCTTGATATAAAGATGAACTTTATGCGAGATGTTTGATCTCTAGAAATCGTTTCTCTTTCACCAACTCCTTAATTTGGGAAAAAAAAGACAATTATGAATTTGATTATTCTCTTTACAACAACGAGACTCATTTTATATAAATCTAAATGATGTATCTTTTCATTTCAATTATTCACTATGTCTATTCAAATGGATTACAACTCTTCCCGAAGATTCTAGACAACAAACGGGTGTGTGTCTATTCGTAGAGGTGTGAGAGATGACTTTTTCCTATTGCTCTAGTAATGTATTTTGTAAGAACCCTGATTTTTGGGGATTTTTTATTTATTTTACATGATTTTTATAAATTAAACCATATTTTATTTTTTACATGTCTATATAGGTACTTTACTGTAGCTTTGATTTTTGAAGCACAACATTGACCAATTCTTCGAAACAAGTTCCATATCCGTGTTCTAGAAGAGTCCACCTTCAGTTTGAAATATCATGTCTCATCCAAATATGTTCCCTTGTACTATATTTTTCATGTACAACTTTAGGGGTAAAATAGTTAGTTTACCCTTCGCCTAACTTCGCCGCAATTTTGATGTAATTTTCCAATTCTAATTTGAGGCCCAAATTCAATCCAAACTTTTTGACCCAAAATATGGTCTTAACCTATTTTAAGCCTACTACACATGTTAATGATGTTCCACTCAATTGAGTTCCCATGTGCTGTTTATTTTTAAATGGCACACAACTCAAAAAATAGACATATTGGACTCAAATCGATCAAAATTCCACCAACCCAAATCTAGTCCAAGTGGGGTTCGTAGAGCCTATTCTAGGGTGCCCTAACCTCTTAGAACCTATTCTAGATTAATTTTTGTGGATTAATATGCAACCACATTAATTAAATCTAATTTAAACCATCTCCATAACAACTTTCCTATTTTGAACTCGATTTAAATCCTAGTTGAGAGAACTTCGCCTATCTATTAAAATAGGCAAACAAATAAACCCGAACCAAATTCCACCAAATCCTAACATATAAAACTCAAATGTTTTATATTTTAACCTTTAAGAAACCGTAGCACTTTATGGTGTAACAGTAATTTCGAACCCGTTTTGACCTCCCGTGATGCTCCACGAATATTCTTTGTGAATCTAATGCGATCCTCTACAATCTAATCAACCCCCATACGTTCACAATCCCTTCTAGTACACAAAAATAGTCCTAAAACTCAACCAAAGTTTAGGATCCAAGTCTGAATTTGTTATAGTAGGCATGTTGTTTTGCATCTAAGGTTTCGTACACGTTCAGACTTCATCTTTTTGTGAAACCAAAACAAATAGAAAGACCTCTGTATCTATTTTCATGTTCAATTATCCAACCACATAGTTCCAAACAATTTGGCTGGGGCATCCATTCTACGAAAAGGTGTCCAGAACAGACCAGTTCTGTTGCGAGCCAATTTTTATCCACTTTTTGACCACTTTGACCTTTCGTATATCTTTGGTAAGAAACTAGACTTCATAATCTTTCCAACGCTTATACTTTTGTAGCATTTTGGTTTCGTTTGCTATTTATTAAAAATTTGGACATTTTATCGTATTATCGAAAAAACCGAAATCCATGAGTGCTATGTGTCCAATTGATTTGAAACTTCGTATACCATTACCAAATTAATTGTTGTGCATGTTTTGATAAGAAAAACCTATTTCTACATAACTAATAGTATTTTTCAGAATTAATATTTATTAAGAATTTGTTGTTTCGGGAGCCAAACCATGGAAAAAAGTTTATGCATATTGATGTAGAATCAATACAAGACTTCTACACCTATTTTTCTATGAATAAAATATATTAATTATTATTATAGAATATCTATAAATATTTTTCTAGAATTAATAGTGATATTTTTATGTTAATAATATATTACTTTCATAGGTAGATTTAATACAAAATATGTTATATTAAGTAGAGTAGTCAATATAACTAGTTTTGGTATAAATAATGTTATTAAGATCTATATAAGGTAAGTCTATTTAAGGTGAGTGGTAGTGGGTTATTAATAATAGAATATTTATTATAGGTGGATGTGACGAGAGTAGCGAGGATGTTGGAGTTGATTAGCCACACACACAGAGAGGTTACAGACAAGTATACCTTACCAATGTTTCGGTTTACTATCTTTTCCTTTTTACTGTTGCATTATTCTCGTTCATTATTGTCATGACGTAGGATTAGTCGGTATTTAGCATCTTTATCGTATTCAGGTCCAATATCATTTTATTGACATTGTATATCGACATTAGGTATTGCGTACATAATATCGTGTTCATTAATACGATGAATCACATGACATGGACATGATGGATGATGATGATATGATGAAGAGTCTGACATGAGATATCATAGCTATGAACTCTGTGATAGCATGTAGTACTAGCTCGCGTGACTTGTTACTGGTACATGATCCATACATGGGGAGGGGGGACTCTACCGAAATATTCGGTCGTCTAGACTCGTGATCATGCTTCCATATCTGGGAACTAGTTATTTTACTCGTGGTCATGGTCTCTGTAGCAGAGCTATGGTTTTGGTTACTCATTCGTCCATCGGTATCATATTACGGTTCCATGGGTGATTACCAGTACGGCTGGGCATTGTATTAGGATTGTCCTCAACTGCATATTTGAACTTAATGGTTATGGTAGATACCCTTTATTTTATAGATATTCTCTTTACTATTACTTGGCATGTTTTCTGTACCTTGCTATGTCCCCTGAGGACCTGGTAATCTCTCCAGCTAGACAACATAGCTCAGTTGGTTGCTGATCATGATGGATGCTATTTTATGTTTCAGGTATCTCTTGCGGTTACATATTCATCTATATTTATTTACATTCTGCTTGTTAGCCTAGTATTTGTAGACTCAAGTTATTTTTTCGAGTATATTTTGACAAATGTAGCATGGAATGCACACTATGTTATATATTGTTCATTCTTGCATTCTACTAGTGTGGATTGGGACTTAGATATATTATTGATTAGTATATATAGTTGGTCGTTACTCTACAGCTTATACGTATTCGAGCTGGGCTAGAGTTCTCTCGATACGTAGCTAACATATACACTCTTTCCTAGTCCTACGTATTTTGGGACTGGGACATTACAATTTTCTTCCAAAAAGAAAATACAATATATTAACCAATATATCAATTTATATGAACATGTGGGACATAAATTCTTACATTCTCCCACTTGGCTAATATGATAAGACAATTGATATGATCTTAAGTTTAAGTCTAGATATGGTTAATTCTTAAACACCATAGTGACAGATCTACTAAGGTGAGTCATGACGGTTGTAAGTCAATTATGAGACAAATATACTTTCCTTTCATGTATTACAACCGTAAAACATCAAAATATGATCTAGTTAGAAGTTTAACATTCTAGTCCAACATTAGAGTCTTAAAAGAGACATCCATGGTCAACATTTATTCAAAACATTACTTGTACAATATTTGGAAATCCTGAAATTAAATTCATAAATATATATTGATGAGATCTCAAATCACATAGAACATATTACATAAGGATTACAATAATGGCTTTCAATTCTTACTACATATAAGACCCATTATTTTAACATGTTCATAGAGGTCTTCAGTTGTATCCCTTTAGTAAGTGGATTCGCTATCATGAATTTTCTATTCAAATGTTCTATGGACACTCATTGTTTTTGAACTTCTTCTTTAACGGATAAATATTTCAAGTCCATGTGCTTGGCTCCCTTAGAATATTTATCATTCTTAGAAAAGAAGACTGCTACTACATTATTATAATAAAATTTTAGTGGCTTGGTAATAGTGTCGACAACTCCAAGTCCAAAATTAAATTTACACATCCATAAAGCTTGAATTTTGGTTTCAAAGCATGCCACAAATTCTACTTCCATGGTAGACGAAGCTATGATGCTCTGCTTCACACTCTTCCATGAGATTGCTCCTTCAGCCAATAGGAACAAATAACCAAAAGTCAATTTTTTTGTATCAATGCATCTAGTATAACCTGAATACGAATAACCGGTAACTTCAAGATGATCAAATCTTTTATATGTAATCATGTAACCTTTTGTCCCTTATAGATACATGAGAACATTCTTTGCAGATTTCCAATATTTAATTCCATGATTGCTTTGGTATATGCCTAGCATACCAACTGCAATGCTAATCTCCAATATTGTACAAGTTTGAGCATACATATGACTACCAACTATAGATGCATAAGAAAATTTATCCATTTTTTGGTGTTCTAATCATTTTTAGAACAATGCATAAGGCTAAATTTATCCCCGCTTCTGAATTGGCATTACACTAGCTTTACAATTACTCATTCCATATCTTTGAAGAACTCTATTAATATATTCTTTTCGACAGAGGCCTAACAATCCTTGTGATCGATCTCGAAATATTTTTATTCCTATCACATAAGATGCTTCACCCATATCTTTTATTCAAAGTTCTTAGAAATATATTTCTTGGATTCATATGACAAACCAAGATCTAGCCAACAATATACATCAACATACAAAACCAAAAATATGAACTTACTCCCACTCATCTCCAGATATATACATCGGTCAATGATGTTTTCTTTAAAATCAAAAGATGTGATGACATCGTTAAACTTAAGATAACATTATCGTGAAGCATGCTTAAGTCCATAAATTGATTTATTTAGTTTACAGACCATGTATTCCTTGTCCTCAATCAGAAAATCTTCTGGTTGTTCCATCTAAACTCTCTTCTAAATTTCCACATAGAAATGTTGTTTTCATGACCATTTGGTGTAACTCTAGATCATAATGAGCTACCGGTGCCATGATGATTCTAAGTTGATTCTTCTTTGAAATAAGATAGAAGGTTTCCTTGTAATCAATATCATCATTTTGAGTGTAACCTTTGGCTACTAGTCTAACTTTATGTCATTCAAAATTGCTATTTGAGTCACGTTTGGTCTTAAAGACCCATTTGCAACCAACTCTTTTTGAATTTTTAGGCAATTCTACTATATCCCAGACTACATTGTGTGCTAGTAGTTTCAACTCTTCTTTCATGGCATTAATCCATTTATTGGAATTGATGCATTCTATAGCTTGTAAAAATGTTATTGGATCATTTTCAATTCCTATATCATAATATAATTCTTGTATAAACCACAAATTCATCTGAGATGGTTGATTTTGTTTGTCTTTGAGACCTTCTTAATTTAATCTATTGTGGTTGTTCTACTTCACCTTCATATGTGATAACTTGTTCATTGTTAACGACAACCTCTTTATGATTTATCTCAGTATGGTTATTATTAATATTATTTTGTGGTGTAGTATCATTAATCTGTTGTCCTTAGTTATTATTTGGTAAAATTTCCATAAGAATAACAACTTGTTGAGAAGTTGAAGGCTATTGTACCATTGGTAATTGTACCCTAACTTCTTTAATGTAATATTTCGTACCATTCAGTTCAACCGGATGATCAAAATGCAACAGCTTGCTCGAATTCCCCCTCGACCAAGGCAACTCCTCGCTCAGGTGTGTGGTTTTGATGAACTTGCCTCTGCTTGGCCATCACACTAATAAAATAGAGTTTTTACATACACTGAGTAAATTTGTTAATAAAAGAGATCAACCCACATAGGTAAGAATAATCCCATTGAGTCAAGTATGTGTGTAGAACATGAAAAAAGTGTTATCATGTCGCATAGATGTTCTCCACGATGGTTTTTAAAAGTTGGCACTTGGTCTTCCGACCTCACCTATCGAGTGAAACAAGTTATGCTATGGGCTATCGACTTAATGTCATAGCAGGCACGGTCACGCAGTTCTACGACTTGTTATAGCCACACAGTCGCACGGTCCGAAGGCTTGTCATATATAATATGACTCGATTGATGTCACTGCAAAGAACATGGTTGGTTCATAGTAGGCAGAAAGGCTATTTAGTAGTCGTTCCTAGGTCTGAGTCAAAAAATAAGATAGAAACATTAAAAATGATCGGGTCTGTAGGTTACCGAGGTAGTCTCTGGTTTGGGAGTTGTATGGTAGTATAGAAAGAAAAGAAGGGAAGTGGTTCAATAGCATGGTGAGTTGAGTCGAGACTTGCATTATCATTGGACAACCTGTGCAAAAGGTATTATTTCCTTGAACGATCTCCTAGGCACTTGGTTCGTGTTGGCCTAGGAGGAATTACAGGTATTATGAGCCTTCAGTGGGCGTGCGAATGACCACAGAAGAGCGTGTTACTGATATAAGTATTTTGTGATGTTCAAAAGAGACTGTACCTCTTAGACAAGCCTTTTCATCTTATATTAGTCCAAGATGGCTTGTGGTGCCAGTGACTTCTTATATAGATTGAGTCGGCATAAAAGCGGCAATACGCATACATGCCTTAGATTATTGAGTCAATAAGTGTATGCACGACACGAAGGAAGTCAAAAAATATGTACATGCTTAAGATTTGGCTATAGCAGAAACATGTGCTTCGACACAAGATTTGGTATTGTGTTTTGAGTTGTTGACACTAAGTTCACAAGTCTATGATTGAGCCATTTGTACGATGAATAGGGGAAATTTGTAAGGTAATTTTTCAATTATACTATGTGGTGAGGCATGTCCTCGATGTTGTTACACGAATAAATTTTATGGTACGACTATTGTTGCTTCACAAAGTAGACGAGGAGTCTATGTCTTGAAACTGATCCAAAGACAAGATTAGAAAGACCACAAAATAATAAGTTGCACTTACTAAACAACGTGTTGGTTTTGTACGGGTAAGTGAGATGCTTCATACCAGTACGGTTGGTACTGACACCCCAGTAGTTTGAATGCAAGTTACAGGTACTTGCTCATTTGAGACAGAGCTCGCTTGGACGTGTCGATCAGGCATAGAGTTCCTTGACGTTTCAAGGCGTGCGGCTGCATTGAAGTCTATACCTATGTGGGACATAATGTATGGACATCCCCTTCTTCAAGTTGTAAGTCGAATGGCATGATTATTTATATTGAGAGATAAGAGAGAGCTGAATGATTATAATTAGAGAGAGTGTGAGCTCGAGTGATTTGTAATCTTGGAATCGAGCTGTTGTAATCTTATGTTCAATATCAATAAAGATGACTTATTTTCTATACATCTTGTACTATTCAACTTTTCTGTTTAATACTTTTGTGCGACGACCCCGTCACTAACCTGCGTAATCGGTCATTATGGTATTCACCTTGTACGAGTGCAACTTAGGCTCGTGCAGTATTACGTCCTAGCGAGGACGATCGATTCTGTAGAACTAGGACATGACATAAATTGGTATCAGAGCACGACTTTATGTCATTGAAATTTTTTTACTACCACATTTCTGGCTTGAGGGCATTTTTGTCTTATTGGTGATTTTTGAATTTTTAATAATTTATTGAATTGGTCAATTCTAGTTTGACTTTGACTCATTGAGACTAGTAGACTAGCCTAGAACCTAACCCTAGCTATGGTAACCCTAGTCTAACTTGAGTTAACCCATTTTATTCATTAGAGATTAGTTTTAGAATGAGAGGATTCGGTTTAGTGAAATTAAGTCATGACTTATGGTTTTATGAAATGGCTTATGACTTCATGACTTAAATGATTAGGACTTAAACCCATGGGACAATACATGAAACCCTAAACCTAATTAGGACACCCATGGCCGGCCACACTAGGAGGAGCACCCCTATTTAATGTCATGTTGGCTTGTTCTTGCCTCTTTTAGTGCTTGACCTAGATTTTGAAGAAAAGGTATTTTTTCCCTTCCAAAAATCCTAATAAATTCATTTTAATTCCTTTTTAACCCTAGTCTTTTGCATTAGGATCTAATTTTTGTGTGTTTACTTTTCTGGAGGTTCATCTCAGTTTTTGTGTTATTTGGAGCTTGGGAGTTGCTATTTGGAATCCTTCCATTTGGGGCTTTCTTGGAGATTTGACACTCATAGGTAAAACCCTCAAATTATGTTTTATTCCTGATTTTAGTGCATGATAGCTTAGATATAGGTGTCCCCTAGCTACAGTAGAAATTTTGTGTCATTTGTATTCGGTTTAGTGTCCGTATCGAACACGTATCACTGGTGTAGGCTAGGTGTTCGACGAAATGTCCGAACCATTTCGATTTGCTATTTTCGCAAATGTATTTGAATTGAATCCTAGATCTAGGGTTTGCTTAGGGATTTTTGTTATTTCTTCCTAATTTTAGTTTCGTGTCGTGTCTACACGGGGATACGAACACACTGTCCACACACGGTACACTGTGTTCTGCATCACAGGGTCAATAACTCCCGATACAGGACACGTGGACATACCATTTTTGGCGAGGGTCTTGGGGCATCATCTGCCATCATCCTCTCAAAAGATGGAATTTTGGGGTGACATGTGCGAAGAGAAATCCTCCCCGTACTGGCCGTACGGCCTGCCGTTACGCGTGCAGGAACGCCGCTGATACGCAGCTAGAACAGACACGACACGTATCGTGGAAATAGTTCAGGCTATCCTAGGGGTAGCCCTACCCCAGTCGTACGTGTATGCAATGCCACGTGTCACCACGTGGCCTGTGTCGTGTGCAGGACATGCGTGCACGCGTGCACGACGCTGTGCGCAGTCCGGTACACGTGTGTGTGTCTGTGAATGCTCATGGTGTTTGGACACGCTTGTGTCCACTTGGATGAACATGTATGAAGTGTAAACACGTGCACATGTGTAAGATGTTTTACCAACATATAATTTATCATATTAACATGATTTTGATACTCGAATGTGGAATTCCCCTATCCGACTGATACTCTAGTTCCAGTTTTAAATTCTAAAGTTCAATTCCCTTTTTAACTGATTTCGAATGTTAAGTTTCATGATTTATTCATCTATACATGTGTATTAGACTATTATAAAGTTGATTATTGGTTAGTGTTAGGTTTTTTAGGTTTCGAATTGAGTTTTGAACTAATGAACTGCTATATAAAACTGTCGACTGATACATGGTTAGGATTTAATTCTGATTTTAGTTTTCGTTCCTAAAACTTATTTTTATTGATGTTGATTGCCATATTTGATTCACACACATGTATTGGTTATTGGTAGGTTGGTTATACATGATAGATTAGGTTTTACACTAGAGAAATGGATTTCAATTGATGTTGAGTCTTTGAGTTCAACTATTAGCTAAATATAAACTGTCAACTTGGGTTCCCAATTTCCTGAGATCTCTTGCACTATACTGCCATGCTCTACACACACACCCACATATGTTGGTATCACTGTTAGCAATTTTTCACTGTCATGGTAACACACACTCTATTGTTTACATGTATACCTTAACACACTCACAACCTAGCTAACACCCTATCATCTAAATGTCATGTGACACATTACACTACACTGTTAACACATGGTAACACATGACACACACACACACTAAATTGTATATGCCTCACACGCATGTCCCTCTCCATATCACTTTATGCATATATCTATATGTGATATATATATATCTATATAGCTATAGGTAAATGTGAGTTATTTATATAAATTAAATATATTTCAAATGTGTGAAATGTGTGAGAATATACATATGTGTGGAATATATGTTTAGCCTATGGCTCATAGCTTGTGTATATGGCTTAAATGCCAGTTAAGGTGTGTAGTTGGCTTGTATAGCCTAGAAATTGTGTGTGTATGCTAGAATAGGCTGGTTAGGCTTAGTAAGACTTGTTTGGGTTAGGCTTGACCTAGTTGACCTAGTTTGACTATAATAAGTTGACTAGAGTTGACCAAGGGTTGACTTTAGCCTAGATTGACCCCAAATATCATGTAGATGCATTGTAGCAGTCTGTTATATTATTTTAGACTTGTAGTGACTTGTACTGTTCTATAGGAGACAGGCACCACTCCTTGGACAGTAGATTCTCTTCAGATATTCGGGATACCAGGCGAGTACATTCAATGATAGTTTTCATTGTCTTGATATCTGCTATATCCGATTCAGTTGTAGTGTCTTACTCGATTTTCAGTCACGATAGTTCACGGACTAGTATATGTTGGATCATGACATGGGATGTTGTTCCTAGATTTTCGTAGTATATTGGTACATTTTCTGTCTTATTCCGTGTATTAATATAGACATCATTCCAAAGGGGACTTGCTACCCTCTCATGGAATCCCGTGTCATGACGTGTCATGTCCAGATCCATTATACTATTTAGGGATAGGGGAATTATTAGAGGTTATGTGATCAAAGCCCCATGTCACTATTATGCTTGCGCCACTCTCACCTCACGTAGGGTGTAGCAGATTCCTCCGTGTGCTTGTTATCCAGGTTGGCCGGCATGACCCTGTTGTGAGATTTTCGTGTGATTGTCGGGCCAAGTGGATAGCCTGATCATGTTTTCCTAGCAGATCACATAACGTTCTAATAATTCTAGTCACATTTTTATATTTATTTTTCATAGGAGGCTAAGTTTTGTTCGGGAGAAGGGTTACAACCCCGGTCCTTATTTGGTTTACGGGTTGTAACTCGGCTTTCGAATAATTCCCAAGTCATCCTATATATTGTCGTCCTATTCAGTACTCACATCCTGTTATATATTTTCTGTAGATTTTGTCCTGTATTTTATATGTTCTACATACTCTTATGCTATACTTTGATTGGAGGCTAGGTTCTGTTCGGGAGGAGGATTACAACCCCAGTCCTTGTTTGGTTTACGGGTTGTAACTCGACTTTCAAATGGATGAGACACCATTAGTTTAGACGACCAATACAGCAGGATCCATTAGCAGTGGATGAGACACCATTAGTTTAGATTAGTCATTTTTTAGTAGTATTTATTCTCTGGATTATTGTATTTAAGATTTGGGATGTTTCTGGATTTGTGTTATCTTAGACACTTAGAACTCTATCTGGTTGTATCTCTATGGTTTCATTTCATATCTATCTATCTTTTTATCATATTCTACCTTAGATGTGATTGAGACTGTATTTGCTATGTCACCTCCATTCAGAGTGTATATACTGTACAGGTACCCTTATATTTTGTCTAGTTGTAGTATTTATAGACGACCTATACAGCGTTCTACCGCCGATTCTACGACGTAGACTGGACGTACCCACTTCTCGTGCCCTTACTCTAGGGTGCGGGTCGTGACACGTTTTTAGTGGTGGCCCATGCAGGTCAGAGTCGCAACTAGTATGATTTCGTAGTGGTACTTGACTTAGAGCGCTGCTACGAGCCTGCATTAGGATATAGGTTCTAGGTTATGATAGGAGGTACTCAATCACAGTTAGGACTCCTTGAGAGATTTCTGGGATGCTTGAGAATCTTATTAAACTTCAATTTGAAATCATTTTCCTTGTTTTGTTCGCTCCCACTCCTTGATTATTAAATTTGATTTTTGATGGAACGTTGTTGACTTTGATTTTCCTATCGAGATGATTTTTATGACCTGAATTATGATATTTTCTGATAACATATGTTGACGGGAATAACAGGGATGGTAAAACGTCTACTTGATTATGGAACCTGTAGTTTATCGCAGCCATATTAGCTGGCATGGCGGAAACATAGAGACCTGACTTCGGATGCACGTATCTTGGTTATGAGATTTGGAATTTCTCGCAGCTATACTAGTCGGCATAGCGAGATTTCCAGACGATATGATTATATAGGTGCATACCCAAGTTATGGAATCTATCGTTTATCGTAGCCTTGTTTACTGGCATGGCGAGGACTCTGAGTAACATGATTTTGGACAGACGCATATGATTATCAGATTGTATCTTGAGAAGGTTTTTAAATATATCATCTATGTCGTACCCTTCTGTTGTTATAAAATTGTATTCCATCATCAAATAACTTCGGAGTAGGGATATTTTAGTTTATAGAGCTTATTCATATGTAGTTCTTTCATAGTGTGATGATATGATGACTGGTAGAGTGTATGTGTCCTAGAGATGATAGTTAGCATTAATATTAGAATAATAATCCATTGTAGATGATTCTCCTATTATTTATAATACCTACCAGTTTTTATGTAGGATGCTAGTCTGCCTTACAGCCTTGATGATTTTCTTATTATTTACCTTACCCTTTCCAGTAGGGCATCCATGACCAGAGCCTGTCCTTGAGTGTAGCTTAGCTTCACCTGAGACTGAGGGTTTTCCTCTGCCTCCTATAGTGGTACCCTATACCATATTCTCGGGAGGGTTGTTTCCTGATGGAGCTCAGATATACGGACTCTCGGGGATGTGTTGGAGGCACAGAGAGTTCAGGCTGAGACCTTGAGGGAGTAGTATCCAGTTCCACCTAGAGCCTCAGAAGTACCCAAATTCCAGCCTAGACCTTAGCATGTCTTTGAGATAATTGACCCACATTGCTTGTATTTTATGATACCTTGTGATTGCTTTGTGCGGTAGTATGACTAGAATGATGAGAAGGGAACCCTAGAGAAAGTATGCTAAGTAGACGAATATTCTTCTATGACTTTGATTTCTGGAACGTCAGAGATGTAAACCTTTGGAAACTTCCTTCATGAGTTCGTAGTAGACGAGATTATCTTCACCTTGATATATTATGTCCCGCTCAAAATTGTTCCCTTGTGCTACTTTCGTATCACAGCTTTCGGTCCAATTTAGGCCATTGATCATTTCTACTTTAATTATGATTATCATATGCACATTGCCATGACTTTTAAATTACGAGCACAAGATTAGTTATTTTCTTAAAACCAACTTCACATGCATGACCTATACATGACACCCTACACCCGTGACCTTCGTGTCCTACTCGGACACGCGATCTTGTGCTTCATCATTATCACACGACTTTCCTGACACATTAGACTCAGATACACAAATCACACTTCACTCTCTTGCAATTGACACTTCATTCCCTGCTACTTAGGCATATAACCTATAATTTGATCATGTCCTATATATAGATGAACTACTGCACTACCTTAGTCCTGTATACCTAAAATGTCCACACAAATTGGCCCTGCACTTCACATAACTTTTCTTACATATCCTTGATTCATATGCACTCATTCATTCCTGTACTTCTTCACCACTTGCATATCCTGCAGTATGTCATATTAACTATTGCATGTTCTGTTTACCTGGTATCCTCATTTATTTTACTGATACTCATCAAGTATCAGAACATGAGACCATGTCCTGACCACATATCATCATCCTTCATAATTCAACCCGTTTTCATGATTTGCTCAGCCAATGTAGGGTCCTGCCCCTATAGAGCAACCCACCATAGTTTTTTAGGTTCAACTTTTCTTCCCAACCTATATGTAGTGTCAGACTTTATTTTATTATAAGTTCTGACCTTCACCACCTTTTATACCTGCATTGGATGTCTTGCTTAACTTGTAATCTCCACTACATGCAGAGATTTGTATGCATCATTACCCTGTACTGTCAAGCTTTAATCATTGCTTCACTGCATCCACTCTTATTGTCTCACAACAGGACAATAGTTGAGTATCAGTTCCAGTTTAGCCACTTAGGTATTGTCCTGCTTCCAGGGTTAACCATATTGCATGTCCTGTCCCTTTGTTTTGATTAAATTGTTGCTTGTGCTAGTAACCCTTCATATTTGGCTAATGTTATGCATTGTGTATATATTATAGGGATATATGTGATAAGTGAAATGGGTTAAGGGGTTCTGCATATATTGTATAGATTAGGCATATGAAATGGTTAGTCTATATGTATGAATAGATGATACACTTAGAACAGTGTGGGTTCTACGGGTTACATTAGGGATATATAGGTATTAGAGGATAAGATATATGGGGTTATGTGAGGTATTTTAGAATATGTGTTATGTTTAAGGGTTAGAAGTTATGAGTCTAGTTTAATATAGAGTATACATGTGTATGTTTGAACTTAGGATTTAGTTGGTCTTGATATTTTTTTTTAGCACTATAATCTATTTTAGTCTAAACCCTAGATTAGCCATTGACCCAATAGTCCAAGTTGGCTTAGTTGACCAGTTGTTGACCAAGTGCTTAGATATTGACAAATTGACTAGTTGTTGACCAGTAGTTGACCATTGGCTATGTTTGACTTAGTTGACTGGAGATAGGATTAGAAGTAGGTTGTTATTTGTTTTTGTTTGTTTGATCGTGTTGATTAATTAGTAACTTGAGACCTTGCCTATGATTAGGTTGGAGACATGGTTTTTCTGCGGATATCACCGACTCGTGGTACCATACATTTTGGTGGAGGTAGGAAGCTTAGCCCGTGCTTCATCAGACCTTTTGTGATCAGCGGAAGGGTCGGTGATGTGGCTTACAGGCTAGACTTGTCCTGCACTAGTGGGTGTCCACAACGTATTCAACGTATCACAGTTGAGACGATACGTAGCTGACCCTAGCCATGTGCTTGATCATTCGGAGATTGAGGTAGGACCTACTCTCAGTTATTCAGAGCAGTCTATGAAGATTCTGGATCGCCGAGAGAAGGTACTGAAAAACCAGGTGATACCCTTGGTTCGCGTCTCATGGAGGCATCATTCTCCAGGAGAGTCCACTTGGGAGTGGAAGGATGAGATGCGCGAGCGATACCCATATCTGTTTGCACCGTGAGGTATGATTATCTATCCCTCTCATCAGACTAGTTTTGCCTTTTAATTTCGAGAACAAAATTATTTTAAGGGGGGTAGATTTGTCACTACCACATTTCTGGCTTGAGGGTATTTTTGTCTTATTGGTGATTTTTAAATTTTTAATAATTTATTGAATTGGTGAATTCTAGTTTGACTTTGACTCATTGAGACTAGTAGACTAGCCTAGAACCTAACCCTAGCAATGGTAACCCTAGTATAACTTGAGTTAACCCATTTTAGTCATTAAAGATTAGTTTTAGAATGAGAGGATTAGGTTTAGTGAAATTAAGTCATGACTTATGGTTTTATGAAATGACTTATGACTTCATGACTTAAATGATTACGACTTAAGCCCATGGGCCAATACATGAAACCCTAACCCTAATTAGGATACCCATGGTCGGCCACACTAGGAGGAGCACCCCTATTTCATGTCATGTTGGCTTGTTCTTGCCTCTTTTAGTGCTTGACCTAGATTTTGAAGAAAAGGTATTTTCTTCCCTTCCAAAAATCCTAATAAATTCATTTTAATTCCTTTTTAACCCTAGTCTTTTGCATTAGGATCTAATTTCTATGTGTTTACTATTTCTGGAGGTTTATCTCAGTTTTTGTGTCATTTGGAGCTTGGGAGTTGCTATTTGGAATCCTTCCATTTCGGACTTTCTTGGAGATTTGACACTCATAGGTAAAACCCTAAAATTATGTTTTATTCCTGATTTTAGTGCATGATTGCTTAGGTATAGGTGTCCCTAGCTACAGTAGAAATTTCGTGTCATTTGCATTAGTTTTAGTGTCCGTATCGGACACGTATCATAGGTGTTCGACGAAATGCCCGAACTATTTTGATTTGTTGTTTTTGCAAATGTATTTGAATAAAATCCTAGATCTAGGGTTTGCTTAGGGATTTCTGTTGTTTCTTCCTAATTTTAGTTTCATGTCGTATCCACACGGGGACACGAACACGCTGTCCACACACGGTATACTGTGTCCTGCATCACAGGGTCAATAACTCCCGACACAGGACACGTAGACATGCCATTTTTGGAGAGGGTCTTGGGGCATCATCTGCCATCATCCTTCCAAAAGATGGGATCGTGGGGTGGCGTGTGCGAGGAGAAATCCTCCCTGTACTGGCCGTGCGGCCTGCCATTACGTGCGCAGGAACGTCGCTGATATGCAGCTAGAACGGACACGACACATGTCGTGGACATAATGTAGGCTGTCCTAGGGGTAGGCCTACCCCTGGCGCACGTGTATGCAAGGCCACGTGTCACCACGTGGCCTGTGTCATGTGCGGGACATGCGTGCACGCGTGCACGACGCTGTGCGCAGTCCAGTGCATGTGTGTATGTGTGTCTATGAGTGCTCGTGGTGTTTGGACACGGTTGTGTCCACTTGAATGGACACATATGAAGTGGTAGACACGTGCACATGTGTAAGATGTTTTACCAACCTTTAATTTATCATATTAACATGATTTTGATACTCGAATGTGGAACTCCCCTATCCGACTGATACTCTAGTTCCAGTTTTAAATTCTGAAGTTCAATTCCCTTTTTAACTGATTTTGAATGTTAAGTTTCATGATTTATTCATCTATACATTTGTATTAGACTATTGTAAAGTTGATTATTGGTTAGTGTTGGGTTTTTAGGTTTTGAATTGAGTTTTGAATTAATAAACTGCTATATGAAACTGTCGACTGATACATGGTTAGGATTTAATTCTAATTTTAGTTTTCTTTTCTAAAACTAATTTTTATTGATGTTAATTGCCATATTTGATTCACACACATGTATTGGTTACTGGTAGGCTGGTTTTACATGATAGATTAGGTTTTACACTCGAGAAATGGATTTCAATTGATGTTGGGTCTTTGAGTTGAACTATTAGCTAAATATAAACTGTCAACTTGGGTTCCCAATTTCCTGATATCTCTTGCGCTATAGTGCCATGCTCTACACACACACCCACACATGTTGGTACTGCTGTTAGCAATTGTTCACTGTCATGGTAACACACACTCTATTGTTTACATGTATACCTTAACACACTCACAACCTAGCTAACACCCTATCATCTAAATGTTATGTAACACATTACACTACACTGTTAACACATGGTAACATATGACACACACACACTAAATTCTATATGCATCACACACATGTCCCTCTCCATATCACTATATACATATATCTATATGTGATATATATATCTATATAGCTATAGGTAAATGTGTGCTATTCATATAAATTAAATATATTTCAAATGTGTGAAATGTGTGAGAATGTACATATATGTGGAATGTATGTTTAGCCTATGGCTCATAGCCTGTGTATATGGCTTGAATGCCAGTTAAATTGTGTAGTTGGCTTGTATAGCCTAGAAATTGTATGTGTATGCTAGAATAGGCTGGTTAGGCTTAGTAAGACTTGTTTGGGTTAGGCTTGACCTAGTTGACCAAGTTTGACTAGAATAAGTTGACTAGAGTTGACCAAGGGTTGACTTTAGCCTAGATTGACCCCAAATATCATGTAGATGCATTGTAGCAGTCTGTTATATTATTTTGAACTTGCAGTGACTTGTATTATTCTATAGGAGACGGACACCACTCCTCGGACAGTAGATTCTCTTCAGATATTCAGGATACCAGGCGAGTACATTCACTGATAGTTTTCATTGTCTTGATATCTGCTATATCCGATTTAGTTGTAGTGTCTTACTCGATTTCCAGTCACGATAGTTCACGGACTAGTATATGTTGGATCATGAGATGGGATGTTGTTCCTAGATTTTTGTAGTATATTGGTATATTTTTGTCTTATTTCGTGTATTAATATAGACACTGATTCCTAAGGGGACTTGCTACCCTCTTATGGAATCCCGTGTCATGGCATGTCATGTCCAGATCTATTATACTATTCGGGGATGGAGAAATTATTAGAGGTTATGTGATCAAAGCCCCATGTCACTATTATGCTTGCGCCACTCTCACCTCACATAGGGTGTAGCAGATTCCTCCGTGTACTTGTTATCCAGGTTGGCCGGCATGACCACTTTCGTGAGATTTTCGTGTGATTGTCGGGCCTAGTGGATAGCCTGATCATGTTTTCCTAGCCGATCACATAATGCTCTAATAATTCAAGTCACATTTTTATATTTATTTTTCATAGGAGGCTAAGTTCTGTTCGGGAGAAGGGTTACAACTCCGGTCCTTGTTTGGTTTACGGGTTGTAACTCGGCTTCCGAATAGTTCCCAAGTCATCCTATATATTGTCGTCCTATTCAGTACTCACATCCTGTTATATATTTCATGTAGATTTTGTCCTGTATTTCACATGTTCTACATACTCTTATGCTATACTTTGATTGGAGGCTAGGTTTTGTTCGGGAGGAGGATTATAACCCCGGTCATTGTTTGGTTTACGGGTTGTAACTCGGCTTTCAAATGGCTCCCAACTCTTTCCATATCTTTGTCTTATATTTCATTATACTATCACTTATAAAATTTATCAATTTATATGAAACTGCTATTAGTGTTTGTACTTTCTTATTTTCCTGACAGGATAATCGTTGATGTTTACAGAGTACATGTTAGCTGATTGCTCTACCTTTTACGGGTATGGCCAGGATAGAGTTTGATGAGACATTACCCCTGAATCTCCAGCAGGATCCATTAGCAGTGGATGAGACACCATTAGTTTAGATTAGTCATTTTTTAGTAGTATTTATTCTCTGGATTATTGTATTTAAGATTTGGGATGTTTCTGGATTTGTGTTATCTTAGACACTTAGAACTCTATCTGGTTGTATCTCTATGGTTTCATTTCATATCTATCTATCTTTTTATCATATTCTACCTTAGATGTGATTGAGACTGTATTTCCTATGTCACCTCCATTAAGAGTGTATATACTGTACAGGTACCCTTATATTTTGTCTAGTTGTAGTATTTATAGACGACCTATACAGCGTTCTACCACCGATTCTGCGACGTAGGCTGGACGTACCCACTTCTCGTGCCCTTACTCTAGGGTGCGGGTTGTGATAACTTTGATTTAATTCTTTTGAACTCTTATGTTGCTTTCGTACTCGATATTAATAATGCTCTCTCAATGTTCCGCAGGATGTTCCATACAATAAGTCTAAATAATTTTGTAAAATTCTATAAGGAAAATTTGGTTGAACAAAAGATGGTATCACGTAAGACACGGTTGACTGAGTTGAGCTAGGCAATATACACCAAGCCTTGAGTTAATTTTAGCAAGTTTTGTGTGGGATCAAAATATTTTTGGATGAGAATGATTTGGACTCGGTTAATAAGATGTTGGGTAGTGAACGATATAGATGCTTTCGAAAGATGATATCATCAATGCGATATAGATGGAACGTTCTTGGATTTTGAGGAATGGTTTGAACGGAGATTTGAAGTGATCGGTTGTGATTTGAAAAATTGTTTCGATTTCTCGAGTGACTTCATCCCTGAGTGGTATATGGTGTAGTCTTTGGGATGAAGATTTGGGGTACTAACGAGTCTATCAACAAGCGACGTGGAAGTGCAAAGCCTTAGAATAAGTACCACAGTATTAGTCATGACTTTAGATATTTCATATGAGTTTGATTCAGATGAATAATAAACGACACGCACCGGATTGGGATTGCGCCAAGTATGAATTACAAAATGATAGAGTAGGTAGCTTGATCAAAGTAAATTTAAGGTGTAACAAATGAATGACTCAGTCGAGCAATCAATATGGATCATATATGAAAAATCTTAGCACGAAACTGAACGAAATTGAATTTTGAATTTGAGTAAGGAAAGATAACACGATGGAAAGATAATATGCATGGAAATATTGATTTTAAGATACATGGATGATTTAAGTATTTGAGATAGACATTGCTCGATGACTCAAGTAATAGTAAAGACTGATATGATTGAAGGTACTTAAGATGGATAGATAGACAATGTGACTTGGAGTTTAAACTAATTGATCATGCAACTAGTTCGAGAGATAGCTATAGCTGAATTAATTTTGGATTGTAAGAGCTGATCGTATATCTAAATCGATGATAACACTGATAGCATGATCGATTTATTGGAAAAGAAAGATCGTCAGGTTATGTATATCATCGATGGTATTGAGATTTATGAAAGATCGATGTGCAATAACTCGGGAGTACTCTGATTCGAGGATTAATGATCGTGTCAAATGTTATTATTTGAATGGATTCTATATATACTTTGTGATTTTGATAGTAAGGAATGTTTGGATGACTTCATAAGATGAACTTGAAGTATAAATAAATGAATATTAATCGGACTATGAAAAATGAAAATATTGTCGGATTGGATGATCAATGATATAAGAATTGTTATGAATCAGAAAACTTAGTAGGCTATCTTGCGATTTTGCAGGAAGATAGTGTAGGAACGAAATCGTAAAGCACAATACTCTAGGGGGGGTGAATAGAGTTGACAACGGAAATATGCTAATTAAAAAATATTAGCAGCAAGATCACAGAATAATAATCACAACTAAGTAATGTAAAGGCAGAGATAAGAAAGCAAACGCAAAGACAGCGATGTATACTGGTTTCCCTCTGTTGAGGACTAATCCAGTCGGTAGAACTCTTGCTACCAGTTGAATCCACTATTGGCAAAACCGCAAGTTTTCTTACGAAGTCCTTGCAACTTCTACAACGCGAGCTTTGATACGAAGAACTCGTCCAACTTCAATTGTGAAGAGGTATTCTTCAATCAAGCCTTCTGATTACAATCTCTCAGAAACTTCTAGACCGCACCGCACTGGTAAATTGACTAGAAGATTGTAATTGGCTTGGGATCTGAAATTTAAAGCTCAAGAAAACTCTTTGGAAGACTGAAAGCTTTAGATAGAGAGAATATTGAAAGTGAATGAGTGAGTTGAAATGATCGAAATCCTTCTCTATTTATAGGAATTCCAAAGACAGAATTCTGGCAAAATTCGGGCAGAATTCGGACAGAACTCGATGAGGAAATCTCGGTCAAATCCGCAACTGCAGGAGGACCAAGTTCCAGAGAATTCAAAAATCAAAACGGCTACCAACCGAACTATGGCCGAACTCTGGCCGAGTTCTGTCAGGGTTAGGTTAGGTATTTAAAAATAGATTTTGGGGATATTTGAAAACCTTTTTGAAAAACCTTTTTGAAACTTTTGTTAATAAGAATATTTTTCAAAACAAAGGACATTTAAAAGACATTTTGAAAACATTTTAGAATTGCCTATTTGCCAGTACGACTCGGTGTACAACGTATTTCTAGACTCAATAAAATGAAAAATACATTGCTCAAAGAAATACAGACTCGAACAGGCAAACATTGCTTCGGTCTTGAACTGTGTAGATAGCTGTTCTTGATCATATCCAAGAGTCCGATATATCCTGACTAGCTTCATATATCCAGACAGAGTTTGATCAATTATTAAAATCAATTTGACCATGACCATTGGGCCAACAATCTCCCCCATTTTGATAATTGACAAACTATGAATGATATAACATTTAAGCTTGAAATAAAATCAAAACTTGTTCATGTTCTGCGTTTTCTCAAAAGAAATGTTAGATCTTTATTTTTCTCCCCCGTTGTCATTTAGCAAAATAATTGCTAAAGAGAAAAACTCTCCTGCAATCAATGCATAAATAACAGACAGTGAAGAAACACAAGAAAATAATCATGATAAATGATAGAAATAATAAAGAAAATTTAAATGTCATCACAGGCATGTATTTGTACTCAGGCAGTTTATGATAAACAAAGAATTATTTCACAGGCAGTTATTAAAGCAGCAAAAGATGCTAAGTAAATAAACTGATGTGAACCATAAACTACGAAATCCATAACGATGAAAAGATGTTCAGAAGACATCAATAAAATCCAGTACAAGTCCTCAAAAGAAATATTAAAGTCTAAAAAGATAGAAAAACTTGGAATGTTAAAGCATTTCCAAGTGTACAGTAGATAATATCTAAGTCTCAAAAATTAGATAACATATCACATATCCTCATCATCATCAGCATGACCAGCATGTCTAGAAGGACCAGCTGTAGAGGTGCCCGCGCCAGAAGGGTGATGAGGAGAGCCAGTGTAAAACTCACCAACATAAGCTCGAGGAGCACGGTCAGAACGGTACCAATCATATGCGTTACCGGACTGAAAGTAGGCATGAACAGCCTCATCCTCACAGTGGTAACCAGAGAAAGCTGGATCTCTAGGAATGGAACCGGCAGAATGTCCAGTCTGGGCAAACCGAAGATTAGCTAAAGAATTTACAATCGCCTGATAACATGTGACGTCGCGGAACTCACGCTCGCGAGCCATGTCCGTCATCGAGACGTGCAAATCTGAAAGGTGCCGGTGTATGCCCTCAAATGTCATAGCATACTGCTGAGGAGGTGGAGGAGATGGAACAATAGCAGGGGCAGTAGGAGGAGCAGCAGCAGTCATACTGCGACGAGATAACTTGAGAAACTTGGGCTCAGGGTCTTGAGTACAAGTAGATAAATCAATGTTGAAACGCTGGAAGATGCGTGAAAGAATCATCGCATAAGAGAGATTTCTATCTCTTGCACGACAACGTCCCATCATCTGAATAATGGTCTTAGGGGCAAAAAATAGAATCCCCTTAAGAATGTGATACATAGCAGATAATTCAAGAGACGTGACATCATCCTTCGAAGTAGATTTCGGAAGGAGAGTGGAGTAAATGATACGGTGCAATTCATAATTATATAAACAAGTTCAAGTTGTTTGCCTTGAACTTTCCAGAGCGAACTCGATCAGGTGCACAGAGTTCCGCTTTGAAACTTGTAAGTGTCGTGCCGTCGGGGAAATCAAATTCAGTGATATCAACAAGCGGTTCACCTTCGTTGGGAATACCAAGGATTTTCCCTAAGATAACATCATTGAAATTGATATCCAATCCTCCAACACGAGTGCTTACATCAAACGTGTTTAATATGATATTGCAGTAGAACAGTCTAATGGCATTAGTTGCTACTGGAAAACAGAGTTTAACAAAATATTGTAACCCTAATGCCTCAAAGAAAGGTCGGTGTTCTGGAAATACAGTCCACTTGATGGGAGTGCCTGTGCATATAGATCTCATGGAAAATTTTCCATACCACAGTAGGGCTTGATCTAGGGTTTGAAAGTAAAACCCGTCGAACGCACCATCGCTAGATTGGACTAGCAAAAAGAGGGAATCCGTGGGTGGATTCGAAGATGAACCTTCCTCACTTGGGTTGGTTGTCTTCTTCCTCTTTAAGGGGTTAAATCCCTTAGGTGCCATTTGTACAAAATAAGTAAATAGCACGAAATTAAACGGAGGGGAAATAAGGAGTTATACCTCCCAAAATTTGAGTATGTTGTAGAGAACAAAGAACTCCGCACGAATCCAAAGTTTGGATTGATTTTACCACTTGGATTGGAAGAGAAGGGGTGGTGAAGAACTAGGGTTAGGGGGTTCTCTCGCGCGGCTGCTGTTGCTGTTTGATGAAGTTTAGAAGCAATGAAGAAGAAAGGTTCTCGGGTTCTGGTTATATAACCTGATACCTTCAACCGAACTCGGGCTGAATTTGGTCCGAAGTCTGGCCGAATTCGCCTGGGGTTGGTTTGAAATACTTTTTTTTTCATTGGCTCATTTCAAATATTTAATTCAAAGATTAGTAATTTTGACATTAAAATAATATAATTAATGTTATTTTATAAATTAAAATTTTTTTACACAGCGACTGTTTCAGATTAGCTGTAGGAGTACTGTCCCAGCTGGCGGTGGTTCACCGGAGAACTCTTAAGTACCGCTTCGCTTCAACCGTAGTTGTGGTGACAGACAGACTCTTTATTGGCTTGTCTCTAACACAGTTTTTGCATATTGAAATAAAATCAATTAACATTATTGACGTCCAAAATTCCTAATTCTCGACGTAAATAATTGAAACGATCTTCTGCTAGAGATTTTATGAAAATGTCAGCTAATTGATTCTCAGTATCTATGTATACAAGGTCAATATCTCCATTTTGATGATGATCTCTAAGAAAATGATGTCGAATCTCGATATGTTTTGTACGAGAATGACATACAGGATTCTTAGTCAAATTAATAGTGCTCGTGTTATCACAGAAAATGGGAATATGTGTATAAAATAAATTATAGTCTTCCAAGGTTTGTTTTATCCACAAAATATGAGCACAACAACATCCTGCGGCGATATACTCAACCTCTGTTGTTGATAGGGCTACAGAATTTTGCTTTTTACTAAACCATGAGACTAAAGCCTTGCCTAAGAAATGACATGTGCCACTGGTACTTTTTCTATCAACTTTACATCCAGTAAAATCTGCATCCGAATAACCAGCAAGGTCAAAGGACTTAGTTTTGGGATACCATAAGCCAACAGAAGAAGTGCCCTTAAGGTATCGAAAGATACGCTTAACTGCGCACAGATATGATTCCTTTGGATTAGCTTGAAAACGTGTACACGGGCAAATACTAAACATAATATCTGGACGACTAGCAGTTAAATAAAGTAAACTACCGATCATACCTCGATACTTACGTGTGTCGATCTGCTTGCCTTGTTCATCAATATAAAGCTTTGTTGAAGTTGCCATCGGAGTGACAATAGGTTTGACATTGTTCAGATCAACCTTCTTTAGCAAATCTTTTGTGTACTTGGCTTGATTTATGAATGTCCCATTATCAGTTTGTTTGATTTGCAGTCCGAGAAAGAATTTCAGCTCTCCCATCATGCTCATCTCAAACTCATTCTGCATACACTTAGAAAATTTTTGACACAGAGATTCATCAGTAGATCCAAAAATGATGTCATCAACATAGACTTGTATTAAAAGAAGCTTACCATTAAAGGACTTAATAAAAAGTGTAGTGTCAACCTTGCCTTTTGAAAAACCGTTGTCAAGTAAAAAAGAGCTGAGACGATCATACCAAGCACGAGGGGCTTGTTTCAAACCGTATAAAGCTTTTTTCAACTTGAAAACATGATCAGGGTTTTTAAAATCTGTGAAACCTGGAGGTTGTGCTACAAAAACTTCTTCTTTAATAAAACTATTTAAAAATGCACTCTTGACATCCATTTGAAATAATTTGAAATTATGAAAACATGCAAATGCACATAACATGCGAATGGATTCTAATCTCACAACTGGGGCAAAAGTCTCATTGTAGTCGATACCTTCTTCCTGATTGTATCCTTGAGCTACGAGTCGAGCCTTATTACGAGTCACTAAACCATTCTCATTCAGTTTATTTCGGAATACCCAACGAGTGCCAATGACCGGACGATCAATAGGCTTAGGAACAAGTTCCCAAACTTGATTCCGTTCAAATTGGTTTAATTCCTCTTGCATAGCATCTATCCAAAAACTATCACTACATGCTTCATCAATAGTTTTAGGTTCTAGCTATGAAATGAATGCAACACTAGAAATAATATCTCTACTGGATGTACGAGTACTTACACCTTTGGTAATGTCACCAATTACCAAATCCTTTGGATGATCAGCCGTAAATTTTAATCTTTTCGGCAGACTCTGAAGGTAGCTGGTTCCTGGATCTTCTCTAGGAGGATCAGCTAGTGCCGAGCTTGGTTGAGAATCAGCTGTTATTGAGCTTGGTACAGTTGGATCTTCGTCATTGTCATCGATAGTCATTTGATTCAGTTCATCAAAAGTGACGTTGATTGACTCTTCGATGATCATGATTCGTTTGTTGAAGACTCTGTATCCTTTGCTCTTGGCCGCATAACCTAAAAATATACCTTCATCGGCCTTTTCGTCAAACTTTCCCAAATTGTTTTTTGTATTAAGAATAAAACATTTACAACCAAATATTCTAAAATATAAAACTGATGGAATTCTATCAAACCATAACTCAAATGGAGTCTTCTTCGATTTGGGTCGAATTAGAACTCTATTGGGAACAAAACAAGCTGTATTGACAGCTTCAGCCCAGAAATATTTGGATAGACTAAACTGGTTTAACATCACTCTGGCCATTTCGGATAGAGTTCTGTTCTTACGTTCCACAACTCCATTTTGTTGTGGAGTCCTAGGACAGGAGAACTCGTGAACAAAATCGTGTGTGTCACAAAATTGCTCAAACTCTGCATTCTCGAATTCGCCACCATGATCGCTTCTAATACGAGTGATCATGTAACCTTTTTTATTCTGTACTTTCTTGCAAAAGGCGACAAATTCGGACAATGCATCATTCTTGCGTGTCAAGAAGTATACCCACGTGTATCTAGAGTAATCATCTATAATTACAAAAGCATAAAGCTTACCTCCGAGGCTAGCAACTCTGCTAGGACCAAATAAGTCCATATGTAGCAATTGTAGAGGTCTAGTAGTACATACTGCGTTTACTGACTTGAATGTAGATCTGGTAGCTTTATTCTTTTCACATTGGCTGCATACCGAATCCTTCTTGAATGTAATGTCCGGTAAATCGCGTACTAGCTTCTTTGTGGATAATCTTGAGATTGTGTCCATATTTGCGTGACCGAGTCTCATGTGCCACAGATGACTCTCATCACTTTTAGCCATTAAGCATATACCTGAAATGTTAGTTTCTTCCAACAAATAGAAAACATATATGTTGTCTTCCCTGATACCTTCAAAGATAGTACTACCAGTTGAGCTATCAACTATAGTACATTTGTCTTTGCCAAAATTGATGCCATAACCATGATCAGCTAGATGACTTACGCTGAGTAGATTATATTTCAACTCGGTAACGAGACAGACATCCTTAATCACAGGATAGGGAGATTTACCAACATCACCGATACCTATGATATACCTTTCAAGTTATTACCGAAGGAGACATAGCCTTCCTTCTTCTTTTTCGACAGTGTTGCAAATAGTGTAGCGTCACCGGTCATATGATGTGAACAACCGCTGTCGAGGATCCATTTGCTTCTAGCATGTGAAAGGTGTTCCACCTACAAAATAATTTGCAGATGAAACTTTTGGTACCCATTTCTTGTAGGGTCCTGAAATGTTAGCCTTTGGTATCCAAGCATAAATATTTAAATCAACAATCTTTCTGATTCTACATGCAGATAAAATATGACCAATAAGCCACAATAATGACATTGTGCATGTCGAGTGTTGAAAGCTGAGTGGTGTGTATGGTTGGTAGGTTTAGGTTTTCTAGTATAGAAGAAAGCATGCCTATAATCCTGTTTGGGCTTAACCTTTTGGGGTAAAGGTTTGATAGGGTTAGGTCTGACAGTGTTTGGTTTGGGAATGTTCCAATTTTTCGGTAAGTGACACGTGTTAGGAAAGGAAGCAGCAGTCTCAGGCTGTTTTTCTAACCTAATTTCCAATCTTTTGGAAGTGTCATACAACTTAGTATAATCAGAAGTGAGTGTTTCCATTCTGATTTGTGCACTTTGAAGACTTTTCTTCTCTTTAGAAAGTTTTTCTTTCAGTTGGTCAGTAACCTTGTCTTTCTCTTCAGATGACTTGGTAGTCTCGTGTAATAAGAGCTTAATAGAGGAAAGCTCACCAGACTCACTAACATTATTTCTAACCTCAGCTAGTAGGTCGGTAAGTCTTCCTATTTCTCCTTTGTACTCTTTGAGTACCTTCTTAGAGGTCTGATATTTGCTACGCAGTTTCATGTAATCACTTATCAGTTCACTGAAGGCATCTCCTAGTTGCTCAAATATGAAGTTATCATATGTATCAACTACAGGTTCAATAGGTACCTGATCGGATGCCATAAAGCATACGTTTGCAGCGTCTTCTGATTGTTCATCTTCTGAGTCGCTAGCTTCACTTTCATGCTATATGCTGGTGTTGGCATATCTCCGAGATGTTGATCTCTTCAGGTTCCCTTTTTTATACAAGTTGCTCTTCTTGCTTGATGATGAGTTTGTAGGACAATCCTTCTTCATGTGTCCCTTCTTCTTGCAGCCATAGCAGACAGCATCATCTTGATACCAGTTGTTGCTGCTATTGTTTTCTTTGGTTCTTTTCTCATATCTCATGAATCTTTTGAATTTTCTTGCTAGGAGTGCTTAATCTTCAGCATCAGATTCGCTGCTGTCTGAGTCACCTTCAGCAGCTTTTCTGTGCTGAGCCTTGAAAGCGATCGTCTTCTCCTTTGGTGCAGGCTCTTCAAAATCTTGTAGCTCCAGTTCATGAGGGAGTAGCTTACCCATGAGTACTTCAAGGGACATAGTCGTGAGGTCGTTCTCTTCAATGATTGCAGTAGCCTTTGGAATCCAGTTCTTGGTAAGTGCTCGCAGAAGTTTATGAATCTTTTCATGGTTATTGTATTCTTTGCTTAGGAAGGACAAAGGATTTACAATATCCAGGAATCTTTCGAACATCTGAGTAACTGTTTCGTTGGGCTTCATCTTGAACACCTCATACTCTTGAGAAAGTCTGCTGACCTTTGATTCTTTGACTTGAGTCATGCCTTCATGTGTGACTTCAAGTAGCTTCCACACTTCATTAGCCGTTGGGCAGATAGACACCCTGTTAAATTCAGTTCTGTCTAAAGCACAAATTAGAGCCTTAATAGCACGTGAGTCAAGACTGGCCTTTTTCTTTTCCTCCTCTGTATATCTGTTATGGGGTTTTTCAACTAAAACTCCATCAACATTTATACGAGGTGGCTTTTGATAGCCATCGATAACAATAGACCATAAATCAAAGTCAAGAGATTTCAAGAAGAAACTCATTCGTGTTTTCCAATAGGTATAGTTCGTACCATCAAACAGTGGAGGTCTGTTTGTGGCCTGGCCTTCACTTGTAAATTTCACAGTTGCCATGTGTTGTGCTGTGATCTATATAACAATTAATTAAATGAATAAATAATTGCAATGTTATCTTGTTTTACCTGTAACACCCGCTCTGATACCAATAGTAGGAACGAAATCGTAAAGCACAATACTCTAGAGGGGGATGAATAGAGTTGACAGCGAAAATATGCTAATTAAAAAATGTTAGCAGCAAGATCACAGAATAATAATCACAACTAAGTAATGTAAGGCAGAGATAAGAAATCAAACGCAAAGACAGCGATGTATACTAGTTTCCTTCTGTTGAGGACTAATCCAGTCGGTAGAACTCTTGCTATCAGTTGAATCCATTATTGGCAAAACCGTAAGTTTTCTTACGAAGTCCTTGCAACTTCTACAACGCGAGCTTTGATACGAAGAACTCGTCCAACTTCAATTGTGAAGAGGTATTCTTCAATCATGCCTTCTGATTACAATCTCTCAGAAACTTCTAGACCACACCGCACTGGCAAATTGACTAGAGATTGGCTTGGGATCTGAAATTTAAAGCTCAAGAAAACTCTTTGGAAGACTGAAAGCTTTAGATAGAGAGAAGATTGAAAGTGAATGAGTGAGTTGAAATGATCGAAATCCTTCTCTATTTATAGGAATTCCAAAGACAGAATTCTGGCAGAATTCGGGCAGAACTCGATGAGGAAATCTCGGTCAAATCCGCAACTGCAGGAGGACCAAGTTCCAGAGAATTCAAAAATCAAAACGGCTACCAACCAAACTCTGGCCGAACTCTGGCCGAGTTCTGTCAGGTTAGGTTAGGTATTTAAAAATTAATTTTGGGAATTTTTGAAAACCTTTTTGAAAAACCTTTTTGAAACTTTTGTTAATAAGAATGTTTTTCAAAACAAAGGACATTTAAAAGACATTTTGAAAACATTTTGGAATAGCCTATTTGCCAGTACGACTTGGTGTACAATGTATTTCTAGACTCAATAAAATAAAAAATACATTGCTCAAAGAAATACAGACTCGAACAAGCAAAGATTGCTTCGGTCTTGAACTGTGTAGATAGCTGTTCTTGATCATGTCCAAGAGTCCGATATATCCTGACTAGCTTCGTATATCCAGACAGAGTTTGATCAATTATTAAAATCAGTTTGACCATGACCAATGGGCCAACAGATAGATGCATGGATTGAGACTAGTATGATTGAAATTTGAGGTAAGTCATGATCGATGAATTATGATTGATGTTATCCGACTTAGAAATTGGTATCGATGAATATGACTATGATTCTATAGTCGAGGTAATTGAGTTTGGACTGGTATGTTTATCTGTCAAATTGATGATTGCTTTTTTTTGAGAGTTGTGAGATTGTATCATTGAACCATGTTATGATCGCGAAAGGACTTAACCTACGATGGCTTTGTCGAAATGACTCGGACCCCTTGGAACGAATGTTGCATATACCAATAGGAGGAATCTATGCTCGATAGTTAGAAATTGGAGTGAGGCAAGCTTGGGTAGAAAATCCTGCATGGTTTGACTTTAGGAATTTGGGGTGAGTATTTGATATTGGTCGTACGGAAGAGAATGATTCATGACTTGGACTTACCTTTATGAGTTAGCCTAGCAATTAAGTAGACGTCCCTGTATCGAGAGATAGTATCGGTGCGATGGACCTAGTGCGAGTTACCTGGGTAGATAATATAACTGAGGAAGCTAGATAGAAGTGTTTGAAATTTTTTTGAGGATTAATACGATTAGATATTGGTTGATCGAATGATTCAAATATATGGAATCAGATTTTATAACAAGGAAGAAAGTTGACATTTAAAGATGAAGTTGTATTTCGAAGAAGTCAAGTTACTTCTTGAGGATGGAATTATGCCTGTTTGTTTTGTTCGGATTCTCTATCACGAGGCTTGACTGAAATGCATATATTTTGGGAACGCCTTAAATATGTGCACAGTCCAACTCAAGTGGTATGTTGAATTCAAATAAGACTGAAGGGAGGATCAGGATGTGCTAAAAAATTATAAAATTTTATGCTCGTGAAAATATTGATGAAGGCATGATCGATGTAGTAGAATGGGTTTAAACTTGTAGCAATAGGATTCGAGGTACATATATTGAATTTGCATAGGCGGGATTTAGAACATTGACTTTGATGTTGTATAGATTGATCGAAAGAATTATCGTTGGTTGGTTGAATCGAATATGGAAGAACAAATTTTCTAGTATAGAGGAAAGTTGGTGATTAAATATAAACTTGTGTCGTGAGGAAGTCAAAAGTGTTCTTGATGATTGAATAAAAAATAGAAGTTTATTTGGACGAGATTGAACGATACAGTCGTAATCGAAATTATAATTGGGAAAGTGTGAACATGTTGAGTAATAACGGATCCGGACTGTGATTGGTTGTTGCAAAGGGTTGGAAAATTTTGGAAAATAGAACGTATGCAATACAAAACAATGAGTCCAGAAGATAGATAGATTGATTGACGAGAATTTAGTATCGATACATGTGTTTGTGAATGAGGCTTACATGCGGTTAGGTTTGGAATTCAAATTTAAAGACTTAAGGATTGTCGAGAATTGGTTAAGGGGCAACACTGGGTTTTGAATAGGAGTTGATGAGTAATTGGTTACATATTTTAAAGTAATGTAAGGATATCGCTCGAGTGGATTTGTCCCAGAACTAAGTTTCATGTGTGTGCGGCAAGTTGTAGTTACTCCGTGTTTGAGAATAGAAGTATAGTTGATTGATGAAATTTTTTGCTACAGCATGAGAGCGACTCTGATTGATGAAACGAATATGAAGTTACGTTCGAGATATCCTTAACGATGTCAAGTGAATAAAAGCTGAGTATAAGTGACAAGTTGATGAGTGTATACTCAGGATGTTTCGAGGACAACTTTTTTGGGTAATGTATTATGTAGTGCCCCGTCCCGCTCAGTTCAACCGGATGAATCGAAACGCAATGTCGTTTGGACTTTATGCAATGTCATACTCGAAGTTATGCTCGACCGAGGTATCTCCTCACTCAAGTGGGTGGCTTCAATGAACTTGCCTCAGCTTGGCATTTACACTAATAAAATTGAGTTTTTACATGCACTGAGTAGGTTTGTTAATAAAAGAGATGAACCCACATAGCTAAGGGAATAATCTCATTAAGTCAAGTGTATGTGTAGAACATGAAAAAAGTGTCATCATATTGCTTAGATGTTCTCCATGATGGTTGTCAAAAGTTGGCACTTGGTCTTTCAACCTCACCTATTGAGTGAAAAAAGTTATGCAATGGGTTATTGACTTGATGTCATAGCAGTCACGGGCCCATGGTTCTACAGCTTGTTATAGCCACAAAGTCCTACGGTCTCAAGGCTTGTCATATAAAGTATGACTCGGTTGACGGCACTACACAGAACATGGTTGGTTCAAGGTAGGCAGGAAGGCTATCAAATAGTCGTTCCTGGGTTTGAGTTAAAAAGAAGAAATTAAAAACATTAAAAATGATCGGGCCTATAGGTCGTCGAGGCAGTCCCTGGTTTGGGAGCTGTATGGAAGATGGACAAGAAAGAAGAGAAATGGTTCAGTAGCATGGTGAGTTGATATAGAAGCATAAAAAAAATATGATAGGCGCATAAACTGCTATGCGCCTACAAGTTAAAGCACCACTCAACCTCAAGTCTGAGTATTTCAGTCCAGAAAGATGCATAAGTCTAAATGGCGCATGACTACAAAGACACATAAATACTTAGAGCTAATACAGAGATAAACCTCGAGCAGTGTACAGTATTCAGACTACGAGGAAGATGTCAGTAATTACAACATCATCATTATTATATTTTTACATGCTACAAAAAAATATGTTTCTGGGACGCCAAAAATTTGTCTTAAAAAGGCCCAAATTAGTCCTGAATTTTAATTTGGGACGAATTTTAGGACGGTATGTGACAGTGCTATTAGGGTGGCGTGGCAAAAAGTTTTAGGACAGAAAATACCGTCCTAACATGGTTTTAGGGTCGAAAAATCTAACCGTACCAAAAGAGTTTGAATTATTATATGTTTACGATGGTTTACTAAACTGTTCCGAAATAAAAAGAGTTTGTGACGAATAACGTCCGTCCTAGAAAAATTTGCCAGCATTATAAAAGGTTGTCGTTTAAATCTAGGATAATTACATAACCGTCCCAAAAGTAATACTTATCAAATTATTGTTTGTATTTTTCAACTATAAAATATATAATTTAAATACACATATAACATAATTCATATGATCATGGCCGTTGTCATGCATGTCCTCAGATGTATCTCCAAGTGTCGGAGCTCCAATACAAAAAAAGCTTAACATTAAGTAGAAGACAACAAAATCCATATATAACTGGCTATGTTCCTATGAGATGAATGTGGTGCATAACTGTTGTTGTTGCCTGTTTTCTTATAAGCAATGAAATGAATGATATTGTCCCTATCAGATGAATGAGATGCTACATATTCCTTGGGAATTTAATGATGTGAGATTGTGCAAAGAATAAATTGATGTGAAGTGATGGGGCTTGGGATCACTGAGATCACCAAGTGAAATGACGGTAATGTTGGAAATGAATAAGTCGTTGAGTACGACAATGATGAGGTGAGATAATACATAATGGCCTTTACTTATTTTAATATTTTACCATGCGACTTCGAACACGATCGAGTCGGACACGCATTCGCATGGTCATGGACAACTTGAATACAAGGTATTGTTTCCTCGGACGATTCCTAGGGCCCTGGGGACCGACTCGACCTAAGAGGAAATACAGCATGCTTTAGTGGCATGATCGGTATCGGGACATTCATTTTAGGCTTGATGTCACGCCCCGATCCCGCTAGGGTCGTCCGTCTTGCCTGGATCCTTGCGGGATCGATTGTCCTCGCTAAGGCGTGATGCCGTGCAAGCCTAAGTTGCGCTTGCACAAGACCAAGACCTGAAGCAAGACAAGATAGACAAGGTTGACAATATGCAGCGGAACGTATCGCAGATAATTGAAGCAGCAGCGGACATATTTCAGAATACATACATAGAACACAATGGTAACAAGAAACAATTCTCTTTATTGATTTCATTTGAACAGATTACAAGCTCTCGATTCTCTCTGATACAATATTACATTCTCTCAGAACTTTACAGATTACAATGATCCTGTTCCCATACATTATATCCCTTTATATACAAAACCAACTCTTGTAATAGATGTCATCTCTTGGCATCTCTTATGATTTCTGGCTCCTGAGGATGAGGCTCGGGCTATCGCTTCGGACTATCCTTTTTGATGCATAGTGCACCTGCATGCAGACTGATGGTGGGTCAGTATATCAGCATACTGGTGAATTGTGAACAAAGAGCTACATTTGTCTGAAATGATCACTGTTCAATTAGTGAGAAAACGTTTTCTTGTGATGTGATCTTGCTAGTTTTACCTAGATTCATTCCATGCATATAGAGTCAGTTTACATTCTTTTGAAAACACATCTTTTAAAAGCCAACATTTCATTTCATCTCAAGCATACAAGGGACTAATCAATTCAAGCACGATGAGTATTCTTTTGTGCAGTGCGCAGCGTGTTTCATGAACATATCATTTCTTTTGTTCAGGCAACTGTTAGGGTCAATGACAAGCATGATACATTATCCTTTCTTTAGTGGAACATAGCATTTCTTGGTAATAGATTAATCTTTTCAAACAATTCATATAGCAAACTCAAGCAATACATGTGTATCACTTTTCAGTGATTCTTACCATAGCCGACCGTCCATCCCTGTACAAGACAAGGATTAGCATAAACACGATAAAGCCAATATTTTTTCCTGTTCGTCTCTGCATTGTTAGCTCTTAGCAACACATTCTTTTAACTCTTATCAATATGCATCATGACAATAACTTAGCAAAACATTCATTTAACTCTTATCAATATGAAGTATGACAATAACTCTTGTGGTCCATGGGCAATACCCATATTAGCAGTCAAAACTTCTTGTCCAACTACTAATAGACTGACACCCCCTCTTAACTGCGGGGACTTCTAGACCCAGGTGTCCTGTTCTCTCCTAGGCCGATCGACTCCGGGCGTCCCCAGAATCGTCGAGAGACTACCACTTGTGCACAAGCCGTCTAGACCAATGCAAATGCAACTATCATATAAACAATCATGCATCAATCAAGCAACTTGCAAACATATTCATCTTCTTTTTCATGTATCGAGCCAATAGCTCTACTCTTTTCTCTATACGGACAAGCCGTATCATATCTTTTAACAGCACAATGTGCCTTCTCTGTATATCTCTTTCTTTATAGCAACAATCGGGGAAACAATAAACAATCTCTGTTTAAGCAAGCATGATAACAACAAGCATGAATCTACTCTTGATAATCATACTCTATTCAGGGACATATAAATATTCTCTTTTCTTACTAAGTATGGCAATATTTCTTTTTTATTAAAGGCATCATCTCTACATTAGCATACAGGCATCAGTTCATTTCTTATAAATAGGCAACAATTCTTCTTAGCGTACAGGTTATCTCTTTTCTTGTTCTTAGCATGACAACATATGGATTCTCTTAAAGCATACTCAATGATTTACTATCTTGTTATTAACACAAAGTACTCAATCAAAAACTCAGATTCTTAAGGCGTAAGCGAATCAGCAAATGAGACTTCGTCTATTCACCCAGATCAATCATCTTCTGTTGCAAAGCCAGCAATCCGATCTTTCTGTCTATCTAGTGCCTTCATGGAGCGGGGCACTACATAATTATCCACCGAAAAGAAGTTTTGTCCTCGAAACTTAAGGAGAAACTTACGATATCCTTAGCAGCGATAGTCCTCATCCTTCGCCATCATCAATCCATAAAATCATAATTCAGATCATATCAAAACTCTTGTTCAATCAAGCATTTCAATCTCAATCAATCAAATCGATAAAACATGTGTCGGCATCATAAAAATATTTACGAACTTATTGTATGGAACGATCATCTCATTGATGATATCGAGCAGGCAAGGAATTCTCAATCGAAGGAACATATACAAATTCAATTGAATCAAAATTAGCCAGAGGATCGTGTTGCTTCGATACCATTCTGTCACGCCCTGATCCCGTTAGGGTCGTCCGTCTTGCTTGGATCCTTGCGGGATCGATCGTCCTCGCTAAGGCGTGATGTCGTGCAAGTCTAAGTTGCGCTTGCACAAGGCCAAGACCTGAAGCAAGACAAGATAGACAAGGTTGACAATACGCAACGGAACGTATCGCAGATAATTGAAGCAGCAGTGGACATATTTCAGAATACATGCATAGAACACAATGGTAACATGAAACAATTATCTTTATTGATTTCATTTGAACAGATTACAAGCTCTCGATTCTCTCTGATACAATATTACATTCTCTCAGAACTTTACAGATTACAATGATCATGTTCCCATACATTACATCCCTTTATATACAAAACCAACTCTTGCAACAGATGTCATCTCTTGGCATCTTTTCTGATTTCTGGCTCCTGAGGATGAGGCTCGGGCTATCGCTTCGGACTATCCTTTTCGATGCATAGTGCACCTGCACGCAGACTGATGGTGGGTCAGTATATCAGCATACTGGTGAATTATGGGCAAAGAGCTACATTTGTATGAAACGATCACTGTTCAATTAGTGAGAAAATGTTTTCTTGTGATGTGATCTTGCTAGTTTTACCTAGATTCATTCCATGCATATAGAGTCAGTTTACATTCTTTTGAAAACATATCTTTTAAAAGCCAACATTTTATTTCATCTCAAGCATACAAGGGACTAATCAATTCAAGCACGATGATTATTTATTTGTGCAGTGCGCAGTGTGGTTCATAAACATATCATTTCTTTTGTTCAGGCAACTGTTAGGGTCAATGAAAAGTATGATACATTATCCTTTCTTTAGTGGAACATAGCATTTTTTGGTAACAGATTAATCTTTTCAAACAATTCGTATAGCAAACTCAAGCAATACATGTGTATCACTTTTCAGTGATTCTTACCATAGCCGACTGTCCATCCCTGTACAAGACAAGGATTAGCATAAACACGATAAAGCCAATATTTTTCCCTGTTCGTCTCTGCATTGTTAACTCTTAGCAACACATTCTTTTAACTTTTATCAATATGCAGCATGACAATAACTTAGCAAAACATTCATTTAACTCTTATCAATATGCAGCATGACAATAACTCTTGTGGTCCATAGGCAATACCCATATTAGCAGTCGAAACTTCTTGTCCAACTACTAATAGACTGACACCCCCTCTTAACTGCAGGGACTTCTAGCCCCAGGTGTCCTGTTCTCTCCTAGGCCAATCGACTCCGGGTGCCCCCAGAATCGTCGAGAGACTACCACTTGTGCACAAGCCGTCTAGACCAATGCAAATGCAACTATCATATAAACAATCATGCATCAATCAAGCAACTTGCAAACATATTCATCTTCTTTTTCATGTATCGAGCCAATAGCTCTACTCTTTTCTCTATACGGACAAGCCGTATCATCTCTTTTAACAGCACAATGTACCTTCTCTGTATATCTCTTTCTTTATAGCAACAATCGGGGAAACAATAAACAATCTCTGTTTAAGCAAGCATGATAACAACAAGCATGAATCTACTCTTGATAATCATACTCTATTCAGGGACATGTAAATATTCTCTTTTCTTACTAAGCATGGCAATATTTATTTTTGATTAAAGGCATCATCTCTACATTAGCATACAGGCATCAGTTCATTTCTTATTAATAGACAACAATTCTTCTTAGCATACAGGTTATCTCTTTTCTTGTTCTTAGTATGGCAACATATGGATTCTCTTAAAGCATACTCAATGATTTACTATCTTGTTATTAACAAATAGTACTCAATCAAAAACTCAGATTCTTGAGGCGTAAGCGAATCAGCAAATAAGACTTCGTCCACTCACCCAGATCAATCATCTTCTGTTGCAAAGCCAGCAATCCGATCTTTCTGTCTATCTAGTGCCTTCGCGGAGCGGGGCACTATATAATTACCCACCGAAAAGAAGTTTCGTCCTCGAAACTTAAGGAAAAACTTACTATATCCTTAGCAGCGAAAGTCCTCATCCTTCGCCATCATCAATCTATGAAATTGTAATTCAGATCATATCAAAACTCTTGTTCAATCAAGCATTTCAATCTCAATCAATCAAATCGATAAAACATATGCCGGCATCATAAAAATATTTACAGACTTATTGTATGGAACGTTCATCTCATTGATGATATCGAGCAGGCAAGGAATTCTCAATCGAAGGAACATGTACAAATTCAATTGAATCAAAATTGGCCAGAGGATCGTGTTGCTTTGATACCATTCTGTCACGCCTCGATCCCGCTAGGGTCGTCCGTCTTGCCTGGATCCTTGCAGGATCGATCGTCCTCGCTAAGGCGTGATGCCGTACAAGCCTAAGTTGCGCTTGCACAAGGCCAAGACCTGAAGCAAGACAAGATAGACAAGGTTGACAATACGCAGCGGAACGTATCGCAGATAATTGAAGCAGCAGCGAATATATTTCAGAATACATGCATAGAACACAATGGTAACAAGAAATAATTCTCTTTATTGATTTCATTTGAACAGATTACAAGCTCTCGATTCTATCTGATACAATATTACATTCTCTCAGAACTTTACAGATTACAATGATCCTGTTCCCATACATTACATCCCTTTATATACAAAACCAACTCTTGTAAAAGATGTCATCTCTTGGCATCTCTTCTAATTTCTGGCTCCTGAGGATGAGGCTCGGGCTATGGCTTCGGACTATCCTTTTCGATGCATAGTGCACCTGCATGCAGACTGATGGTAGGTCAGTATATCAGCATACTGGTGAATTGTGGACAAAGAGCTATATTTGTCAAAAACGATCACTGTTCAATTAGTGATAAAACATTTTCTTGTGATGTGATCTTGCTAGTTTTACCTAGATTCATTCCATGCATATAGAGTCAGTTTACATTCTTTTGAAAATATATCTTTTAAAAGCCAACATTTCATTTCATCTCAAGCATACAAGGGACTAATCAATTCAAGCACGATGAGTATTCATTTGTGCAGTGCGCAGCGTGTTTCATGAACATATCATTTCTTTTGTTCAGGCAACTGTTAGGGTCAATGACAAGTATGATACATTATCCTTTCTTTAGTGGAACATAGCATTTCTTGGTAACAGATTAATCTTTTCAAACAATTCATATAGCAAACTCAAGCAATACATGTGTATAACTTTTCAATGATTCTTACCATAGCCGACCGTCCATACCTGTACAAGACAAGGATTAGCATAAACACGATAAAGCCAATATTTTTCCCTGTTCGTCTCTGCATTGATAGCTCTTAGCAACACATTCTTTTAACTCTTATCAATATGCAGCATGACAATAACTTAGCAAAACATTCATTTAACTCTTATCAATATGCAGCATGACAATAACTCTTGTGGTCCATGGGCAATACCCATATTAGCAGTCGGAACTTCTTGTCCAACTACTAATAGACTGACACCCCCTTTTAACTGCGGGGACTTCTAGCCCCAGGTGTCATGTTCTCTCCTAGGCCGATCTACTCCGGGCGCCCCCAGAATCGTCGAGAGACTACCACTTGTGCATAAGCCGTCTAGACCAATGCAAATGCAACTATCATATAAACAATCATGCATCAATTAAGCAACTTGTAAACATATTCATCTTCTTTTTCATTTATTGAGCCAATAGCTCTACTCTTTTCTCTATAAGGACAAGCCGTATCATCTCTTTTAACAGCACAATGTGCCTTCTCTGTATATCTCTTTCTTTATAGCAACAATCGGGGAAACAATAAACAATCTCTGTTTAAGCAAGCATGATAACAACAAGCATGAATCTACTCTTGATAATCATACTCTATTCAGGGACATGTAAATATTCTCTTTTCTTACTAAGATTGGCAATATTTCTTTTTGATTAAAGGTATCATCTCTACATTAGCATACAGGCATCAGTTCATTTCTTATTAATAGGCAATAATTCTTCTTAGCATACAGGTTATCTCTTTTCTTGTTCTTAGCATGGCAACATATGGATTCTCTTAAAGCATACCCAATGATTTACTATCTTGTTATTAACAAATAGTACTCAATCAAAAACTCAGATTCTTAAGGCGTAAGCGAATCAGCAAATGAGACTTCGTCCACTCACCCAGATCAATCATCTTCTGTTGCAAAGCTAGCAATCCGATCTTTCTGTCTATCTAGTGCCTTCGCGGAGCGGGGCACTACACTTGCAACCCGGGTGAATGGTGCGTCGATACCCTTGAAGTCCGATATGGCAAGTCCAGAATGGTGTATAACGCCAGTGGTCATGTAGGCAAGATACATGCTAATGAATGTTTCGTGTAGGCAGAGTAAGTATATGGCCTAACCTGTATTTGATGCAGGAAGGAGGAGTTGGCTATCGGTAAGAAATCACTTAAATGTCATATATGCAATATATTTATGTTGGTTCAACTTGCTTGCTTAACATGTTAAACAAAATGGTGCTGTAATGTTGCCTTTCAAATAAGAACCTTCTTAACATGTTAAATTCAGTATGCCAATATGTTGTCTTGCTATGAAATTGCTTAAATATAACTTACATGATAAGTGATGCTTTCTATGAGAATTGTTGTAACATGTTCAAGATGTTAGTATTAACGATGCCTCAATGTTGCCTTTTGATGATCACACCAAGTATGCCTTAATGATGCCTTCACATGAACGCTGCTAAGAATATGTTTATATACTTCACTATAAATATTGTACATGAACTATAAACTGATGCTAGGCCCCAACTAGAAAGATTACTTAAATGAATGTTTGCTAAAATCGTTCTCTATATGTTGGTTTAGGCGAGTGGGTTGGATTCTGCTTGCCAGTACATACATGATATACTGACCCACGTTTTGTGGGTAGGTGCTCGTGCTTGGAATATTTGGACATGAAGATTGGCTTGATCGATCCCGCGGCATCGAAGATTTGTTGGGCATGCAGAATATCTCCTTGCAAAAGATGATGTCTTATATTTATAAAAGGGCATAATGTATGGAACAGTGTAATTAGTTGTACCAGTGAGTTGTAAGCCAAGTCGGTATATCGAGTTGTAATCCAATGTATCAAAGTATCAAATGTAAGCTTTATAGTATTGTTCAGTTGGCTTTCAATGTAAAGGGAGATGTGTTGTAAGCAGTGTATTTCAATACAAGTCTTGTACTCTTCTTCAATTATCAATAAAGAGAATTCATTTTTCGTATCTCTGTGCGACTCAAGTTTTTTACTTATCTCTGCTGCTATAAATCAGTAATGTGTTTCTTTTCGATAAGAAAGAATGTCCTCATTAATTTCAATTTGTTTGTTTTTGCTGCTGCGATGTGTTCCTATTTTGAAGATTATCAATTGTGTACCATCTTTGTCTTGTACAAATGCAATACCAGACTTGTACGACATCACACCCAAGTGAGGACGATCGGTTCCAAGAGATAAAATAACTCTACAAAAATTGGGGCGTGACAAAATGGACACGAATTTCTACCAAACTTAGCCTACAGCTAGGGGGACCTTAAATGCATACATCTATGGAGAGAAATCAGGAATTGAAAGGGTTTAGATAGCATTACTTATTGAGAGTTGGAATCTCAATATAATAGCCCCTTCCAAAGCTTCAACACCAAATTCCTATGGTCCAATGCCTCCAATCCTTGCTAGCTAGCCACTAAAAACTTCTTCACTAGAGGAATGCAATGAAACTGATTTGGTCCAATTTAGAGGTAATTTGAAGAAAGGGGGCAAATTTGGGGAAGAACAGAAACTAGGGTTAAGGTTTGCTACAAATGAGGCAAGGGAGGCTACAAGATGACTTAATAGGGGGTGAGATGCTCTCTTGGGCCTGCCATATGAGCTGGGCTAGGGTTAGGCTAAGTTAGAAAGGCCCATTACCTCTTCCTATGATATAAAATATGCCCTTTAAGCTAAAGGTCCAAACTAGCTCCTTAATTCAATTCTCCAAATGGTCTTTAAGTCATTCCTAGCTAGATTATAGTCTAAATACTAACTCAAACTAGTTAGCTAGGTCTCTATGGTTATGGTTAGTCTCTAGGCTAAGTTGTTCTAAGGTTTCACTAGCAAAGGCCAAAAATCACATTACACCAAATTAAATATTATAAAAAATCAAAATTCACAATTACTAAAATACCCTTATTCTAGAAAATGGTAGTGACACCATTTGCTGAAAAGCTCAGGACCCTTAACTGCTAATCAAATTAGCTTTGCTTCTAAAGCTACCGCTCGGGCCATTAAGGTCTTGCTACATCTTGGAGGTCCAATAATCAATAATCTCCTAGGAGTATATGTTAGTTTGCCTGATAACCAATACAACTATTGTGAGCAAACACAAACAGCCTGCCCCAAGCCAATGTCCCCATTCCTTTGTATGAACAAATAAAATTTTAAGATATATCCCCACTTTTTAACAATTTTGGTTGATTTACAAGGAATGGCGTCATTTCCTAGTTTTTTTTAAATAGTTAAGGTATATGCCAATTTCTATATTTTTAATGGAGACATATGCTAATATATATATATATATATATATATATATATATATATATATATATATATAAACCGAATTCATTGAAAGCAGGATGCCAAACAAACAAGGTTACAAGGCGGGTCACAAAGTGTAGGCACACGACCGCGGCCAGGGACCAGTACCGTAGCACGTGTTCAGATCAAAACATCAAAACACAAAAAAGCAACCTAGCGGAATCATCCAAGCTCGATACTTGTGACTAGCTCAGAGGAGTCGTAAGAAAGACGACGACGGGAGTGTCGAGCTTTTGAGAATTGTCTCGAGGCTTTAGATACTAGCCACTTTGGGGGAAGGAGGTAACTTGTATAAGTATTTGTTCATGTTCTTCCAAAGAATCCAGATAATTATCGATTCTATATAATCTTGGGTCGAAGAGTGGGGGGTTCTAACCCAAGGCGAATAGTCGGGAGAGCAAAGAGCCTCCGCTAAAGCAAATATCGCAAATTGTTTAGAACCTTTCACAAATAAAGGATGTAGTTTGGCCGGAAGAGAGAATGTGATCAATAGTCTCGGCTTCGGGGTCAGAGCAACAATGGCATATGGAGGTGATCGACATGCCGAAAGACGAGAGGGTGTTGTCTGTAGGGATCTTCTGCCTAATCGCTCGCCAGATCATAATGGACCATTTGGAGAGAATATATATATGCACAACATTATCTTGTTGGTAGGTCATGTACTAATGTCGCACATTTGGAGAGAATATATATTTATATATACAACATTATCTTCTGCCTAATCCTTGCCTCTCCCTCCACCATGATCTTCTAATCCCTTCTATCCTCCTACCTCATCTTCCTCCTGAGCTCTGCCTTCACCATGTCGACATACAAGGAATTTCTCGAAAAGATGGCCTCTTTGTTCTCACAGCAAGGCCCGACAAGGCTCGTTTCCTTATTGGCTAGAGATTGCTTGATTGCTGATCATTGGACGTCCTCTTTGGCTATTAAACCATCCTCCACTCGATGATACACCAGTTTTACCCTCTCCTCCATCCTCTCCAAGATGTGGAAGTGTCTAATCACATCCAGGTATCCGACCTTGATACTAATGCAGTGTAACACCCAGTTTTCCAGATGAGGGTATTTTTAAAATTTTGTAATTATAATTATATATTATTGATATTTATTTTAAATTATGATTTTTGGTGATTTTAATTATTTTTGAACTATTTAAAAACTATTTTAAGTCATGACTTGTGATTTTGATGTGCTGCAAGTGGAACCCTAGAGACTGCATGACCTAGAGCCTAACCACGTCATTAGGATGATTTATTATCATTTTTAGCCTAGGGGTATTTTGGTCATTTTGACTTATTTGAATTATTTGGTAATTTGTTGAATTGGTGAGTTCTAGTTTGACTTGACTTGTTGAGACCTAGTGAACTAGCCTAGAGCCTAACCCTAGCCATGGTAGCCCTAGTTTAACTTAGGTTAACCTACTTTAGTCATTAGAGACTAATTTTGGAATAGAAGGATTAGTTTGAGTGAAATCATTTTATGATTCATGGTTTAATGAAATGACTTATGATTTCATGACTTAATGACTCATGACTTGGCCCATGGCCCATAACTAGAAGCCCTAACCCTAACCAAACCCTAAATGACCAGCCACATAGGGATCCCCACCCTATATAAACACTTATTCATTAGGGTTGCCTCCTTTTTATCATTCCAACACTTGGAGAAAAGAGAGGTATTCTTCCCCCTTCCAAAAAAATTCCATTTATTCATTTGATCTCCTTTTTCATCCTAGTCTTTTGCATTAGGTTCTAATTTTTGTATATTTAATATTTCTGGAGGTTAATCTCAGTTTTGGGCTCAATTGGAGCATTTGGCCATCAAGAGGAACACCCCCCCCCATTTGGAGCTTTTCTTACAATTTGCACCTATAGGTAAAACCTTTAAATTGATTTAAATTTCAGTTTTATTTGCATTTAGGGCTAGATCTAGGAGTCCCCTAGGTGTCCCTGAAATTTGGGTGAATTTCGTGTCCGTTTGGTGTCCGTATCGGACACGTGTCGTATTGTATGTTAGGTGTTCGATGAAATGCCTCTAAGGATTTTAATTTCGATTTTTGCTAAACTAATTACATGGTTTTGAAGCTCTTGATGTGTACATTAATATTGTTGAGGACTGAGTTGGGTTTTGTGCATATTTTGTGTCCAAAATGGACACGCAAGTCGTGCACGACACAGCGCACAGGCCCGTGCGGCTGCCCTGCTGCTCGACCCTGATTGCGGATACGACACGCATTGGTTTGACACCAAATTTTGTGGACATGTTCCCCTAGTGTCTGACACAACACCTATAAAATTTTGTGGTTCTTGTTTTGTGTGCACGGAGATAATCAGCCCGCACTGAAAATTCACACACGCATACACGCGCACAAGCACGTCCTAATACGTGTTCGTATCAGGGACACGGCGACACGTTGACCCATTTCAGGCTGACACACACGTACCCCTAGACCCCCCTACTCTCTGACACGTGCACGTGACCCATGATTTACTGTGTCGTGTCCTAGGCTAATCGACACGCGTGTACGAGAAATTTCTGAACACTGTGTCTTCCTATTTTCTTTCTTTCGATTGTGACACTTCGTGTCCAGTCTAGGACACATGGACACGACCCTAAGGATGACACATATATATATGACACTTGTGCACTTGATAAATTAGTTTTCCTTGGATTTTGTGTTCGAATTCCCTGAGAACTAGGTTGCTGATTTTCTCTGATACACAGTTCTTGATATTTCGAATTCTGAAATTGTTTTCCCTTTTAAACTGATTTTAAATGCTGTTTTAAACCACTAAATTGGTTCCTACATGTGTATTAGTTCATGCTAGGATAGGTTTTCATGGTTTGATTAGCTTGTTATCATAGAAATGGGATTTGAGTATAAGAAGGGGCAAATTCAATGAGGGACTGAATTCCCAGATTTTCAAATAACTCATTCTGTTTTTTTAAAAGTTTCTTTTACTGAATCTTAGTTTTAATCCTCATGATTGGATTCAAGTACATGTGGATTAGGTTGCCTTAATCTTGGTTATTGTTAAGTGTTAGGTTTTGGGTTTTCAAAAAGGATTTTAATGGTTGAACTATCCTATTTTTTTCTGATACACTGATCAGTTTACTGTTTTTATGTTGATTCAGGTTTCAATTCAATTCATTGAGTTCATACATACCTGGGTTGATATAGTTCAATATTGGTTTCATGAATTGTATTGGTTTTCATGTGGGATTCGAAATTTCAGGTTCCTGATTGCCTGTTATGTAAATGTTAGTTCGATTGTTTTAATTCCTAAGTTTAGATATATAGGGACTATTTTAGATTCCTGCATTTAACTGTTATTCTCAGATTTCTTTTACACATATTGTTGGTTGATTAATTCCTGAGATTTGTTCATATCCCTTATCTCGTGTTCAGCCCAATCTGAACATATTCAGTCCACCATCCTTTCTGCTAAAGGAAATTTCTGGTACCACATTGGTATAGGCCTTAGATGGTTGTGCATAGTTCCCCATCTCTGTGTACTAGTAGCAGTCTATTCCTTTCCTTCTAGTTAGCACCTTACCTTGCATTCCTCTGATACCAATCATGGTATCAGAACATGTTTGATGCCCTTTCATCTACACCTTAGTAGCAGTCCATTAGGTTGAGTCCAGACATGTTCACTGCAATGTGCTTTTCAGTCCCTTGATAGTTGTATCAGCTAGATAGGAGTAGAGGATATTGGTTGGGTTATTGAATCCTTGTTCAGCTTCAATTGATTGTATGTTGTGAATTTAATTAATTTTCAGTCCACCTAATACCTATAGCAGTCTAGGTTGACCCCATTCCTTGTTTTCCCTAAACACATACCCACACATGCTCACACACACACACACATTGATATATACACCTAGCCTACACACATTGCACTGTATCATGTTATATCACACACACACAATGTATATTCACACACACACCAAACTGATTTTAGAACACACACACTAAGTTTTCATTATCTATATGTTCCTGTATTTTAAGTTGAGCTGTGTTAGTTTATAAGGAAGGATAGTAGGCCATAGTGTTAGGCTTGAGTAGGCTAAGGGTAAGGTTAGGCTTAGCCATAGGCTATGGGGGTTGAGTTTCCCTATCACATATATTATAAGGATATATAGGGATAGTGTATTATAAGTGTTGAGATGTAGGCATATACATTATGAGATAGGTATATAGATGTAGTATAGGGTAATACCTAGATAGACTAGAAGGTTGACCAATAATGGACTTTTGGCTAAGTTTGACCCAATGGTTCATGTTGACTAGACTGTTGACCAAAAGTCAACATTTGTCTAGATGTGACCAATTGACCTGGTTTGACTAGAGTATTGACTTGGGTTGACCTAGAGTTGACCAAGTTTGACTTGGACCTAGTTTGACCTAGACAGTTGACCAGGTTTGACTTAGAGTTGACGTTGATCTAGATTGACCTAGAAATCATGTAGATGCATCATAAACTTCATCTGTCTTGTTTTAAACATATTATAACCTGTACTGCTCTATTTAGGACATTGTGGCTCCGGTGCAGGCATCTGATATTACACTACTCTTTTCAGAGTAGCAGGCGAGTACATTCTCTGATAGTTCTCTCATTTACTTGTCAATTACGGTACTTCAGTTCTAGTTTGTTGTATGCGATTCTCTGTTACAACACGTGTGGATATTTCTGGATTCATGTATACGACACACTTTTATTTTTTGGCCTCTATTACTGGTATCATCTCTATTACTGGAATTACCTACTGGAATCATTTAACTGGAATCATTTACTTGTATCACTATATTTTGGCTGGACTCATCTTGAATTATTGTGTCAGAATTCTGGATTCACTTGCTGGGAGGAGAAATACTAGAGTGAGACATGTAGATATACCCCAAGCTGGAATCTCCCTACTGGAATCTACTGGAAGCATAGCCATCTCTCGCCTGATCAGTAAGAGGTGTGCCTGATTACCCACAGCCGTTTACATGTCGAACTCGGTATTTTAAAACACACTGCTAGAGTATAGGCTGGACTCACCCTGGAATCGTTGATCACTATAACTGGAATCGTCCCTTACTGGATTCATCTTGTATTAGATTCATCCCGTACTGGATTTACATAGGTTTTACACTGGTTTACATTTTCTGTCTGGACTTTATATCATATTACCCTGGTTCAACTAGTTCTATTTTTACAATCTTCATTGCTATGATTCTTCTCTTGTTTAGTATTTACTTTCCTTGCACTTTATCTCTCTTTCTTACCATCACCTGAATATAAACTGCCATTTTCATCAATATAACTGTCTATAACTGCTGTATAGTTCTCTGTCATTTACTTGGGTTTTCTAGATGAGATGTGCTCGTTCCTGTCCTGACTGGACCTGTTGAAAATTTTACAGATGATTGCCCTGAGGACACATGCCCTACATATTACGGACCAGGAGACGGGTTAGCTACCTTTGGCCCCGACACTCAGGAGTGATGGGATTTAGTTTAGTAGACTAGCATCTGTTTTTCATGTCAAACTTTGTATTGATTTGAGACTTGTATAGTTTTTGAGATTTGTTGAGAGTTGTTATATTTTTAGTAGTTGTCTTTCTATTATTAGTTAATTCTTCTGTGATTATCTTATCATGCTTAGACTGTGATTGAGTTACAATATCTTATACTTGTCCTCCGTTCGGAGTTGAGATTTGACAAGTACATTATATAATTGTGTGAGTTGTTATTTAGATAGTAAACCTAGGACAGCGTTCTACCGCCGACACTGCGGCGTAGGTTGGGCGTTATTACGTGCTCGTACCCTCACAGTGGGTACGGGTCGTGACACATTTTTAGTGGTGGCCCATGCAGGTCGAGAGTCGCATTAGTGCGATATCGTGGTAGTACGACGACTTAGTTGTACTGCTGCGAGCCTACGATAGGACTGAGAGATAGGCCTTACCGGAGAGGTTACTCAATCACAGTTAGGACTACTTGAGAGATTCCTGGACGACCCTTGAGAATCTCATTATGAACTTCAAATTGAAATCCTTTTCCTCTTGTTTTGATTCACCCTCACTCCTTGATGTTTGAAGAATCTTGGACTATTAACTTCCTTCATCATTATCCTTACTTATATTTTGTCTATCTTATGTTGCTAATTTAGCACCAATTTTGCAAGCTGATCTTTTCGAGCTTGATTATGACATATTTTATTGGGGGCCGGCACCCACTAACATATTGTCTAATCAGAACCGGTGCATGATGGTCTGATCAACCTATTGCACTTTGGTTCGCTTTTTATATGTTATTCTATGTGGAGGGAGACATAGTTAAATTTGCCCTAGAGTCTCATACACGACAGCTTGGCAACTCTCTTTGAATTATTTCCATCGCCTATGAACCACGTATTGTACTTAATAGCATCGTCTTTGAACTCTTTATTGTTTTGCCTTTCGCATATTTCAGAAAGAAAAGGCACTGAGGTATCATGTTTAGTTTCCCTATCCGAAGGAAAAAAATTGCCTTATTTCTATATCCTTGCATCATCCTTTAAATTCTAATTCTTTGATCGTGACCAGTTGACCGGGTCATCCTCCTTATCATCCAGTGTTTGGGGTCATATTCAATTGAATAAATTCAATTGTGACATGGATACCAAATCTTGGATACTCGTGCTCAGACTTCAATGGCCTCGTTCTCCATCTTGCCCAAACTTCGATATATCCTGAAATTGATCAACTTAGATCGTGCCAGGACTAAATCCTCTTTTATATATTGTGTTATTGGATTTCAATGCTATTGACACTCGTGCCTTAACCCATCGATTTTGATCATCTTTGGAAGGGTAATCCTTCATAATAAATTCCTAGTTGTCTTTACCAGTTTCATATAGGATGGTAGACTGTCCCTTTGCACCTTCTTTTGAGGGAGCTAGGCCACCTGTAGCTCAGCACCAGCGGGGAGGAGCTCTTGCGATGGCGGTCGAGGAGACCGACGCTGCAGGTGATGGGTTAGCATGTTTGTCCTTCTCATTCTTCCTCCCCACTTTCCTGTGTAATTTTATTAGTACCTGCCAGGATATGGTTGTGATTGCTAGATAGTGTAGCTACCCTGTTCGAGACCGTAGAATCACGACCAGTAGGACAGTGTTGCATGTTATCCTTGACTTTGATTGTTGGGGGTTTGACCTAGTGGGGATACGATCATCTTAATTTCGAGGTCGACGAAATTTTTATAAGGTGAGTAGGATTGTAACACCCAGTTTTTCAGATGAGGTATTTTTAAAATTTTGTAATTATAATTATATATTATTGATATTTATTTCACATTATGATTTTTCGTGATTTTAATTATTTTTAAACTATTTAAAAACTATTTTAAGTCATGACTTGTGATTTTGATGTGCTGCAAGTGGAATCCTAGAGACTGCATGACCTAGAGCCTAACCACGTCATTAGGATGATTTATTATCATTTTTAGCCTGGGGGTATCCTTGGAAATGATAAACTTTACTTAGGAAAACCAAACAAACTTTACTTAGGAAAACCAACTTCAAAGCTTTTCAACATTGTACTATAGACTGAATTCTGATGCATCACTTTAAAGCTTTTCAATGTCAGAAAACTTGATAAGAAAAAAATATGTATATGCGTGTCCCTACGACATATCCTAGGAAATGATAAACTTCTTCAAGACAAAAACCATTACATAACCCTTACATACAATATACACTTGAGGCCATAAAGACTGTGACCTGTGTGTTGATACTCACAGTTATGATGCTACAGTTTTGGCCCGCCAACTTAGCAAACTACGTAAACAAGCGAGCTGAAGACACATTAATTGTAAACTCTAACATGAAAAAATAAGTTGACCTTCCATGTCTAACAAAAAAATTGGCAACAATATATCACAACAAAGCATAAATAATTTTAATCCTTACTAGATCAAGTCCGAACCAATTAGTTGAAACAATTGACAATCCTGCATTTAGGCAACAAAAGACAAGGTTTGTATTAAGATGAACTATTTAGAATAGCCACAATCTACATTCACATTCAGAACCAGAACCCCAAACCAGACAATAAACTTATTCAGCTAAAACATGGAGCCTTGTTACACACTGCTTGCAAAAATAAAGTAATTATGGTTCTTTACAGATAATGAAGGCCAAAGTTTGAATGATTAAACTTTTGATAACTTTTGAGAAGTTGTTGGATAATCCAATCAAGCGCATAGACATGGGCAAAATAAGAATTATAAATTACTTTTTGTTTACAGTTGAAAATAATTAGATTTAGTGTTTAATAGAAGTAAGGATGAATTTTAAACCCATAGTACTTACTTCATGTCCAGTTCTTCTTTCCACATTCATGACTTGCTTCGAAGGAGTCCTTCCGGGCAACACTAAATCATTATAAGACTTATATAGAGGAACTTTAGAAGGAATGAAAAAACCTATGCTCTGTCCAAATGAAGGGCAATCCATGCAACCTGTAAAATCAAGAACACTAAGATTATGTGAGACTTTATGGAATATTATATCTTTGCAGTATCGATAACAGTAAATTCCCTTAAATTCCACAATGATGGAGAAGTTTAGAATGACTGATTTTTATGGATTAATAAAGACAAATGCACTTAAAGAGATTTATTATTGTAAAATCCTTAAAAGTTCGAAAGAAAATTCTGCAAGAAAGCTAATGTTAACCATGCTTTACAAGTCAGAAGTCGATTAAGAATATATCCAAACATAGCATTGCTGGAATGAAAATGCTTGGGTAGACCAGTGGCAATAAAATATCACAAACTCAAGCTCAAGCTGTGCAATTAATTTATGAGTTCTATATAGCGACTAAACTAGAACAACGAACTTCTCCATAAACAACAACCAATTAGTAAAGCATATAAATAAATGAAGACTTAATCAGCATAACTAAGATAAAGACTTGGCTTTTACTCATCCCCGCCTCGGTCAATCCCTCAATGGTCCCAGACCACCTTCTCAGAACTTCTCCATCAATCTGCTCCCCCTTGTCAGTAGCCAACAATAAACAAATGAACAAAGGAAAGTAGAAAGAAAATAGAAGTAATACCTTCCCATCCTTTCATAATAAAAAAAACACAGGCCAACCAACCCTTCTTCCATCTCTAATGTTGGTAACATGCGAGCAGAAGTACGTGGTGTGCCTGAGCTATATTGGCAACTACGACTCCATCTCCTGGCCCCTCGACGACAATGCCCCCGTAACCCTCATCTGTCGTGCCATCCTCGCCGCCATCTACGAGGATGACCTCTCCTGTCTCCGTCTCCAAGAGCGTCGACTACGCCCAGACCTCCGGCAGCACCCCTCCCTACCTCATCTACACCGACCGTGCCCACAAGGAGATCATCCTCGCCATCCGCGGCCTCAACCTCGTCCGCAATAGCGAGTACAAGGTCCTCCTCGACAACCGTGTTAGATTATAAGATAATATTTGCAATGTAAATATGGCCCATACCCATAAGCCCAAATGTAGACACTATATATATTGTAAAAAACCCTAGCAATGAGAACAAGGCATTATTATTTCCTACATGGTATCAGAGCCTCCCGAAAAACCCTAGTCGCCATCTTCTGAAAAACCCTAGCCGCCATCTTCTGAAAAACCCTACCCGTTCCCGCGCCGACCGCGCCGACTTTCGACCGTGCTCCGATCGCGCCGAACACGCCGAGGAACCACTGATCCCGACTGCGCCTGCGCCGATCGCGTCGCCAACCGCGCCGACTTCCGACCGTGAGCCGTTCGCGCCGAGGAACCCCTGATCCCGACTGCACCGGCCGTCGTCGTTTTTTTTAAAGCTCCGATTTAAATTACTCGTCAGCAATTCGGTGGTTTGTGGGAAACCATTCCACACAAGCGATTTCATCACAGCCCGAGATTTTTGTGAGGAGCGTTCTTGGAGATTTCATCACAGTTTGTGAGGAGCAGCACTAGCAAAAGATTCTGGTTCCGCGGCTAGGATTTTTTGTTTTCCCAGGAAAGCACTAGCAAAATCTTGTGGTTAAATCTTGTGGTTTTTCGGTTTGTAAAAAAAAAAACCAAATATATATATATATATATATATATATATATATATATATATATATATATATATTTTCTCTTTCGCAGATTTGTCGGAGTTGTACAAATTTTTTGTACACCCGACATCCACTCGCCCCTACGCGCCAGATCAGGCGCCCCTGATCGCGGCCGATTCGCCGCCGACCCTGTCCATCAGCGGCCGATTCGTCGACGTTGTACAAAAATTTTTGTACACCCGACATCCGCGATGACAGATGATGCTGCATCCAGCTACTCCGTCGCGACTGGCGGTGGCAGTGCACATAACCCAAATTATCCTAATCCGAAGGATCCATATTTTCTGAGTTCTGCTGATCAACCAGGAAATATCATTACTCCTATTGTTTTTCGTGGACCAAACTATACTGAGTGGTCTCGGTCGATACGTCTCTCCCTGATCTCTAGGCGAAAGATCACTTTTCTGGAGGGTACTGAAGTCAAACCTGTTAATGATGCTAGCAAATTGCTTGATTGGAGATGCGTGCAAGCTCTATTGGTTCAATGGGTTCTTAATACCATTGATCCGTCTCTGAAGAAATCTTTGCCGTACTTTGAGGAGGTTTATCCATTGTGGAACTTGTTGGCGAAAAGATTTGTTGTTAGCAACGGCACTCGGAAGCAATAAATTAACGTGGCTTTGGCCGAGTGCAAACAAACGGTATCGATGTCTGTGGAAACCTATTTTTGGAAATTTGCAGTCTTTGTGGGATGAACAAGTTGCTTATTTTCCATTGCCTACTTGTACCTGTGGTGAACTTGCTGCCAAGCTACAGGCTATGAGGGATGAAGACCACTTTCAGGACTTTATATATGGGTTGAATGCTGAGTTGTATGGTCATACCCGATCTAATCTTCTGGCTCAGGATCCTCAGCCAAGTTTAGATCGGGCATACCAGGCAGTCCGTGAGGAGGAGGATATACGAAAATCTCAGATCCAATCTGCTACTGAGGAGGTGATGGCGCTGGCTATCAAGTCTTCACCTCGTATTTCTACTACTTCTAATAGTAGAACCTCCGATTCCAGGGACAAATCAGGTATGGTCTGTACTCATTGCAAGAAAACAGGTCATGATGTTGCAACTTGCTTTGCCAAGATTGGCTATCCAGAGTGGTGGGAGACTCGTCCTCGGCGTGAGGGCGGACGTGGTAGTGGTGGTAGGAGAGGCCCGGCACCACCACAGAGACATGATGGGGGACGTGGTGCTGGTGGCACAGGGGTTGTTCATCATATCGCCACTGCTAGTCATGGTGTCCCTGCTGGTCTTGTTGGGAGTTCGGCGGATATGATGCATGGAGGGTATACTTCACCACTCTCAGGTGAATAATGGCAGAAACTGATGAGCTTGTTGGGTAACGACGATTCTTCCAACCCTGATTCTTCAAACTCTGATCGTCTGATGGGTAAGAATTCTTCTGTCCCTTGGATATTCGATACTGGGGCTACTCTTCATACGATAGGCTCTCGTGACTGTTTAGTTGATTGTTTTGAGGGCCCTGTCTGTCCTGTGATTTTGCCTAATGGGAGCACTATTGAGGCTGTTCTGAGAGGCAAAGTATTTTTGACTGCTTCGTTGGTATTGACGGATGTTCTTTATGTTCCGACATTGACTTGCAATTTGATCTCTGTCTCCCAATTGATTGGTGCCAGAAATTGTGATATGTTATTTACTCCTGATTTGTGTTTTGTTCAGGACCGAAGTACGAGGATGGTGATTGGAGCAGGTGAACAAAGGGGTGGACTTTACTTCTTGGGGAAGGTTCCAGCTTCTTTGGCTTCGGTGATCCTGGCATGCAAAGAGAATGATTTCGATGTTTGGCATAGTAGACTGGGGCTTCCCTCAGATAAAGTAATGCAGACTTTACCTTCTCTCTCTGGTAGTAGTGTGTTTTCTCATAAGGCTTGTGATATTTGTCATCAAGCTAAACAGACTCGTGATGCCTTTCCTGATAGTAGTAGTCGTGCTTTGAGATACTTTGAACTTATACACTGTGATCTGTGGGGACCATATCATGTTCCGTCATCTAATGGGGCACGATATTTTTTGACTTTAGTGGATGATTTTTCTAGAGTTGTTTGGGTTATTTTGTTGACGGATAAGTCTGCTGTTTATTCTATGTTTCTTAAATTCATTGCTATGGTGAAGCGTCAGTTTGGGGCTGATATACGTCGTGTGCGGAGTGACAATGGCACTGAATTTAATTGCTTACGGGATTATTTTTCATCTCAAGGTATATTGTTCCAAACATCCTGTGTTGGGACACCTCAACAAAATGGAAGGGTGGAAAGAAAACATCGACATATTTTAAATGTAGCCAGGGCATTGCGATTTCAGGATTCTCTTTCCGTAGATTTTTGGGGGGAATGTGTTCTGGCTGCATGCTATTTGATAAATAGAACCCCTTCTAGTATCTTGCATTTTAAGTCTCCTTATGAAGTTTTATATGGCTCGGCTCCTTCGTATGATCATCTACGTATTTTTGGTTGTCTGTGCTATGAGTATGATTTGAAATTCCGACATGATAAATTTGCTAGCAGGAGCAGAAAATGTATCTTTGTTGGGTATCCACTTGATAAAAAGGGATGGAAACTGTATGATTTGGAGACTGGTGAATTTTTTGTCCCGTGATGTTACTTTTTATGAAAAAGAATTTCCTGGGTATGACTCTGCTAGCGAGATGTCTTCTGCGACACGCCATACATCTGTCGAAGTGCCAGGAGATAATTTAGAGGCTTTTGGGATGGTGCCGGCTAAGGTTGCTGAGGCCGGAGTGGTTGCTGGTGGCTCAGCACCGAGTAGCCAGGATGCACAGGTAGATGCAGAAGTATTGACAAGAGAGTCCGCCGGGGGTGATGCAGATACTACTAATAACACAGAGGATACAGTGTTGCTAGAGGTGTCCGACGAGGTAGTATTGGGAAGAGGAATGCGAAAGAAATCACAGCCAGTACGATTACAGGATTTGTGACAAATGCTGTTCGAAGTAAAAGTCCCCCCTTCACCATAGTTCATCTGTTCCTGTCACTTCCTCAGGTACTTCGTATCCTCTAACACAATTTCTAAGTTATGACATATTTACTGCTGGACATAGAGATTTTTTTGCAGCTATCACTGCAGGTGTTGAGCCTACTTCATATCGCCAGGCCTCGCAAGATTCGGGCTGGCGCGCGGCTATGCAAACTGAAATACAGGCTCTAGAAAATAATGGGACATGGAGTCTTGTCGATTTGCCTCCTGGGAAGAAAGCATTGGGAAGTGGATGGGTGTACAAAATAAAGTACAAATCTGACGGAAGTGTTGAGCGCTTAAAGGCACGGCTGGTTGTGTTCGGTAATCATCAGATTGAGGGGATCGATTATTCAGAGACATTTGTCCCAGTAGCTAAGATGCCTACAGTTCAGGCGTTCTTGGCTGTTGCAGCTGTGAGAGACTGGACTTTGCACCAGATTGATGTGCACAATGCTTTTCTTCATGGAGATCTGACAGAAGAAGTGTATATGAAGTTGCTGCCAGGTTTTTCGCATAGTGAACCCAACAAAGTGTGTCGCCTGCGTAAGTCTCTATATGGATTGAAACAGGCACCACGTTGTTGGTTCGCTAAACTTACTGCTTCTCTGATATCCTATGGATTTATTCAATCACATTCCGATTATTCCCTTTTCTCTTTTTTTAAGGGGAAGGTAGAGTTGCATGTTTTGATCTATGTGGATGATATGATTATGTCTGGTAATGACACAGGTGCCTTAGATGCTTTCAAAAAGTGCCTTAGTTCTTGCTTTCACATGAAGGACCTTGGTGTGTTGAAGTACTTTCTTGGCATAGAGGTGGTTCGGAGTGCGGAAGGAATTTCTTTGTGTCAAAGGAAGTATGCTTTGGACATCATTTCAGAATGCGGTTTGATGGGGTCTCGTCCTGCCGGTTTTCCCATGGAGCCCAATCACAAGCTGGCAGAATCGACTAGTCCAAGGATGGCGGATGCAGAGACTTATCGGAGGCTGGTTGGGAGGTTGATTTATCTATCATTTACTCGCCCTGACTTGGCCTATGCTGTGCATATCTTGTCTCAATTCTTACAAGAGCCTCGACAAGATTATTGGCATGCTGCTTTGAGAGTTGTCAGATATCTCAAAAATGCACCAGGACAGGGTATTCTTTTGAAAGCCGATTGTGATCTCCGTCTTTTTGGTTGGTGTGATTTCGACTGGGCCAGTTGTCCTTTGACTCGCCGCTCTGTTACAGGCTGGTTGGTGTTTCTGGGTGGGTCTCCTATTTCTTGGAAGACCAAGAAGCAATCAACTGTTTCTCGATCTTTCGCTGAAGCTGAATACCGATCTCTTGCTGCGCTCGTCTGTGAGTTGAAATGGTTGAAGGAGTTATTGGTGTGTTTGGGCGTTCGCCAGGAGTCTGCTATGTCGGTGTATTGTGACAGTCAGTCAGCCCTGCACCTGGCTCAGAATCCGGTATTTCATAAGCGCAGTAAGCATATTGAGGTAGATTTATATTTTGTTCGCGATGCTATTAGAGATGGCACCGTAATAGCCTCGCATGTTTCTACTTCTTCTCAACTGGCTGACATCTTCACCAAGCCCCTTGGAAAGCAAGTGTTCGATTCTTTTCTTCCCAAGTTGGGCATTTATGACTTACATGCTCCAACTTGAGGGGGTGTTAGATTATAAGATAATATTTGCAATGTAAATATGGCCCATACCCATAAGCCCAAATGTAGACACTATATATATTGTAACAAACCCTAGCAATGAGAACAAGGCATTATTATTTCCTACAAACCGCCTCGGCATGCAGATGTTCGAAGGGGGTTCGTCCACCATGGCCTGCTCAAAGCCGCCACCTGGGTGCTCAAACGCGAGACTGACGCCCTGAGGGCCCAGCTTAGGGGCTGCACAGAGCAAAACACAACTAAAACAATATCGATTTGACAAGAAGCCATGAACGACGATAACAAGCAACCAAAGGAGGGAGAGAGAGGAAAGAGCTTACGCAAAGGGAGAGGGCTCTACGAAGAGAGCAATTCTTCTAGGGTTGGAGCGCGTCTCCGCCTCCTCTTCCTCCGACTGAGGAGGAGGCATCTTTTTTTCCTCCTTTACCTCCTCGATCGACATCCTCCTCTTCTTCGCAGTAGAGAGGACCAGTCTCTTTCAATTTCTAGAATAATAAAAAAATATTAAAGGAATAAATAAGAATTTCTACTGGAACTTTAGGTCTTCTAAGTGGTGTTATATAGATGCAATTCCAAATTCCTTCGAACCCTAATTTTCCCAAATTCCTTCCAAACCCTAATTTTGCAAATCCTTCATGAGGCTAAAAAATGAACATGTTACCTTCGCTTGTCATCGTTGGAGATAGAGATGAGAGCACCTTCGTACGGTAGCCACCGGTCTCTACAGGGGGAGGAGAAGGAGGAGAAAGAGGGGGCGGAAAAATAAAAAAGGGGAGTCGCTTCGGTGATGGAGGGCGCGGGGAGGAGGTTAGGGTTTGTAGGAAGGGGGAGGAGAAGGAGGAGACGGAGAAGGAATGGAAGTGAAGAAAATAAAGAGTGAGTTTCTTCTAGAGGATGATATCGGATTTTGGGGTGGGTTGGGGGTGAGGAGAATAAATTTTTTGAAACTTTTTATAATGCTTATGCAATTAAGTGTTATTGAAGTTTGCAATTTATATCACGTTTTGTATATAAAAACGTTATGATAAGCCAAAAATCTTCCAAAACTGTCATATTAGGGGATGTTTCTGAAATGTTGTAATGCTTATAACTGAACCGTTGTAATAACCTATTTTCAAACGTTATAACAGGGACTTTTTCTTGTAGTGAACCAACCTCGATCTGATAAAGTACATTCCTCCGCGTAGACGACACTCGACTCCCCCCATCCAAAACCAAATTCCCGCTCCATGCGTTCATAATCAACAAACCCATTATGATTGGTCTGCAGAGAGGGCCCACCTAGATCTGATGGACACTGATAACCATGACTACTCATTATGCCACGGATCCCAAGATAATAATTGTCATTCAGATACAGGTTTATCCGAGAATATCCTACCCGTTGATCTCCACCTCACCCGTAATCCTACCAATCAACAACCTCTGGTAACGCCCTGCATTCTCCTCTCATCTCACTCGAACCTCCCCATAACAGATATTACTCCGTTCAGTACCCCTCGTCCTCCCCATTATCCTGCTCCCTAATCGACAAGCCTACCACGGAACTCCCCCCACAGTCCCTAAACCTAGATTCATCATTCGCAAATCCCACTCTCGTAATCATTATGGAAAAGACTTTCCTGCAAGCAAAACCCACCACAAGAGCCACTCCCCCTCAGTTTGCCAAACACGAAAAAGTGATAAAATGTTCCACCACTATCTCCAAATGACCCCCAGAAACTATAAGACTGCTCCCTCAACAGTTCTTCTCTGACAAGGTCATGGCGGCTGACCGCCAACAGCCGCAAAGGCAATGTTAATACTATCATGGAACTGCCGAGGTTTGAGGAATGCCTCGACAGTCCTTACTCTTCGCTCATTCCTCTTCGCTTCCTGTCCCTCCACTTTCTTTATCGCAGAAACTATGTCCTCCCCCATCCACACCTCCTAAATCCTTCCTAACCTTGTCTACCCAAACACTTTTGTTGTCCCACCTATAGGCTATTCTAGCGGCCTGTGGCTAGGCGGGGACGACTCTATTAGTGCGGATATATCCTTTTCCTCCAAGAACCTCATCCTAATATCCATCAAACACACCCCCACTACTCCGGCATGGAACCTGTTTCATGTATACGGCTGCCCTAAGAAGCAAGATAGGCCCAAACTTTGGGACACCATTAAAGGCATGGCGTCTTCATTAACTGCCCCTGGTGCTACATAGGGGATTTCAATTCTATCACCAAGCCAGACGAGAAGATGGGAGGCAGACCCTTTGATGCTCTTTCTACTTCCTCTTCATCAAATTTCTGAATTAATGTGGCCTTATTGATCTGGGATGCATTGGGCCAGCTTATACACAGACCAATGGACGCAGCCCAACTTTTATATCACAGAATGGCTCGATAGATCCTTTGCAGATACACAATGGTGTAGTCTCCATCCCTTCGCCACAGTCTCCACTCTACCCGCTATACTAGCGACCATGCACCAATCCTCCTTAACACATCCAACAAACTTTGACCAAGGCAGAGCCTCCTCCACTTTGAATTATACTGGTTGTCCAGGCCGTCATTTCCGGAGACCTTTGCGTCCATATGGAAAAAAATAAACTTACGACCTACTGCAAGCATTGCACAGAAACAACAAGCCACTCTAACCAGGCTATATAAATGGGACATAAATTTGGACATATAAAAAGTCGTATTTCATTCTTGCAGAAGGAAGTGCTTGCCATCCAATCCACTGGGGCCACAGAAGAGAGCATCTAGGACGAGAGTCATGTTAGTGCAGAGCTGAATGGACTACTATCTATTGAAGAATCCTATTGGAAGCAGCGAGCTAAGTGCCAATAGGTGAAAGACGGTGACAGAAATACCAAATATTTTCATGTGAAGGCTACCACAAGAAGAAGGAAGAATGAAATTCGCTCCCTCCAATTATTCGATGGCAACTGGATAATGGATCAGAGTAAAATTGCAAGCAATTTACTCAAACATTTCGAGAAACTCTTTGGCGAAGACGAGACTACTCCAATCGATCCCACTTTTATCATCTCATCCAATCCAATATCATCCGATGAGAACTCAAGCCTTGGACAGATCCCAAGCTCAACTGATGAGATCGAGGATACTACAAAGAGCATGGGTGGCCGGCGATAGTCTACCAGAAACATTGGCAAATTGTAGGCAATGACATTATTAATATGGTGCAACGCTTCTTCACTGATGGCTACGTACCGAAACTTATGAACCATACTCACCTGGTACTTATACCAAAGCGAACAAATCCTACAACCCAGCAGATTTTCGACCCATCGCCCTCTGTAATGTTCCATACAAACTCATCTCCAAGCTCCTCACCTCCCGCCTAAGACCTACGGTGAATAAGCTTATCTAACCGTTTCAGAATGCCTTCATCCCAGGAAGACACATCACCGACAACATTGTGATTGCACAAGAGATTTTCCATGCGATGAAAGCCTTCCCAAAGAAGAAAAATTCCTTTTCCCTAAGCATTGACATGGCAAAGACTTATGATAGATTATCGTGGCCATTTATCAAGAATGTTTTACATGGATTTGGGATACAAGGCCACACCAACGAGCTCATAATGAAGTGCATCAATACTTCATCCTTCTCAATCCTCATCAATGGCTCCCCCAAATGACACTTCCGACCGAGGAGAGACATTCGACAAGGTTGTCCACTATCTCCTTATATATTCATCTTATGCAGGGAGGACCTTTCCAGATTATTTTACTGCTACGAGAGGGACGACCTCTTCCATATGGCATTCACATTAACTGGTATGTGCCTTCCCTATCCCATCTCTTATTTGCTGACGACTTGCTCATCTTTGGACTGGCCAACCACTCATCACTTAGCACTGTTCAGAACATTCTCAAGACATTTGAATCCTAGTCGGGACAAAAAATCAACTATGCTAAGTCTAGCATCTGCTTCAGCAAGTGTGTTCCCCCCAAGACCGATTAGCTATGGCTACTTCACTTCAATTACACATCATGACCAGCGCCAACTAGTACCTAGGCCACTCCCTCCTACTGGCCAAAAATCGATAGAACACTTTTGGGTCGTTCATGTCTATGTGCCACACTCGACTCAATGGATGGAAGGTGAAATTACTATCGTATGCCGTCCATGCAGTCCTCATCAAGTCGATACTACGGCCCATCCCTATCTATTACATGTCGGCATACAAGATCCCAAGAGCTACCACTGGTGAAATGGCCCGCCATCAAAGAGCTTTCTGGTGGGGACACGACACAACCAAAAAGAGAATGCACTTCATTGCTTGGAACAAACTCTCTAAACCAAAGAATGCGGGCGGACTAGGCTTCAGAAAACTCAACTGGGTTAATGACTCATTAGTTGGAAAACTCCTCTAGAGGTTTCTTGAGCAACCACAATTGCTATGGGCACACCAATTGAGAGGGGTCTACCTACAAAAAAAATCGTTCTGGACTGCAAGGAAGTGTCGACGAGCATCCCCTACCTGGTCGAGTATCTTGGATATACGGCGTACAATGGCCGATAATATCTGTTGGAAAATCCATGGCGGTTGGGTGGACATCTACTCCGAACCTTGGCTCTCCAATCTACCGGGCTATAGGATCACTAATCACCACCATGATCCTGCAGGACCAAGACTTGTTCGAGATTTGATGGATACCTAAAGAAGATGCTGGAACCTCAACCTCCTCAATTCACTTTTCTCTCCGATGGAGGTCAAGGCCATCACTGACATTAACCTTCAAGAAAAATATGGGCCAGACAAACTCATTTGGACATGCACAAAGAACGAGAATTTCTCCGCGAAGTCGTTGTATGAAACTATCCGCAAACAGACATCGCGCTCATCCTCTGCTAATACTAAAGAAACCCAGTGGAAACACCTCTAGAAAATGGACAACATATCCCTCGAGTCACTTTTTTTGTATAGAGGCTGTCAAACGAAGGTCTACCCCTCCTAGCTGCTATCAACAAACGTGATAGGATCCCGAGCTATTTAGCCATGACAGGAACAATTTGAAAATGAACAAGAACAATTTGAGGAAATTTTGGGTTGTATTGAGCTGAAATTGGGAAAAATGCAGAGAAATACAATTGGTAAGTAAATTGCTAAAATTCAGAAAAGAGAAGATACAATTTCCTTTTTGATACTTATCTGCCCCTTCTTTCTTGTATTTATAGCAGCATGTGCAGCAAGGATGAGGTGGCAATTGTGGTCATAGCTGCTCATTGATTGGTGGATGCAAAAAACAATTGATGAGCTGGATGATGTGCTGGCTAGTGAGCTGGACGAGTGGCATGACAGTTATAACTGTCTATTAATCAAAGAAAAAGAGCCCTGGTGCTGAGCTCTATTGCTGAGCTCTGATATTGCTTTGATAGTGGGCTCTGATACACTTGGGTTCGTATCAATACCCACCCCTTTAAATTGACCTTGTCTCAAGGTCAAGGAGGAAATAACATTGATTCCTGGATCCCACACCATCTGCAGTTCTTCTTTACTAAGCATATAGCAGCTGTATCCTTCTCTATGGGTGGTTGAACCAGGGTCCCATACCCAAAAGAGCAACCTGTTAACATGTCCGGTGATCCCCTTCTTTATAGCATGGTTAAGGAAATTCTCCAAAAGTCTCTCTATCATCTTGCATTTAATGAATTTACTTTCTAGTTGGGCCTCTGCTGTAACCATATAATCTTGGAGAACATAACCTGTTCCAAGCTTTGTAAGATGAGGAACTCTAACAAGTAGCATCTGCAGTTGCTCTATGGAGACATTCTTATTCATTTTTAGGACCTTTAGTGACATGCACCTAGCCACAAGCCTTCCCCAAGTATCAAAATTAACTTCTGAATCAATATTTGCAAGGTTAGATAGTTCTATTGATATAAAACTTTCAGGGAAGCATCTTAGCCAGCTATCACTTGACAGTCCATCCATAGTACAAACATGATCTCTGGAAACATGAGGTTCTATCCTGCACACTACTTGCAGCACAAATTTACTACTTCCCGGATCCCATATCTGATAATCAGTCTGAGATAGGAGGACAAAAACTTCATACCTTGTTGAGGATGCCATAAACTCAATCAACTCTGGGTTTTCTTCCAATGAAGTACTCCTATCTGATGACACAGAGATGTTGGGGTCGACAAGGTTGGAACCAGATGTAGGAAGAGCACTCCTGAACAGTAGCTTCATCATATCTTTCACAGACTTGTCATTCTTGTCAGTACAGCTCTCACACTGGACCTCAGATGCTGAGAGATCAACAGCTTTAATTGTGCCAGTCTCTGTATGAGTGGCCAGAGGCAGGACTTCCTGTATACCTTCTTTATTTGGCTCTTCATTGATGTAAGATTCAACACTATCATTAACATTGCTTAGTTTTTCCTGAGGTATGGGTGTTAACTGCATAGTTACCTGTACCAAGGGTGGCTGCAAGGCAGGTGCTTCCTGGATTTGCTCTTCAATTGATTTAGCTGGCAGTGGAGAACTTGGGAATGTACTCGGCAATTCCAGCAAATCATTACTAGGTTTCTGAAGTTGTTCTTCAAATGATTTTGAATCCCTTTTTACATTATATCTTTGAACTGCTGCAGTTAATATCGTGATCTTTGTCTCATGTGAACTTTGTGCAGCCCTGATGTAGTGTGGAGACTGTAATAGAGGTCTTTGACCTAGCTTTTGAGCTGGGTTTGCCAAATTTCTTTTATTCTTGGTTAATCCTTCTAACATCTTCTCAATTTTGTCAAATCGAGACAGCATTCGGTCGAAACGACCATTGAAATCTAGGGGTGTACCTGACGAAGCTCCCAGTGCCTTCCATTTAGATGATTCGTTCATCGTCGATCCGCGTTCGTCTTCCATCAGACTCGACTCCTCCAGATCCGCCGTGCTCTGGAGCTTCCTTCCTAACTGCCTTCACTCACTGGATCTAGAGGCTCTGATACCAATTGATAGGATCCCGAGCTATTTAGCCATGACAGGAACAATTTGAAAATGAACAAGAACAATTTGAGGAAATTTTGGGTTGTATTGAGCTGAAATTGGGAAAAATGCAGAGAAATACAATTGGTAAGTAAATTGCTAAAATTCAGAAAAGAGAAGATACAATTTCCTTTTTGATACTTATCTGCCCCTTCTTTCTTGTATTTATAGCAGCATGTGCAGCAAGGATGAGGTGGCAATTGTGGTCATAGCTGCTCATTGATTGGTGGATGCAAAAAACAATTGATGAGCTGGATGATGTGCTGGCTAGTGAGCTGGACGAGTGGCATGACAGTTATAACTGTCTATTAATCAAAGAAAAAGAGCCCTGGTGCTGAGCTCTATTGCTGAGCTCTGATATTGCTCTGATAGTGGGCTCTGATAGTGGGCTCTATTAATCAAGGCCATCACTGACATTAACCTTCAAGAAAAATATGGGCCAGACAAACTCATTTGGACATGCACAAAGAACGAGAATTTCTCCGCGAAGTCGTTGTATGAAACTATCCGCAAACAGACATCGCGCTCATCCTCTGCTAATACTAAAGAAACCCAGTGGAAACACCTCTAGAAAATGGACAACATATCCCTCGAGTCACTTTTTTTGTATGGAGGCTGTCAAACGAAGGTCTACCCCTCCTAGCTGCTATCAACAAACGGTTGCCCAGTATCATCCCCCTATGCCCTTTCTGCTTACTACATGCTGAAGATACCGACCATCTGTTCCTTCATTGCCAAGTCGCACGGGAAAGTTGGTTCATAAGTCCATTAGGACTCAGGGTTAATGATCAAGACACTATCTTTAAACTGCTAGAGAGACGGCTTAAAGACCCACTGGCTCATGAAGCATTCCGCTTAGGGGCTAACCTCTTATGGGCTATTTGGAAGGCTAGGGGCTCCTGTATCTTCCGCCACATTGCGCCAAGCCCCCTCCGTATTGTTGGGACATCCATCAACATCCACAACAACCACCAAGGAGGCTGTCGAGACAAATTAGATGAGATACAGGATCTACGAAATGCAAACGTCTTAGAAGCAACTTGGGAACCCCCCCACGATGGAGTTATCAAGATCAATGTGGATGGGGCTACTACTGACACATCCCTAGCAGCGGCAGCCATTGCTAGGGATTCCCATGGCATATTCAAGGCAGTAATTACATGGCATTCACCGCTACCACACTCGCTCGACAATAGACTGCAGGCTAAGATTCAAGCCATCTGATTGGATATCCAGTTGGCAAGCCAGTTTGAAGGGAGCAGGAGCAGCGTAACCATAGAAAGCGACTCCTTGATCGCTCATAGGATATTCAAGGGGGCGAATGAGTTGATCCCTTGGAGATTGCTTGATCTGATCCAGGCACCATATCCTCAATGCATACACCAGACTTCAAATATGTGAGAAAGACTGGTAACAGAGTTGCCGATACCTTGGCGAAGCATTGCCTGCTAAATAAGAGCTCTTCTGCATATTACTCCCCCTGACTTCATAAGCCAGTTACTTGTTGAGGAAACTCCCCCTGATGTAACCCTATGCATCCTATTGATTAATAAAATGGTTCCTATTTAAGTAAAAAAAGAAAAAAAAAAAACACATCCTAAAGTATTGCACATCTTTTTAGTTTTGCTTCTTTAAGTGTCACAGCGATGCCATAGGATAGGGGTAGCGTACTAAAATGGGTTATTTTGTATAACCCCCTTCTTCTTATTAGTTTTTTTTTAATATTTGGCATCATTTCTCTAATTCTCACTGTTTAGCGCCTATTCTATCTAACTAATAATCTTTTGTAATTAATTAAGATTTCTTATATAATATATTTAAATTTAACTTTTGGTTTGCAATTAATAAAGGTTGAAGGGGTTATTAGAAAAATAAATTTATGTGTTTGGCAAGCATATGTTACATATAGTAGCACTAGCGAAATTTAGCAAATTTTAGATTATAATATTGTAATCATCTTAGTACCTGAGTGACACTAACAAAATTATTGAAGAAGGCATGAATGAAGAACTATAAGAGACTAATTGTGCTTGAAAAGTTTAAATACTACTTTTATTGGAACTTTTACAACTCACTGGAGTGAAGTAAAAATATAAAAGATCCAAAGAAAATAAATGCTCTTGCACCTGACTATATGAGGAAAAGTGTCCCCTACGGCCCAACCAAATCCTGGTTCTATGTCCCTATCTTCGTCCATTTTTTAATTTTTGGAAATATTAAAAATTTCTAGTAAAATTTTTGAAGTATCATTCCTATACTTCTACCAAAATGTGTGCTTATTTTATTGTCTCTCTTCACACTCAATCATTGTTTGTCTCTATCTTCGTCCATGCCATGTGCAATATTCTAAATTTTGACCTAGGCGACTGCCTAGACACTAGGCGGCCGACGGCTGCACTGAAAACCTCCTAGGTGGTAGTCCTAGACGAAAAGGTCCTATTCGGTCCTACGTGGGCCTATTCGACCATATGCAGCCCTGTTCGGCTAGTGCAGTTGTTCGATATTTTTTTTTGTATGCTTAGTTTTACTGTGAATATGTTGTTTGGGTTTTAAGATTGGATTTAGATTTTAATACATTAAAATTTAAATTTTAAATTTGTTTTGGATTTAGAAGTTACAACATGTATGGATTTCAAATTTGTATTATAGATTTCACATTTCATATTTCAAATTTTAAATTTAAAAAAAAAAAAATCATGTTTGGCCGCGTGAAATTTAGAACATTGTTTCTTTGTAAGAAAATTTTTAAAGTCATAAAATTTTGCTAGTACTTAAAGTGAAAATAGCTCTTTTAATTATCATACACTTAAGGTAAATTTCGGTCAGATCTTTTTATTTTTAGTCTTAGTTTTTATGTACTAGATATTTAATCAAGTTTAGTTTTTAGGTATATCAATAAAAATTAATGTTACTTAAAGTACTAAGATGATTATAATATTATATTATAATTTTTGCTATTGCCACTAATCACTATATGCAACAAATGCTGGACAATTAGATAAACTTGTTTTTTTTCAATAACCCCCTAAATTTTTATTAATTGCAAACCAAGAGTTAAATTAATATGTTATAAAATAGACTTTAATTAATTCCAAAAGATGATTAGTTACATATAATTTGGGTGGGGATGGGACAATGGGAATTAAGAAAATGATACCAAATACAAAAAATAATAAAAAGTAGTACGTTTGTACAAAATAGGAATGGCAACGGGGCGGGTACAGATCGGGACCATATCCTTATCCCCATCTCCGGTAGTGTTTGAATCCTCATCCCATCTTCGTTTCCCGTCGGATTTCATTTTTAATTCCATCCCTGTCCCAATTAAACAATGCATTTTTCGCCACCGTCCCCGTCCCATTAACACTTTCGAGGCCGAATTTTTTCGTCTCCGTCGCTTGTCCGTTAACAATTTTTTACGCACATCATAAGCTTAAAAAATTATTTTCATTCCAAAAAAATACAAGACATGTTAATAAAACATGATTTTCTTAAAATATACTACTAGATTGATCATGAATCATACCATTTTCAACGAGTTGTACATATAGATATGAGTATAAGTAATCGGGGTCAAAAATTTACCGGGGCCGGGAGTACTATACTCATATCCGTCCCCGAACCCTAATCCCCATCCTCGCCCCCATCTCCGTTTTTAAATCCCCAATCTCGTTTCCATCGGATAAAAAATCGAATCCCTATCGAGTTCGGAAGGACATTGCCATCCCTAGTACAAAATAATCCTAAAAAATTTCATCCCCACCCACCCACCCATTTGTTATGTGGCGTCATTTGGTGTTGGTGCCATGTATATACTTTTTTTTTTTTTCCTTTTTTTCTTTTTCCATGTATATACATTGCATCTAGGAATAAATGGAAACATACCAACCTATGAGATCTATACCTAACTAAATATATCATAATCAACAGGTATCCAATATGTTATTTTTCCAGAATCAGGTAGCTTACCGTTATTTAGTTTCAATTTTCAAAGATAGGGATTGGACCAAATATCCCCTTTTACATTTTGTATTTCAAAATTAAGTTACAATGGTAGCTTTTTATATTTTATTATATTTTATTTTATAAGCTAAAGTGTTTTCTTTCCACGCATATCACACAGTCATAAAAAATAATAATATTAAAAGTTTCAAAAGCCACAATAGTTTAATCAGTAATGTCAAATATAATAGAATTTATTGACTAAATACTTCTAAAAAAAAATTGTTGATGATGTTGTGCTACTATCAAGAATTCCAAATATTTTCTACTGAAGAGGATCATAGAATTCATTCTTCTATCTGGTTGATCTTTATATTCTTGCGCATTCGGTATCTCTCTTACGCTCAAGTAAGATTAGGTAGGATGATGGTAGATTTCGGCAATTTAAGGATAAGTGTACACCTTTTGACCTTTTGAATATGTAAATAGGGCTATATATATAGTCCTCCTCATCCTCGGTTGGCTTTCATGCTTATAAGTTACCTCCCTAATATGGATATAATGTTATTTGATATCAGGGACTTATAAACTGCAAGACAGGATATTTGGGTGCATTGTATCTATATAGGGCTTATAAAGTCAATGGGCGAAGCTAAGATTTGTTGCTGTTTATCACTTACCATTTGAAACTTTAGTCCCACATTGAAAAATCACCATAGTGTATATCTCAATATATAGCTATGCTTGTGTTTGAGTACGCACATGGGATGAGATGGCCATATGGGTTGATTTTCATAGAGACATAAGTTTAAATCACAAAGAACAAACCTTTGTTTTGACACTCGTAGGGACTTAGCGACTCGGACTCGGTCGGGCTAACGGCGCAAAGTGGCGCTTTGATGGCGCACTAAGCACTTAGAATGCATCGGTGCATGGAGCTCGTGCGCTCCTTTCGTGGCACGGCGCTGTCAGAGCGGGCCCTGCTGCACGCTGTTTTGTCGGCGCACGAATCCGAATTCTGTGGGATTTGGTTGGCCTGCGCCCATGCGCCAATAGGCATTCCCATGGGCGCATGGGTGCCATCTGATCTTTATAGAGCACCCCTCCCCCAGCTTCTGTGGTTGGAAGAGAGAAAATTTGGAGAGCTACAATCCCACTCCAGGAGCCTCATGCGCCACAACAACAGCTTCTCCCAAGTCCATGCGCCAATAACTTTTTTTGTCCGGGGAGTTATAAAGTCTTTCCGAACGTGTCGAAGAGCATTCAAGAGTTTCATACTTGAACTTGCTGGCTCTTGGGGACAGATCGCGTATAGGACGAATCTTGCTTTGAGTATCGGTAACTTGTTCACCCAGTAAAGAGTTTTCCTTTGTGTTTTATTTTGTTTTTCATGTTCTTCTTATTATAGCATCTGCGAACATAAAGAGAAGAACACTTTTTCCTCTTTGTTGTTGTATTTTGTATTTTCTTGAAGTCAGTTTGCAACCTTTATTTAGTTGCTTCTATTGAGTTGGCTATAGTGCAGACTTCGTGTCTTACAAGTATACTCTACGCCTATCTCTCGTGTTATTGGCTAGAGTGCAGACTTCGTGTCTTGCAAAGTTACCTCTACGCCATTTCTAGATCCCTCCATTCTTAGATCTGTCTTCGGGATAATAATCTCAAAGCAAGATCCAGTTAAAAGAATGGAGTCCAACCGTTCAAGCCTTCTCGATACAAGTTTTCACAAACTTGAGAAGTTTGACGGCGAACACTACAACATTTAGAAGGGGAAGATTTCTTTGAATCTTCAACTTGTCAATGTTGGCTATGTGTTAACCGATCCAGAACCTACCATTCTCGAGGATAGAGGTGAACCTGCTATTGGTGTCGCTACGACCGAGTTTGCCAAGTGGATGAAAGACAATGACCTCTGCAGGTTGTTGATTCTAAATGCTATGGACGACTCGATGGCGAAGTTTTATAACAAGAAGGACAAAGTTAGAGATGTATGGCAATCTCTAGAGAAGCACTACAAGACTAACGAGAAGATGTCCAAAATCTATCTCGTTGAGAAGTTCTTCACCATGTAATTTGAAGAATGGGAAGACCATGCTGTTGCAAGTGAAGGAACTTTTGAAGCTGCAAATGAAGCTGGAGGAAGAGGGCATGGAGCAAGAAAGACAAGTTCATGGTGGGTGCGATAGTCACCAAACTTTCTCCTGGTTGGATCACTTTTAAGACTGACATTTACCGTAAGAAGATGGAAATCCAACTCGAGAATCTTCTGCACTGGATTCATATTGAAGATGAAGCCAGACGACAACAGAAGATAGACTCCTTGACCAAGCAGTTGGCCAAGGCTAATATGGTGCAGTCTAGTGATAACAAAGGAAAGCAGAAGGCTCCCTTCAACAACAAGAAGAAGGGCGTTAACCAGATGAAGGTTAAGTCGGCTCCTCTCAAGACGAAGCCAAAGTCTGAAGTGTCATGCTACAATTGTGGCAAGAAGGGTCACTACAAGGAGGACTGTGGGTCCAAGCCCAAGTCGAAAGAGCAAGGTGAGCTTAACCTGATTGCTACGATTGAGCAGGTTGAATCGAATGGTGTGGACACTGACTAGTGGGTGGACACAAGTGCATCATGCCACATCTTCTAGAACAATGGACTGTTCACCAAGTACGAGCCTACTTATTAGAAGGTCTCGATGGCAAACAAGACTCTAGCTGAAGTTCAGGGGATCAGAATAATGGAGCTGAAGCTAACTTTGGAAAAGTCACTTACATTGGGAATGTGAAGCACGTGCCGATGATTGCCAAGAACCTGATCTCGGGGAGTCTATTATGAAAGGCGGGCTTAAGTATAGACATTAATGCTGGTCAGATGGTGATGTCCTTCAAAGGAGCTTACTTCGGCAAAACTTTTTGTACTGAAGGAATATTTAAACTACAACTTGTAACTTCTGGAAATATCAATACAGTTACGACTTCTGATTATTCTCTTGAGTTATGGCATAATAGACTAGGACATATGAATTGTAAAATAATTAACAAGTTGTCTAGTCTAGGCCTTATCACCAAATATGGGGGTAAGAAGATGGAGAAATGTGAAGTATGTGCTCAGACAAAAATTGTCAGAAAGTCATTCAGAAGAGTGAACATGAGTACAGATCTTCTAGAGTTGGTATACTCAGATATTTTTAACTTCAAATAATTCTCCACAAAAGCCGGGATGAAGTATTTATTACTTTCATCGATGATTTCTCAAAATACGCGTTCGTATATCTTCTCAAATCCAAAGATGAAGCGTTCTAGAAATTCAAGGACTTCAAGGCTGAAGCTGAACGTCAAACCGATCAACAACTCAAGAGACTTAGAAGTGATTGTGGCGAAGAGTATCATTCCTTGGAATTCATATCATTTTGCAAAAAATATGGAATTGTCAATGAAACGATTGCTCCGTACTCTTCCCAATCCAATGGAGTTGTAGAAAGGAAGAACAAGATGTTGACTAAGATAACAAATTCTATGTTGTTGACTGTGGGTCTTCCAAAATGCTACTGTGGAGAAGCGACGCTTACAACCACTTATATTCCGAATAGAGTGTCGTTTGTGACATCTGAAATTACACCTCATGAACTCTGGTTCAAGGTCAGACCTAACTTGAATGTCATTCGAGTGTGGGAGTGTTTGGCGTACGTGAAGCTTCCAGATCTCGAGATTTAGAAGCTAGGGATGAGGACCACAAAGACCATATTTCTGGGCTATGCTGATAAGAGTGATTCCGAAGAAGCGTTATTGATTCCGAAGAAGCAAGTACTTTCCCGAAAGTTGTAGCCCAAGATGAAGTTGTCACAGATGAGACAATAGTTGTACCTAAAATTGCTGAGCCGCATGTAAAGCGAGTGAAAAAGTCGAAGGTCTTCGGAGATGACTTTGTTACCTATCATGTGGAAGATGATCCGCTTACCTATGATGAGGCAATGAAGAACAGAGATGCTATTATCTGGAAGGAGATAATCAATGACGAATTTGACTCCATCACTTCTAATAATACATAGAAGTTGGTCGATCTACCTGGAGGAGCTCAATCCATCAGATGCAAATGGATCTCCAAGAAGAAGATATGGGCTGATGGAATTGTTGATAAGTTCAAAGCTAGACTAGTAGACAAGAAGTTTTCTCAGAAGCAGGGGATTGACTACTTTGACACGTATGCTCCCATGGTGAGGATGGCTTCTATCAGAATGATGATTTTTGTAGGTGTTATCCATAAGCTGATTATTCATCAGATGGATGTGAAAATAACATTTCTGAATAGAGAACAGAGAGAGGAGATTTACATGCAACAACCAGAAGGATTTATCGTTAAGGGTGTTGAATAAAAAATATCTGTATGGTTTGAAGCAAGCTCCCAAACTGTGGTATGAGAAGTTTGACAAAGACATCAGGTCGAACGGCTACAGGGTCAGCGAGACTAATAAGTGTGTTTACACCAAGTTCGCTGGAGGACAGAGGGGTGATCGTTAGCCTGTACATGGATGACATGCTAATACTGGGTACGGATCTAGAATGTGGCATGAAGACGAAGAAGTTTCTCTCGTCCAAGTTTAGTATGAAGGACATGGAAGAAGTTGATTCATCCTAGGGATTAAGATAATCCGGACGAAAGCTGGGCTGGCTTTATCGCAAGCTCATTACCTAGAAAAGATGCTCATATGATACATATATTAGGATCTTCCAGGGATCGATAATCCTTATAGGTGTGATCAGAAGCTGAAGCCAAATTCAGAAAAAAAGCGTTAAGACAGCTGGAGTACTCCGGCGTCATTAGGAGCTTGATGTATGCTACGAATGCCACCAGGCCTGATGTCATAACCCGCACCCATAATTTGTACATGAGTCGTGCGCACGCCCAGCCTATGCTGCATTGTCAGCGGTAGAACGCTGTATAATATCAATATGATGAACAACCCACGCAATATATATTCACTATTGTCACGCCCCAAAACCAGAATACTGGCAGGTGGGGACGGACAAGGCCAGCTACGGGATACCAAAGTATGCCAGTACTCTGAAGTCACGTATAAGCTATCAAGACATGGGAGTTACTTCTACAAGCCAACAGTCGATCCTAGGTCAAGCAATCCTAGGTATCTCAATCACAGGCAATTATACAAAGTACAAAAAGTATGATCATCAGACATACAATAGTAAAGCATCCTAAACAATTTATACATTGATGATCATAAAGCTAGTCATACCAAAATAAAGAACTAGTAAGTGTAATAGTCATACATAATAAGCTCTAGCTATAGTCTAGAATACGTACATCATATTTTGGCCCATAGGCTAAATGTCATGATCCAAAAACACGAGCTAAACACGTGCTCCGAGGCTAAACGCCACAAAAGAATAATGTACATGCCAAGTGGAAGAATAATAAGAAACCCACTCAGGTACACTGGTGATTCGGATGGTCACCGTCGAGTAGATGGTACGGAAGATCCCTAGGCTCCTCCATCAGATATGGCCAAACAAAACCAGTAGGGTCAGACCCCAAATAGCAAGTACCACAAAGGAAGCCAAACTATGAAATAAAATCAGCAATAGCTAATATAGCAACGGTTAGGGAAACAATAAATAAATACAGATCGAGACTCGTGTACTACCAATGCACTCATCATGAGAATAGAAAAGACAACAAGCAAAGCAACCTGGAGCATAAAGTAATTCAAGTGTGACATAAAATAGACTTGTACATGTAAAGTAGATGGAAGTATGTGAACATATAAGATAAACTGGACATGTAAACATGTTAAGTAGCCGTGTCAAGTAAGCATGTAAGGTAGCCGGGTCGTTAGAACATGGTGACCCAACATAGGGATCATATAGGACTTGTGGGATAACTGGACTTGTGAGCACGAGATGTAATAGGGCAAGAGAGCCTGTAAGAACTATATAGAACGGAAATGATAAGATAACTTGAAAACTATTCCAGAAGTCAAGTTACAACCCGTAAACCAAACAAGGACCGGGGCTGTAATCCTTCTCCTGAATAGAACTTAATCTCTAATCATTGTTTAGCATAAGATCATGTAGAACATGTGAGTACTAAATAGGACGACAAATGATAAGACTTAGGAGCTATTCCGGAAGCCAAGTTATAACCCGTAAACCAAACAAGGACCGGGATTGTAACCCTTCTCCTGAACTGAACTTAGTCTCCGATCATTCATCGACAAAAGTAAAACATAAACAATAATGTACTGAAATAAACATTCGGACATTGCCTAGACAAAACTAAACTGGGCTGGACTACATCCATCAATCATGGCCAAATAATGAGTACGGCTTGATACTTTAACTAACTAGGGTTATCACAATCCTAATTACTAACAAGATGCAATGAGATTTTCCAGCAGTCACAAGTCCTACAGACTATCCGAGTTATCCTTCCGCAAGTTGAGAGAGTTGTATTAGGTGACTTGGGGGTGCAATATATGACAGCGTACTGGAAATGCGCCCTACTCATTGGCAGGCTACAAGTCCAATTAAAGTTCCCAGATAACGGGATTGCATGTGACTGAAAAATCTCTTTATGAGCTACTTGATCAATCTATTCGTTATCCTAGTCAGATTCAGTATGAATCCCTGACCGTGGTAATCAAGAATCCATATCCTAGACATGATGCAAGATGAGACATGTAGCTTGTGCACACATACACAAAGAATTTAACCACAGTATCCAAAAGAGTTACATTAGCAAGGGGAAATAGCCGTCACAACAGCATCTTGATTAAGTGTAAGCCCACTTCTCGATTATTTTATTTTATTTTATTTTATTTCAATTATGATTAACTTTTATGGTTATTAGGATTTGTACCTAAGCTCAGAAGAGAGCTATGATCATATTATGGTCATTTGGCCCTTATATAGTTTATATAAGCATTGTTTAATTATTTTATAGCTTATTATAATTTTTAGAGATTTTTAGATTTTTATTTATTAAGGTTTAATATTTTTAATGACTTTTACGATTTTACAATAGGTTTATTTGAGACTATTTTGAGACACTGTATTTATGTAGGCTCTAGTAGGTTATAAATATTTTCTATAATTTTATATTTTTTTTTTGCAATTTTTAGATATTTATTTTATTAAGTTTTATATATTTTAAAGGCTTCCAATATTTATTATGAGGCCATTTGAGACTAATATTTGGTAAATTATTTTATTTATATTTTAGGAGGTTAGATATATTTTTTGTAATTTTTTACTTTTTTAGGAATTTTTAGAAGTTTATTTGAGTTTATTTGGCCTTAGAATAATTTTTAAATCATTTTCTGAAAATTAATTATCCAGTCATAACAAGTCAGCGCTGGCCGGGCCCAACCGTTATCCATCGCAGCGCCCAGTCAGCGGGTGCTGACTGTACCCGCCTATATATATATATATATATATATATATATATATATATATATATATATATAATAGGGTTAATTAGTTGTACCCCCTATGGTTTGTACGTATTTTGGTAACTGTTCCCGTTGTTTCAAAAATAAGGAACACCCCCCCCCCCCCCCGGCTGCTTAATTTTTCACTCATTTTCTTCTATGCACCAGGGGGTACAACTAATTAACTTTATAAACCAGGTGGGTGTTCTTTATTTTTAAAACAACAGGAATAGTTACCAAAATACGTACAAACCATTGGGGGGTACAACTAATTAACCATATATATATATATATATATATATATATATATATATATATATATATATATATACACGCAGAACAGTAAACCCTAATTAATCCTGGCCGTTTTTGGGGAGACTTGTTCCAAGGAGACCCTTGACTTCCCGAGGCTATTGCCGTAAACTCCGACCTCGGATTCGTACGCCGTTTTTTTTATTGGATTCGTCTTGAGGTAATCTTTCTGAATATGTAAATTATTTTTGTATAGTTTGTTCCTAAATTTTTGGAGAATTCGTAGAGTGTCGATTGTCCGAAACTTGACACATTTTGGTATTTTCGAGATTCCGGGAGGACCATAAATCGAAATCATGAACCGTTTGAAGTTTCCGAAAGCCAACACAGAGCTCTACTACATGTATTTTCTCCAAAAATTAATTCATTCATCTAGTATTTTAGTTATTCTGTTGAACTCAGAATTGATCGGTTAATAACCGTTTTGGTCACGATTAAGCATAACGGCGATATCTTTTGACCAAAGCATGATTTTGTGGCACAGTTGATTCCAGCGCACTCATGGCAATGAAAATCTACGAAGTTGTATTTTTCAAATATAGAGTTCATGACGTTTGATTAGATAGTCAACGACACGCCTCGATTTGCGTGTCATGGTTTCCAAAATTGGAAACATGACTTTTGATGACCAAACTTGCATGTTTAGATTATATTCAGATTATTATTAGGTTAAATTAGGTTTTTAAGTAATTTATTCCAGAATTAACTATTATTAGATTAGTTAACCCATTAGCCACTTATTTCATGAATTTAGAATTAGAACCTTAGATTGACTTGTGGTTTTCGTGCAAGGTTCGTGGTACGATGTATGTTATAGGTTGACAGATTCTAGATCGACAATCCCCTCAGCCTCGACTTGTGACTACGGTTTGTGCAAGAATTAAGGCAAGTACAGCATTACATTTATGTTTTAGTTCATTATAACATTTTCTCTATCGTTTTCTTGTTCGATATCCCGTTGAGACATTGCTTGATATTTCGTTGAGACACGATTGTGACACCGTAGTTATTATATCCTTATTAGTGTATCATTGACCATTATTGATTGCTAGAGAGTCGGAAGGTGAAATACTCGGTAAGTACGTGAACAAACCCAACTATTTTGATTATGGATAGCTAAGTCATACACCCCACGTATGAGTTAGCCGTACCCTATTATTGTGGATAGCCATCGTATGATGTACCGTATTAGCCCAGCCGTTCACGTATTAAAAGGTATTTCACACACACATAATGGTACTTATTTTTCCTTTATCTAGTCTATTATTTTGTTAGTTCACATCTTGCTAGTTTACATCTTGCCAGTTCATATCTTGTTAGATCACATCTTGCTAGTTTACATTTTGTCAGTTCATATATCGTTAGTTCATACCTTTCTAGTTACATTCTGCTAATTCATATCTTGCTAGTGCTAGTCCATATCATGTTAGTTCATCTCTTGCTAGTTTTTTATATACTCTTTGCCATCATGGTTTCTCGTTGTTCTAACTTATTTTGGACTAACAACATTAATTGCAATATGGTTGTACTCTGCTCCTTTCCTGACTGGTTCGTTGTTATAGGTGAGGTTGACGTGCCTACTCTTGCGCTATAGACCATACAAGGAGGAGATAGAGACTCGAAGGCCAAACCATAGAAGACTAGTTAGATGTGTGGTAGTTTTCTATAATTGTAAAAGTTTACATTCTTCTTCAAATGTGAAACTTATATTTTGTAAAATTGATTTAGTTGTTGTGAATGAGCAGTTAGTATTTATGAGCACTTTGTTTATTACGGGCTAGACACTGTACTATCGCCAATACTGCGGCATAGACTGGGCTTGGACACGCACTCGTATCCTGAAAAGTAGGTGCGGGTCGTAAAATTAAGCATGCCATGTTTAGGTTTACTTGTCATGTAAAGAGTACTTGTCAAGAGTACGTCTCTACGGGCCACTATCATGTAAGCAAGGATATACATGTTCAAGAGTGCACCACGATGGGTCACTATCTAGTATAAGCAGAGAAGTAACGTATAATATAAGTGCACCACAACGGGTCACTATCATGTAAAGCAAAGAAAAGACATAAATCATGAGTGCACCCCGACGGGCCACAATCATACTAAGCAAAGAAGAGAAATGGAAACAAATATAGCATGTAAATAAGAACTTGTCCAAAAAGGGGTATCATGGCATGGAAGAGGGAAGAAATAAAAGTAACTACTTGGCATAGATCAAATATTAAATATGTGCTAGTATCAAGTGTAACAAGGGTGTATAATCATTCTCTAAATGTACAAAATCATCTAATCATGTTAATGAAATTCATTTTTGTTAAAGGAAATATCATATTCGGCCAAGTACATAAACACATGCCAGAAGATCAAAACTAAGATTTAAATTAACAGCCACATACGAACTCCAATAAGGTGAACTGAGAAAATTCTGAAGCCAAGACAAATGTCTACAAGCTTCGTGTCCGAGTGTTTTTCAAGACTAATAACTGAATAGCTCAAATGGGCAAAACAGTCAAAACAATCATGCATGCTAGTGTGAAAACGCTTGGTTGAACCCATTAACTTCAAAAGTGTGAAAACGCTTGGTTGAAGCCATGAACTTCAAAAGTCCATAACTTCCTCAAAATAATTCAAAATCTAACTTTTCAAAGGTCAAAATTGGGTAGAACGAAATTTTCTACAACATAGGACAATTAGTTTTTGAAAATATCAAGGTTTAATAGATCAAAACCAAGAAAAACCAAAAATATTATAACTTAGATCTACAAGAATCCACCCATAAAAATCAAAAACTCCAAGTTCTAAAGAGGCTTATAATCATGTAAGGAAGAGTTTAGTAGAACAAACAAAATAATATTTGTCCAATATTTGGCAAGATGTACTTATCTTAGATTGGAGGAGAAAATGAAAAGGAAGAAGATGAAGATAAATGAATTAATGGAGGAGAGTGAGAGAGAAGTTTGGGTTTTATACAAAACCATCCAAACCAAGCCAAACCAAGCCAAACCATCCAAACCATCCAAACCAAGCCAAACCATGCAAACTAAACCAAACCAAGCCAAACCAAGTTGAACCAAACCAAATTAAACCAAGTCAAAATTAAACCAAAGCAAGGCTAAAAAAGATAAGTCAAAATACGAGTCACCTGACAAAGGCCAGAATTCCGTATACGTACACTGAAAATACGTATAACATAAAATGAGAGTGACAGGCATACCGTCAACATACAATGGTACACTGGCGATATACCGATCAAGGAGAAAATCTATAAGTTAGGAAAATTTAAAATATTTTGAAAATCAATAAAATACGAAATATAGTACAAAAGTATGTATCAGTATATAAATATCGATACTGTGAGACGAGTCTCACAACTCTCCCATCCTTAGAAAATTTCATCCTCGGAATTTCCTAAAGCTAGTCGAGCAAGATAGCCAAAACGAAAGTTCAAAAAAATACAACTATCTCCATAAAACGAAGCATGGCATATAAGTAATTGAAGGCAACAGTAATATAAATAAATGCATAAGCAATAACACAACCACAATAAAGAAGGGCTGGAGGAATATGAATAAATATGCCTCTTGAGTCAGTTGAGTATAGACGAACGTCCTCGCTTGTCACGCCCCAGAACCAGAATACTGGAGAGCGGGGGCAGACATAGCCAGCTACGTATATGAAATAGAATCCATCTCGCTATACGGTCACGGCTGTCTAGGATACATGAGGGTTTATCTATAAGCCAGCAGTCTCTTAAGGTCATGAACAGCCTATTGTCTCAATCACAAGCAAGTAAGTAAAAGTTACAAGATGTATGATCATTAAATATACAATAATAAGGCGTTTCAAATATTACATATTTAGCTGATCATGAAGCTAGTCGTTACAAAATGTTAGGACTAGCAAGAGTTTCGTCATACATGATCAACTCTAGGATCTGTTAATCATGTTACAGCCCTTAGGCAGACAGTAAGTAAATGCAATCGAGCTAAACAGGTGCTCGTCGGCTAAACGCCTCAAAAGAATAATTTTTACAATAGAGTGGGAGAGCCAAAAATAACCCACTCGTTGCCAGGGTTCCGTCTAGTGGCCACCATCTAGCTGGAAGGTCGGTAGATCCTCTGGAGCTGCTCCGAAATCTGGCCACACAAAACCAGCTGGGTCAGACCCCAGAAAGAGCAAGTGCCACAAAGGAGGCTTCACTTAAGAACTAAAACCAGCACTCAGCACAAGATATAAATAAAAGTAAGAACTGGTAATAAAGAGAATACACCAGGATGATATACGACGAGATAACCATAGAACTATTTAGATAGCCAGGTTACAATCCGTAAACCAAACAAGGACCGGGGTTGTAACCCTTCGTCTGAACAGAACTTGGAAATTCTCACCATTTATCGGTAAAATAAATACAAGCATTATGGTCATGCAGTAATCTGGAACAGGATCAGGGCAAGACTAGACTGGTTAGACTCCGTTCAATCACTTCACGGCCAAGCAAGAATTACGGCTTGATACTTTAACTAACTAGGGTTGTCACAAGCCTAATTACTAACAAGATGCAGTGAGATTATTCCACAGCCACAAGCCCTGCAGACCATCCAGGTTCCCCAGGTTAAAAGATTAGAGTTGAATTCAGGTGGGTACATCGTCCAGGAAACGAATGTACCCTTAGGTAGCTTGAAGGGTGCAACACATGACAGTGTGCTGGAAATGTGCCCTACTCGACGACAGGCTACAGATCCCAAGGCGTGCCCAGGTATCGGGATTGCCTGTAGCTGGTAAATCTCTTCATGACTAATGTATTAATCTAGTTATTAGTCCTTAGTTTATTTCAATAGGTACTCCTGACCGTGGTACTCAGGAGTCCCATCCTAGATATGATGTAAGACAGGACTGGTTTATTTATACAAATACAATCGCCCACGGTGTCCAGATTAATTATACAGGTCATGTCATGTCAGGTAGCCGTCGCAACAGCTATTCGAGATAATCATGTCAGGTTATCATGCCAAGTGTACTTGTCAGGAGTGCGCCACGACGGGCCACTATCAGGTCATGCTCAATTATCAATTACAAACATATCAAGTAAATTCACGATTATCAAGTTTAGGACAAAAGGCGTAAGGTTATAAAATGGACGTTAAATATCTAATAAAATATCAATATACAAGGCTATAGAAGATCCAGGGTAATCAGGCTACGCTCAGGTCCACATACGCTCGGGTCAACATACGCTCGGGTTAGCATACGCTCAGGCCATGCGTACGCTCAGGCCATGCGTGCGCTCGAGGCCAGCGTACGCCTTACTCGCTTAAGCTAGCGTACCAAGGCACGCGTACGCTCAAGCTAGCGTACGCATCAGGTCTGCGTACGCTCGAGCTAGCGTACCAAAGGATCCATACACTTCCAATGGAAAGCGTACGCAAGGGTCAGCGTATACAAGGGTACGCTCAAGCTACAGGTCAGTGTACGCTCAAGCTAGCGTACGCTCAAGACTGCGTACGCTCGAGCTAGCGTACGAAAGGGTCTAGGGCACGCTCATGCTAGCGTACGCAAAAGACACGCTGCCAACAGGCAGCGTATCAAGGCTAGCATACGCACGCTAAAGAGCAGCGTACACAAGTCAGCGTACGCTCGCTAAAGAGCAGCGTACACAAGTCAGCGTACGCTCGCTAAAGAGCAGCGTACACAAGTCAGCGTACGCTCGCTAAAGAGCAGCGTACAGCTCAGTGGCGTAAGCTAAAAAGCTAGCTCATTGTTCACTGTCTTCTCCAAATGGCAAGAACAGCAAGAACTCTAAAGTTGAATCTAAACTTCAATTGTCCATATCTTGGTCAAAATAAGTCCGAATCCAACTTTTCAAAGGTCAAAATTGGGTAGAATAAAATTCTCTACAACATGAAACCATCAAAACTTGAAAACAAAGAAGTTTGATAGATCAAAACCACCAAAATCCGAAAATAACTAATTTCTAGATCTACAAGAATTAAAACCTCAAAATGGAAAATGACAAGTTCTAATGTGGTTTAGAATCATGAGGAGAAGCTAATGAAACCATCAAAAGGAGTTCTCTTGTAGAAGCAAGTTGCACTTGCCTATGGTGTTCTTGGTTGCTGGAGAAGAGTAATGGTGGGGGAAGGAGAAGTAAATGAGAATTATGGAGGAGAGAGAAGGTTGGTAGGGATAATAAAGAGGGGGGTTGTGGTGGAAATGAAGGAGAAGCATAGGCTAAGGTGTTCCACCCTTAGCCCATGATGAACCAAGCATTAGGCCGGCCGAACCAAGCCAACCCAAACCGAGAGTTAAACCAAGCCGAGAGCTAAACAAGGAATCATGCAATACAGAATAAAATACGTATACGTATTCCAAAATACGTAATACGAACACAGGCATTACATCGCTGGCCTACGCTGACTCCCAAAATAGATTCTAACGCTCCAGTCCCAAAATACGTATAGGACCAGGATACGATACATGCCAGCAACACTTCACCAATGGACCAAATCTCAAAAAAAGCCCATTAGCAAAATACTTAAGTTGTAAATCATGATAACAACCCAGCAATACAATACAAGTCACAGGTCATAACTAATCTCATCCATACAGAAAATAAGACACGAGATATCAAGTCTAATAAAATGATACTAATAAAGAAATCTGTCCAACATAAAATATGAAATGTAACTGTGCGGGTAAGACATCTCGAAACCACAGTAAAAAGAGACAAAGTATCAACTACATGTCCACTAAAAAGAAATAAAAAAATAAAGCTAAATAAGGAACGCCATGGATCAAAAGAAATCTTCGATCTCTACCTCGTCCTCCTGCGATGGTATGCCACCTGCCTCGACTCCAGAACCGTAAACCTCTAGAAAATCTTCACCTCTAACTAAGCCTGAAGGGATCACCGGATCCTCAGAGGACTAGCAAGATACATAATATACAAGCCAAAAAGTAACAATATAAGTATGCAGAGAAGTAAGAAATAATGAAAGAAATCAACCGAGTCAGAATAACTAAGATACCAAGATCTAAGACACAAAGCTCCTAAGACACTGGCATGCCATACTAGTCGTGGCTAATAGGTCAAATCTATAGACTGTAGTCAAGGCAAGCACTCCCAATCTATAGTGTCTCAATCACAGTCAAGGCAAGCACTCCAATCGAGACGGTAGCCATTCCTACTAAAATAATCCCATAGACTGTAGTCAAGGTAAGAACTCCTAATCTATAGAATGTCAAAGTCAAGTTCTATTCAAGTTATGTCAAGTTAAGTCAAGTCAAATCATGAGAGTCAGTAGTGTAGGACTAGATGACTCCATCATAAAACACGAGTGATTATGAAGGCAATATAACACACACTAGATGTATATCAAGAATGTAAATGTAAGCTAACAAGATAAGTAGAACTGAAACAAGGTAAGTAACCGCATCTCAAGATAAAATAATCATGAATATGATGGGATAAAGAACACTAAGGAATTAAAGAACATGAATATAAAAGGTACTGTACGATTTGGCAAGGTATACTTGCCTGGTGTCGCACTGAGAATCTGAAACGTCGCTCCCTCGTCCACGCCGCCGGAACCCGACGCTCCTAGATAATTAATTAACTAAATTAACCCACTACTCATGAACTTACAATATACTTAATTTGTCAAGATAATATTTTAAGATTGTATTCAATTTCTTGTGGAACCCTTTAGACCCATACAATCACACACATGCTCCACGAGACACCGAACACAGTTTTTGGGTTTCCAACTCCCAATTAGTCAGTTATGTTCCTACTTCAATAATATACTTAAAAATCATATAAAATAATAAAAATATTATTTAAACTAATTTTCTATAGATTTATCTCAGAATTTCTAGAATTTATATTTCTAAAGAATTATACTACTAGTTGTCTATTGGGTCGACTAGTCTACCCGAAATTTGTCTAGAACTTCATGAATTATCTAAAATTATAAAAACCCTCAAAAATAAAATTTAAATAGAATTAAAATGTCCTAAATATCAGAATATGAAATTTTGATGCAAGGATTTCATGGTACTAATGGCTTGGAATCTTCTAGGTCAACAAGTCATCTGAAAATGACTAGTTTTGACCTATAATTTTTTCGACCAGAATTGAATTGATAAATTCATGAAAAATGCTTAAAAATCATAATTTAAATATATTAACCTACATAAAATTTAGTTTTGAAAAATTTCTACATAAACTTATAGTGCCTTCACAACGTGGTAAATTTTGGCTCTACCGAAACATGAAAATAGCTATCATAATTGATGAAACTTTTATGGGTGAAAACACTACCCAAGAGACATCAAAATACTATTTGTAAAGAATTAATACCATAATTTCTACAGATTTATGAGATAGGCTTGAACAGGAAAAGTTAGGGTTTCTTACCAAGGTCCTTGCTTTGTGAAGGCTTCTTCTTGTCAAAGCTCCCTCCTTCGATGATGTCCTTATTCGCCAATCCTTTCTTGATAAGATTTGAAGGGTGGACAATGGTTAGGATGGATGGGGAAGATGGAGTTTTAGGGTAGGTTTGGTGGAGTTTGGATGAAAGAAGGATGAAAAGGAGGAGTTTTATGAAGGAGGAAGAGATGTGCAATGGAGGGGATGATGTATGGGAGCTAAGGGGGAAAGTGCTGCCGAATAAGAGGGGAATATGGAGAAGTGGTCGGCCAAAAAGGTGATGGAAGAAGAAATTAGGTCAGGGTTAAGATTTGGTATAAGTGGATATATATAATATAGACTTTTATGAATTTGTATGCATATAGAATTTGGATCCTATTTCTCTTGGAGTGTTCGGCCAAGGGGGGAGGGGGTTTGCTTGGCCGAATATAATAGGGTGTGGTCCATTTAGTTTATTTGGTTATTTGATGAGTTGACTAGTTGATTGATTGAGGATTTAAATAAAAGGTTTTCTAGTATGGAACTAGTTAGATTTCTAAATATAAATGCAATCTAAATCTAAATAAATATGAAATATATATGGTTATTAATTTATTTTAATGCATAATATGTCCACATAGGCTTGGATTCGGTTCAGGCCCATTTTGGGCTAATTTAGTACAACCGGGTCATCTAAAAGTAAACATAATAATTAATAATTAAATAATTCATCTGTGAGGGTTAAGTCACAACTTGGCCTGTTCTTCCTAGTTAGAACACACCTATGGCTCGGCCTTCCCTACCATGGGTAATACACTAGTCAAAGCACTTGACTATACTCTCCGTGCCATAATTCCTAGTCATCTTGTACTCCAAAACTTAACCATGGCTAAGGTCATCTATAATAATAACTAAATAATTAAAAATATTCATAAAAATCCATAAAATCCTAAATAAGTCAAATAAATAATAAAAAAATTCAAAAATATTTAGGGGTGTTACATGGATAAAGGTCAAGTCTCAAAGTAAGTCGGTACCAATGACTTAGTATAAGACATGACACTACCTAGGACATATCGTCGTAGTCGAGATGTGTTAATTATCAGCTATCCCAAGGTACGAAGACAGAAGAGTGGGACAAGAAACCCGCCTTTACTCACCGAATAAGTCAAATCGACCATTGTACTCTACATTTAGATAGAATACAAAGTCGCCGACCAGAACCCAAGATATACTGCCACTACCTGGCCTACTACTGAAACACAAATCCAAAGGTCATAACTAAAAGGAGACCATGAAGATGGTACCTGAGACTCCCAAGGTATTACCTTTATGCAGATACTAGAGCTGCTCCTGGTACTGCGCATACAACCGTGCTTTGAGCTGCTTGATCCTCTGAGCTCGCGATGGCGATGGGCACTGTGCCAATGGTTGAACATCTAGTATTGGCCCTAGCTGCTCACCCACTATGGGAGGTGCTGTAGGGGGTGATTGAAAGGATGGCGGTAGTATATCTGGTATAGATGGTCATCCTCGAGATGTCGGATATGGGCAAGTGCTAACTGAATGGTCCACTGCTCTACAGTAGAAACATCGTCTATTAGCCGTCTAACAAACTGATTTAGAATGCCCTAACTTTCTACAATATGTACAGGCTTGTTCTGTCTGATACTGCTGCTTGTTTCTCTGCCTCTGAGCTTGCTGCTGCTGAACCGGCGCTGGTGCCTGCTGGTTAGAAGGCTGGAAGGCTGACGATCCACCTTGACTCCTCTGGGAACAAATTCCTATCATGTGGTCAGGTGAATCGTACGATAAACATAGAAAGTTAGCCTAGCCCTCTGACAAGTAAGATGAGTGTGCCCTTCCCTTCCACAGAAGGAACATACGACTGGTAACTCCCGGTGCTGGTATGGACGTTGGTCTGCTGGTACTGGTGAGAAACGTTGGGGTGAAAAGTCTGATACAAGTGAATGGTACCTCTTACGACCCTCAGTTCTAGATTCGGTCCTCCTGGCTATATGCTTTTATTCTTGTACTGCCTCTACGGTAGGTCGGGCTCGATATGCTGACTGGCTGGATGGCTGGTACTGTCAGGCTCCAATCTATACTTCTTCTGGATGCAAGTCCTCGGCTTGAAATTCCACGGGTATTCCTTGTTCATTTTTGTCTATCAACATCTGGATAATTTGCTGGAGAACGAGATCTCGTTGTTGTTGTGACTCCATCATTTCCTTGATAATCCCTATGAGTACAAGTACATCGAGCTGATCTGGAACAACATCCGCTCGGACTGCTGACTGTACGGGCATAACGGAATGATCGGGATGGACTGACATCTTTGCCCTCGAGTCAACTCTCGACTCTGTACTTGAATGCTGAGACTGATCCTCCACAACTGGCATAACAGAAGATTGCTGACCTACCATTGGCACAACCCGAGCAAGATAATCGGAAGGATTAGGAACAGTATCTCTGAAAGTTAAAGGACACAAGGATCAAATCGAGGGAACATGAGAGATCAATGATCAAGGCATATATCAGGTCAAAGGATCAGAAATAGACAATAATACGATAGATATCAATAAAGGATAATTTTGGTTGAGATAACTAATCATTAGTAACCCCCACATATCTAATAAATCAGACCTGCATAGGCCACCACTAAAACTGTGTCACACCCAGAACTAGAATATTGGCAAGTGGGGACGAACAAGGCCAGCTACGTGATACCAAAGTACGCCAGTACTCTGAAATCACGTATAAGCTGTCAAGACATGGGGGTTACTTCTATAAGCCAACAGTCGATCCTAGGTCAAGCAATCCTAGGTATCTCAATCATAGGCAATTATACAAAGTATAAGAAGTATGATCATCAGACATACAATAGTAAAGCATCCAAAACCATTTATACATGGATGATCATGAAGCTAGTCATACCAAAATAGAGAACTAGTAAGAGTAATAGTCATACATGATAAGCTCTAGCTATAGTCTAGAATACGCACATCATGTTTTGGCCCGTAGGCTAAATGTCAAGATCCAAAAACACGAGCTAAACACGTGCTCGAAGGCTAAACGTCACAAAAGAATAATGTACATATCAAGTGGGAGAATGATAAGAAACCCACTCAAGTACTCTGGTGCTTCGGATGGTCACCGTCGAGTAGATGGTGCGGAAGATCCCTTAGGCTCCTCTATCAATTCTGGCAAAACAAAACCAGTGGGGTCATACCCCAAATAGCAAGTACCACAATGGAAGCCAAACTATGGACTAAAGCCCGCAATAGCTAACATAAAAATGGTTAGGAAAAGCAATAAGTAAATGCAGATCGAGACTCGTGCACTACCAATGCACTTATCCCGAGAATAGAAAAGATAATAAGCAAAGCAACCTGGAGCATAAAGTAATTCAAGTGTGACATAAAGTAGACCGTGTACATGTAAAGTAGATAGAAGCATGTGAACATGTAAGATAAACTGGATATATAAACATGTTAAGTAGCCGGGTCATGTAAGCATTGAAGATAGCCGGGTCGTGAGAACATGGTGACCAAGCATAGGGATCATGTAGGACTTGTGGGATAACTGGACTTGTGAGCATGAGATGTAACTAGGGCATGAGATCCTGTAAGAACTATATAGAACGATAATGATAAGATGACTTGGGAACTATTCTAGAAGCCAAATTATAACCCGTAAACCAAACAAGGACCAGGGTTGTTACCCTTCTTCTGAACAGAACTTAATCCCTAATTAATATTTAGCATAAGATCATGTAGAACATGTGAGTACTGAATTGGACGATAAATGATAAGATGACTTGGAAGCTATTCCGGAAGCCAAGTTACAATCCATAAACCAATAAGGACCGGGGTTGTAACCCTTCTCATGAACGGAACTTAGCCTACGATCATTCATCGACAAAAGTAAAGCATAAACAATAATATACTAAAATAAACATACGAACACTGCCTAGACAAAACTAAACTAGGCTGGACTACATCCATCAATCACGGCCAAACAATGAGTACAGCTTGATACTTTAACTAACTAGGGTTATCACAATCCTAATTACAACAAGATGCAATGAGATATTCCAGCAGTCACAAGCCCTACAGACTATCCGAGTTATCCTTCTGTGGGTTGAGAGAGTTGTATTAGGTTACTTGGGGGTGCAACACATGACAGCATGCTGGAAATGTGCCCTACTCGTCGGTAGGCTACAAGTCTAATTAAAGTGCCCAGATAACGGGATTGTATGTGACTGGAAAATCTCTTTATGAGCTACTTGATCAATCGAGTCGTTATCCTAGTCAGATTCAGTATGAATCCCTGACCGTGGTAATCAAGAATCCATATCCTAGACTTGATGCAAGATGAGACGTGTAGCTTTTACACGTATACACAAAGAATTTAACTACGGTGTCCAAAAGAGTTACATTAGCAAGGGAAAATTACCGTCGCAACAGCATCTTGATTAAGCATATAATGTTTAGGTTTACTTGTCATATAAAGAGTGCGCCTCTACGGGCCACTATCATGTAAGCAAGGAAAGACATGTTCAAGAGTGCACCACGACGGGTCACTATCTAGTATAAGCAGAAAAGTAACATGTAACATAAGTGCACCACAATGGGTCACTCTATCATGTAAAGCAAAGAAAAGACATAAATCATGAGTGCACCCCGACAGGCCACAATCATGCTAAGCAAGGAAGAGAAATGGCAACAAATATAGCATGTAAGTAAGAACTTGTATCCAAAAAGGGGTATCATGGCATGGAAGTGGGAATAAATAAAAGTCACTACTTGGCATAGATCAAATATGAAATGTGTCCTAGTATCAAGTGTAACAAGGATGTACAATCATTCTCTAACTGTACAAAATCATCTAATAATGTTAAGGAAATTCATGTTCGTTAAAGGAAATATCATATTCGGCCAAGTATATAAAACATGCCAGAAGATCAAAACTAAGATTTAAATTAACAGCCACATATGAACTCCAATAAGTTGAACTGAAAATTTTTGAGGCCAAGACAAATGTATACAAGCTTCGTGTCTGAGTATTTTTCAAGACTAACAGCTGAATAGCTCAAATGGGCAAAACAGTCAAAACAGTTATTCGTGCTAGGGCCAGCCAGCACTGGCCAGGTGGCACCATGGCCAAGAAGGCGCCTAGGCCAGGAAGGGTGCCAAGTTCTTAATAGCGCCTAGGCGCACAAGGACACCCAGGGCCAGAAGGGGCCAGGGTCAGGATGACGACTGCTCGCATGGGCCAGGGTCAGGATGTGTCGGGATGTGCACAACCTAGGTAGTGTAGAAGCATGAAAATATCCATACTATACGCCTGAAGCCATACGCCCACATAAAGGAGTGGCTATGCGCCCATAGGGACACTATGCACCTAAAGGGACACTATGCGCCCAAAGGGAATATCAGCTAGTTGGGCGATGAGATAGAGTCTGATTTTGGATATATTTCTCGGGTGTGGGAATTTAAAGTTTTTGCAGCCAAGCTAGCGGCAATACGAAAATTTTAAATACCATGATTCTAGAGGTCTGTACATTAGTTATGGACTCTATGGATTATCGCAGCCATACTTACTGGTGTGATGAGGATTCTGGTAACATGGTTCTGGATAGACGGGTATGATTATCAGATTATAGAATAGATACCATAAAGATTGTGCTCTAGTATAATTGAGTGGAATATAGTGTGGATATTACTTGAGCGTCATAGATTAGATAGAGGGAGCTAGGCCACCTGTAGTACAACAACATGCCCCGCACCATCAGAGGGATATACCCCAGAGGGACAGGGCCTTTATGTTGACAGTCGAGTAGATCGACGCTACGGGTGACGGGTTAGCAGGTCTGTCTTTCCTGTTCTTTTTTTCATCTTGTTGTGTGATTCCATTAGTACCTGTCAGGATATTTTATACTGTGATAGATAGTATAGTGACCCTGTTCGAGATTATGGAATCACGACCAGTAGGACTGTGTCGCATATTATCTGTTGAGCTTGATTTCTTGGGGGTTTGACCTAGAAGGGGTACGATCATTTTAATTTCGAGGACAAAATTTTTCTAAGGGGGTAGGATTGTAACACCCAGTTTTCCAGATGAGGGTAATTTTGAAATTTTGAAATTATAATTATTATTTATTGATAATTATTACATATTATGAATTTTGGTGATTTTTAATAATTTTTAAACTATTTAAAAACTGTTTAAAGTCATGACTTGTGATTTTTGATGTGCTGCCAGTGAAACCCTAGAGACTGCATGACCTAGAGCCTAACCATGTCATTAGGATAATTTAATTATCATTTTTAGCCTAGGGATAATTTGGTCATTTTGACTTATTTGAATTATTTGATGATTTATTGAATTGGTGAATTCTAGTTTGACCTTGACTTATTGAGACCTAGTGAATTAGCCTAGAAGCTAACCCTAGCCATGGTGACCCTAGTCTAACTTAGGTTAACCTACTTTTAGTCATTAGAAACTAATTTGGATTAGGAGGATTAGTTTAAGTAAAATTATTGCATGGTTTATGGTTTAATGAAATGACCTGTGATTTAAGGACTTAATGACTTATGACTTAAACCCATGGCCCATAACTAGAAGCCCTAACCCTAACCAAACCCTAAGTGACCAGCCACATAGGGATCCCCACCCTATATAAATACTTATTCATTAGTTCTTGCCTCTTTTATTTCATTCCAACACATAGAAAAAGAAAGGTTTGTCCATTCTTCCCCAATCCATAGATTTCTCATTTTAAATCCTTTTTAACTCTAGTTTCTTGCATTAGAACCTAATACTCTCCTATTTTTGATTGTGGGGTTTAATCCCAGCTTTGGGACAATTTGGGAGCATTTGGCTAGCAAGGAAGAATCCTCCATTTGGAACTTTTTTATGCTTTTTGCACCTATAGGTAAAACTCCACAAATTGATCTAAAAATCTATTTTCTTTGCATTTAGGGCTAGATCTACGAGTCCCCTAGCTGTCCTTCAAGTTTGGTAGGATTTTGTGTCCGTATCGGACACGTGTCATAGTGTACGTATAGGTGTTCGATAAAATATCACAAAGGGAATTTATTTGCTATTTTTGAAAAGTATTTGAATGGAAATATTGATTTATATGTGTTTACTCTTTTCCCATGGATTGAGTTGATTTTCAAGCCGCATCCGTGTCCAAACAGGACACGAACACGCTTGCAGCACATGTCATGCAGTCCCCTGCTGCCCAACAATTCTGTAGGACACGACACGAACTTTCAAGGCCCAATTTTTGGCACAGAGGTCGGGGAAACCTCTGCCACCATCCTCCCAAAATTTGGGGTGGGTTGGTGCAGTGTGCGAGGAGTTCTCCTCCTCGTACTGGTCGTAGCCTGACACGAGCGCGCGCGAGAATAGCGTCTGATATGCGTCTCGTGCACGCGACACGATCCACGTGGACACTGTACAGGCTATGGAACACACTCTTCTAGTCCTGACGAACACTTAGACATGTACACGAGGTGCCTAGTGTAGTGAATGGTGTCCACGAGAGCTTGACACGGCTGCACGAGCCTGCCTGTATACACAGTCTGACAACCTGTTTTGCACAATTTGGACACTTCGTGTCCATCGTTTGGACACGAGAACACCCCCACTTGACATGTATACGTGTGTCTAACCTCGGGGTATGACTGTAATGGGATTTTTTTTATGGAATTCGAATGTCAATTTGGGTTCGATTTCACGATTTTTGATACACAGTTTTATTAGTTGATTTCTGAGTTAACTTAATTTTTTTTTACTATTTTGTAATGTTTAAATACCACGATTAGATCATCCACACTCGTATTAGATTACTGGAAGTTTGATTTTGATTTGTGTTAAGTTTTGGATTTTGAATATGGAGTTGGGGCTGTCCAACAGGTCGACTGATACATCACTGTTTGAAATCCTAATTTTGATTCCCATGTTAAAACTGATTTTTGATATTAATTAACATGTTTAGTCACTTGTACTGTCATGCACTGCTAATGAGGAATGTGAATGGTGTTAGGAGATTGGGATTCAATGGGATATTGGTTTCTAATGAGTCATGAATATGATTCCTGAGATAACTCAGGTATATGAATGTATGCAAGGTAATGTTGTAAACTGAAATATAGGTTTAAACTGAGATAATGAAGCATGTAGGGTTAACCTGAAATCAGTGATTGGGATTAGATGCCTGGGCTTGATTTTCAAGTAAAAATCTGAGAACTTAACCTGAGAACAGTTTCATTTGGGTTGAGGTTTAGGTTAAAACTGAGATTGGGGTTATCATGTGAAGGGGTTATTCGAATTGGAAATTTGATTGGGTCTTCAAGTTACCTGTTAGCTGTTATTGACTTCCTGTTTTAAAAATGATTTTCAAATGTTAAACTTGCCATGTTAGTTCATCACACATGATTAGTTAAGATTAAAAGTGGAATTATGTTTGATGTAGGAAGCTGGGTTCAAGGGGAATGGGGATTCAAAATTTGGTTGTGTTTATAACTATCTTTTGATTTCTTTTCCTTTTAAAAACTGACTTAATGTTTCATTGCCCTGCTTAAATTCCTATGTATGTGCATAGTTGCTGTCAATTTGTTATTGTTTGGTATTTGTAGGATGGATTCTAATTGGTTTAATAGTTAACTAAGGTAAACTGTCATTTGACTTTCCTAAATATGAGTTTAGTCCACTGCTTCCACACACACATGATACACATCTCCTAACCTATTACACATCACTGCCATGTTGACACCTTAACCCCCTCTATATGCATGCCTATACTTCACTACACTATATATGTTGTACAGTAGCTTTAATCCCTAAACCTATCACACCGATGTATGTATGCATATTGATTTCATAATGATAGGCAAATATGCTAGTTAATGATGTTATTGAGTGAATGCATGAAGGTATATATGTATGGATGCATGATGACATGAATAAGCATGAATAAAGGTAATATAGAATGCAAGTATGCTAAATATATATGTATATATGTATGTATGTATGTATGTACGCATATATGAATGTATGAATGAATATATATGCATGAATGAATGATGATGTACAAATGCATGTATAAATACCTTAGCCTATGTGTGTATATATACGGTATATGCATATATATGAATATGTGTTGCTTTGTAACCTTGTGATTGTGCTTGGATGCTAATCTAGACTTGGTTAGGCCTAGTGAGACTTGATTGGACTAGGATTGGCCTAGTTGACCTAGTTTGACTAGTGTAATTGACTATGGTTGACCCAAGTTTGACTTTGATCTAGATTGGCCTAGAAATCATGTAGATTACATTATAATGTTCTAATTTACCATCTTGGACATGTCATAATCCATATTACTCTATTTTAGGACATTGTGACTCTGGTGCAGACATCTGATATTACACTACTCTTTTCAGAGTATCAGACGAGTATATTCTCTGATAGTTCACTCATTTATTTGTCAGTTACTGTACTTCAGTTCTAGTTAGTTTTATGTGATTCTCTGTTACCAAACATATGAATATTTCTGGATTCATGTATGCGACACACTTACCATATTGTCTGGTCTCTATTACTGGAATCATTACTAGTATCGTGTTTGGCTGGACTCTCTCGATTCTCGTGTCTTGTAATGGATTCACTTGTATTGCGGGGCGGAGAAATATTAAGTAAGGAATGTAGACATACCCCAAATCTGGAATCTCCTTACTGGAATCTACTGGAAGTATAGCCATCTCTCGCCTGATCAGTGAGAGATGTGCCTGATACCTACAGCCGTTTACATATCGATCTCAGTATTTTAAAACATACTATTAGATTATAGCTGGTCTCACCTGGATTCTTGATCACTGACTAGAATCGTCTTGTACTGGATTCATCTTGTATTAGATTTGTCCCGTACTTGATTTATATAGGTTTTACACTTGTTACATTTACTGTCTGGACTTATACCATGTTACTCTAGTTCAGCTAGTTTATATTTACAGTCTTCATTGCCATGATTCTTCTCTTGTCTTAGTTACTTTACTTTTCTTGTATCTTATCTGTTTCTCTATACCATCACCTGAATATAATCTACCATGTTCATCAATAAAACTGTTTATAACTGCTTTATAGTTCCCTGTCATTTACTTGGATTTTCTTGATGAGTTGTACTCGTTCCTGTCCTGACTGGACCTGTTGAAAATTTTACAGATGATTGTCCTGAGGACACATGCCCTACATATTATGGACCAGGAGATGGCTTAGCTACCTATGGCCCCGACACTCAGGAGTGATCAGAAGATTAGCTAGTTGTCTTGTTTTAGCTTTAATGTTTTAGAACTTGAGTTGTAAATAAGTTAAGATTGTCTGAGATTATATTATTTAGTAGTTGGTTTATTTCTGTTATTTAGTCTTACTTATAATCTTCTGTGTTATCATATTATGCTTAGACTGTGATTGAGATTACATTATATCTATACTTGACCTCCGTTCGGAGTTAATATTTTGACAAGTATATTGTATAATTGCGTGATCTGTTGGTTAGATAGTGACCTAGAATAGTGTTCTACCGCCGACACTGCGGCATAGGCTGGACGTTGTTACGTGCTCGTACCCTCACAGTGGGTGTACGCCGTGACACTATGCGCCCAAAGGGAAGTACTATGCATCCAAAGAAGAACTATGCGTCCAAAGGGAAAAACTATGCGCCCAAAGGAAACACTATGCGCCCAAAGGAGCACTATGCGCCTAAAGGAAAAAACTATACGCCCAAAAGAAAACTCTATGTGCCCACAGTGGCGCAGCGCTAAGGCACGCGCACACACTGTTCATCTTCTCCAACGAGCGTGAAAATGCTTGGTTGAACCCATGAACTTCAAAAGTCTATAACTTTCTCAAAACAATTCGAAATCTAACTTTTCAAAGGTCAAAATTGGGTAGAACGAAATTTCCTACGACATAGGACAATTAGTTTTCAAAAATATCAAGGTTTAATAGATCAAAACCAAGAAAAACTAAAAATATTATAAACTTAGATCTACAAGAATCCACCCATAAAAATCAAAAACTTCAAGTTCTAAAGAGGCTTATAATCATGTAAGGAAGAGTTTAGAACAAATAAAATAACATTTGTTTGGCAAGATGTACTTGTCTTAGGTTGGAGGAGAAAATGAAAAGGAAGAAGATGAAGAGAAATGAACTAATGGAGGAGAGTGAGAGAGAAGTTTGGGTTTTATACAAAACCATCTCATCTAAAACCAACTAAACCAAACCAAGTTGAACCAAACTAAATTAAACCAAGTCAAAATTAAACCAAAGCAAGACTAAGAAAGACAAGTCAAAACACGGATAACCTGACATAGGCTAGAATTCTATATACATACATTGAAAATACGTATAATAGAAAATGAGAGTGGCAGGCATGTCGTCGGCATACAATGGTATACTGGCGATATGTCGGTCAAAGAGAAAATCTATAAGTTAAAAATTTTTAAAATATTCTGAAAACCAATAAAATACGAAATATAGTACAAAAGTACGTATCAGTATATAAATACCGATACTGTGAGATGAGTCTCACAATTATACTTGGGAGGACAATAATGTATAGCCAACAGATACTCAATTGCAGCTCTACGCAGATATCGTACGATGGGAAATAAAAAAGAAATAATAGTCTTTAATTTAAAAGAAATAAACGAATTCCAAAAGTTAACTAAATGGTCCAAATGTCAAATAAACAACTAAATTCGGAGACAAATCTGGCCAAATACCAATTTAGCTACCAAACTACTTCTAGAATTTAGCAAACTATGTTTCTGCTAGGTCCATTCCACGGTTCTTCTGCGCTCCACAATGGTCAGGGCACATATTTTCAAGCTCATTGTCTGAAAAATGTTATCCAGTCAGGATGCAACGAATACATCTCTAACAGCAGTTCCAATAATTGATAAAGTCTATAAAACAGTAATAGCAATAAAATACATGAAGGGAGGGTAAGCATAGAAACATGGAATGAAACATCGAGTAAAAGTAGATTAACCTGGTAATAAAGACGAAGCAGTAAGTGAGATTAGTATTGATTAATAAGATATGTAACCATCAATGTATGAAGTGGAATCAAGAACTATACCTATCTAGTGTGTTAAAATACCACCTTTGACATGTGAACTGTTAGGGGTAAATACGATATCTCGTACATGAAGTGTGCGAGAGCTATCATTCCATATTAGACCCGAGGAAGTGCTTCCTGGTTTGGAAATATTCACATGTCTACTAAATTATTTTTCCGCTCGACTAGTACTAATGGATCTAATATATAAGATAAGCCAGATGAATATAAGTGATGCCGAAGGGGTAAGCCAGTCCAATACAAAAAAATATACTAAAAAAGAATCCAAAACATACTATTTCGTGTAATCATTGTGTCAAGAATCAATTAAAATAAAACTACAAACATGAATCATAGAAGTCATCAAGTATGAAAATTGTCAGAGAATGTACTCGCCTAGGGTCCTGAGCTAAGATTATAGGTCTGATACCTCGTCCAAGTTCAAGCAACCTATTTTATAAATTCACAATGCCAAATAAAGGACTTGAAATCAAAATCAAACCTACCTATTACCTATTAAGCTTTTTGGTTTCACATTCCTATTTCCTTGACCCATTTACTTATAACCATATATCACATTGACACCTATCCCAATCTATATTAGTGCTAACCTAGCCATGTCATTTTCCTATACTGATATCTAAGTACCACATGTGTTCATACTAGGATTTCTATCTACTCACTTATTAAGACACTATCTATATACACACACTCAATATTATCTATAAGGATACCCACTCACATGAACACACATATCTACAAGGGACTTGTTTTACCCTATACTAATTTTTATAGCATTTGCTGCTATCTCTTTTACTGCCACTTGCACACCAGTAGTTTGCAAGCCTGCCCACAGGCCTTATTTCCTATGTTTGTATTACCTCCCCTCCTAACTGGACATACGCTGCTTGTGGCACATTCCGCTGGTGTACATTAGAACATATTACTGGATTCATATATACACATAGCTTACATAGGTTATACTATGACACACATGAACCCTACTAATGTGCACATGGAACCCAGTCACTATTTTTCCTTAGGTATCTATTCCCTAGACTCACAAGTACATATACATAAGTTGCTATTTACATATCTCTTAATACCTACCTATACACATGGGGCTTTAGGATCCTTACATAAACCCTTGCATATCATACAAAAGACAGTCCATCATGATCGCTAAACTCTCCACACCTTCCTTACACACAAGTTTGTGGTGTACTTAGTACACCCATATGAATATTATATTTGCACATGGATTAGTTGCTCCTACCTGCTGGAACAAACACACATGTGCATTAGCAGTAGTTTCCCTTACTATTTGCACTTGTACAACTATAAGGAATTCTACTTATAGCATTTACCCAACTGCTCTCCCTAACAATCCTATAACCCAACTGCTACTCACCAAGAAACTGATAGCCCTTGATATGATCAACGCGCCCTGCCCCAATTTCTTTTGTTTGCTACTGCTACTGTACTACCTTTGAGTGAGTCTTGCACAGGTGAATCAATCAATTAAGGGTCCTATTACTTGGCACCTAGCCCTTTCCTTGTAGACTGATATGTTAATCAGTCCCCCGTCCTTAAACCTAAGACTGAAATTCTCCTAAGCCTCACCTGTACACACTACAAGCATATTATAAAGCATATATACACCCCTACATAACTTGTAACCTGACACACCGGTTAACACTCCACGCACGTCTATATCCACCTATCTATTCCTTAGGATATCAATATCTAGACATTTGGTATTTTACCCTTTATACAGCAGATACTCAATCTTTGCCCTCGCCCTCGATACACCCATGGTATCTTGATGCTATAATGCACGCCTAACCTGTTGCCTAGAGAATTACATGTTCAAGTAAACTCCCTGCTTTTATTTCATGGATTACTATTTTACTATATATACTTTCTTGTTACACATATTATACCTACGGGTACATATATATAGGATATATGGTATAAACCATATCCCTAACCAATATTGATACATGCTTCACAAAAAACTGTATGCAGGAACTGTACATCTACCCATATACCCCTTGGTAGTGCACTACCTACACACCATGATACATGAACACCACTTCTAACAACATGTTCAAATACTCATAGTCTAAATTAATATAGGCTACATGGTTCCTTTAGTATCTGATACAAGTTTTATATATGGCAACCTACTAGAAATTCTAATCCTATAGGGGCATACACCCAAATACCTGGTGATTACTACGTTTTTCATGGGCAATAAACATGGAATTGAGGAAGGGTTCAATAACTGTTAGAGGTTAATCTAGTCGAGATCCTTGCACAAAATTGGCATCAAGAGAAGTGCCCGATGCTTCCAATAGTTCAAAGCTCATATGTCTGCTCGAAGAGAAATCTACGACTATTTTTGTAATAGAAAATCGGTAAGGAATTTAGGGTTTATGATTGAGAAGTTCGGTTGCTTCCATCTTTATATGCACTACAGTTTGATCCTATGTGAAGAGATGGAAGAATTCGATTTGAATTTAGATTGGAGTTATCAGGTTAATGATTTGGAAGTTCCCTATTTGAATTGGGGTCAAATTCAAATACGTGTTTAAGTATTCGACTAGAAGAGGAATTTTGAATTAGAAAATTTGCACACTTGCCCTTTAGAAATTAGTTTTTTTACAAAACCCCTTTAATCTCAATAATTTGTGTAAACTACCCTCCTATAAATATAATAATAATAATAATAATAATAATAATAAAAAGGGGCTCATGGGCTTATAAATCTACCTCCTAGAAAATTTTGTCTTCGAAATTTAAAGATGGACACAAGAAAGAATTATACCCCATGGCTTGAAAAGATAGGGTATTGCTGGCTCGTCTAGTCTTCTCTCTCCTAGGTAGTTATAACTTACCCCTTATAATCCTTTTTATGGTCACAACCGGATCCATTAATGTCGGAAGAAAGTCCTATCTATTATCATACCAGTATACAATTTATATTGAAAGAAATCATTTATCGGTTATCTAACGTGCATGGTTATGACCCCTACCTGTCATAGTATTTCAGTTTCTATCAAAGTTTATTACTAAATATACTCTAGCATGGAAGATTGCTAATGCAGGCTACTAGCACTAAAGAATCAATAGATCAAAAAATGGAAATGAAGGAAACAAAACTTGCTAACTCGTTACCTGTAGTATTTGTCCCCTCGACCGTCATCGTAAAGGCCCTGCCCTGCTGGGGTGCCCCAGGTGGCCTAGCTAGACCCTTCTGATTTCCTTCTTCACCAATTAGAGGTGCAGCAGGACAATCTAACATCTGGTGCGCTGTCGATCTACAATATAGGCATAACTTAAGCTTTTTTCCTGCAAACATCCAAGGTATGCCCGGACTTGCTATTGTAGGCACAAGTGGGTGCTTGTTATGTCTGTCTTTATGGTTGCTGCTAAAATGGAGCTTTGGCTGCTAGATGGGACTCCTGCTAGAGTTGTGTAACTCCCTACTGAATATGGGGACGCTTTACTGGTCCCGAACTACCAACACCTCCAACTGAATCGTAGGTCCTCTTGCATTTAAGTTCTAGATCTAGCTCTATTATCTGAGCCTTCGCTATGATTCCCGCATATGTTGTGGTACCGAAGGAAATGTGAACCCTAATCTTCTTAGCCAAGTCTTGTCGGAATCTCCTTGCTCGATCCTTCGGGTCTCTGACCATATACTCCGCTAATCAACTCAATCGGCCGTACTTTACAGCATACTCGTCTACGGACAAGCTGCCCTGCTACAAGTTCTTTAAAATTATTAGTGTAATCAATTATGAGTAAGATTAAATTACGAGTAAGATTAAATTAATTTTGTTTTTGAATTCTTTTCAATTTAAATGAATAGATTAAGGTTTGATTAAACTAGTTTTAAAATAGTATATTACTTTTAAATAAAGGAAGATTTATCTATTACTATTCCTATCCCTAATCCAATTAGGAGTTCAACTCCTATTTAATCCTTCCCAAGTAAATTCTTTTAATCCTCAAACCAAGCCATTTGATCAATTCTCAAACCAAGCCTAACACCTTTCAACTCCTCTCTGCCTATCTTGACTCCACGCCTGCCACGACCCCCGACCCGCTACCATATCGCCAACTACCAAAAAATCCTAGCAGACATCCTCACGACAGCCATCACACTGTCGATAGGCACACCACCACCGCCACCTTGATCTCCTCCAAGCCGGCTCTACCACTACGACCACCGACTGAATGCCAAACCATTACCTAGACCTGAACGCAGCGGCCGTTCCCCAACCAAGTGCCACCGCCATGACCTCCGCCCTACGCCTCCTCATTGGCCAAGTCTCGACACCATGATCATCGCCATCGACGCAGCCAATACCCAAAACCTGTGACCGTGTCCACTGTGCCCGGACCCGTGTTGTCCGTGTCCACCACATCCATTCCATTTATTACAGTACACAAAATCCTGGGTCCGACACTTGACACAAACCAAACCAAAAATGCAGGAGAAATTAATAGCCTAACCCTAACCTCGTCGGATCCCTTCTCGTCGCTGTACGCAGTATAATACCGACTGCCTTCATGCGCCGTGCAAGGCCGAGCACAGATCCGCTGCGTCCCCGCAACGATGCCGCCCCAGTCAGTACGGCCATGTCCTCGAGCGCTGCACCCTGCCGTGCCGTCGCGGGCACCAGCGCCTCTTCCGGCGTATCTCGCCTGTACGCAGCATCGCGACTCCATGGGTGAGTGAGTGGCCGCACCGCTAACAGCGTAACCACGCTCGATCCACATCATGACGTCGCCCCGGGACGGGCTCAAAATTGTCGTCACGCCGTTTAGATCCCGGCACCATCTACCGCCAGTGACTGCGGCCAGCTCTGCCTCCCTTCTTTCCGAGGTGAGTACCCCTCTTTTCTTCTGTACTCTCTTTCCCGATCTGCTATCTCTTTCTCTACCTGTCTTTTATATAGTTTGTGTTATTTCTTTGCTGGTGAAGAATCAGCAGTTAACTGTAGGTTTTAGCAATGAATATTGTCTTATTGGGCTTTTGGGTTTTTAACGAAGGATATGTTATAAGAATGTTAATAGATAGAGAGTGAGAGTATACAGCTGGGTATATATAGGTTTATTGGGTTTTTTAACTGTTGGGACCAGGCCCACAAAGGTATTATTTTTGGTTTAAACTTTGGGCTTTCCTTTGGGTCTTATATTTTCATATATTAAATTATTTATGAGTCCTCATGCCTATAAGTGTATATTTTCAAAGTGAAGCATATTTTGGTATAATAAAGGATTTGGATTTCTATCTATTTTCAAAATTAGAAGCTAAGTATTTTAAATATAGAGATTTTATATATAAAAAAGAGTATTTTAACATGTTTGGTATAAACTATATATAATTCTTAAAAGGGTTTAACATATTTATTACGCTCCAAATATATTTCTAAATAGATTATATATTTTCTATATACTATTGGACTTATTATGCAAACAGTTTTATATATAAATGGTTTGTATTATATATTCCTTATAAAATAAAATATAGCCGTAAGTATATTTCAATGGGCCTATATACACATAAATACTTTTGGGCTAGATAAGTCTCTTGGGACTTTTTATAGTATCTCTAATTTGTTTCAAATAGAACAAAAATATTTTTTTCTAAATACTATCTAGCTCAATATAATTAGTAGATTTTATTTTAGATTTCTACATATCTATAAATAATTTCTTAGTATAAATATTTTGACCATGAAATACATTATTAATCCAATTCCTTTTATTAAGATAGTCAATTTGATCATGACTAATGATACTCTTTATTTTCTTGTGAATCAGAACTTCTACATATTGACCCAAGCCAAAATGAACTATTCTGGATTCAACAGAATTATCTGTTTCACCAGCTAAGGACCTCAGGCGAGTACATTTCTTGTGTATTTTTAATATTAATAATTACTATAATTTTATGGTTAATAACACATATTTTAATTCTTGACACATTCGTTACACGGATAGTATTTTATGGATCCTATTGTTACTCTTCCATGCGCCATGTCATCATAATCAATGGATCCATGTTAGATTTGACGGGACGGAGAAGTACTAAGTAGATATGTGATCAATCCCGTAGACCGTGCTTTATTTTATATTTCATGCAATGTAGGCCTTAAGGATGCAACTCCTATGTAGACTGTGTGGTGTAGTGGACCAGCCCGATCATATATTGAAAGGTGTACTTTGAATCACATAGATGATTATGCTTCCTTGTTTCATGTTTTACATCTCTTATAGTTCATAATTAAACTGTTTCATCTTATTTTCCATGCTATGATTTCAGTTTATTTGTTTCATCATGTATGTCATTCTTATTCACTGTTTTTATAGTCGTTATCATATATTTGGAACTGCATGCATAGATTTTACTCGTTCTATTTCTGACTGAAAACCTATTTTTCAGATAGACGCTTGCTCTATACGTGGGATCCTTGGAGGAGATATGACTGTATTGAACGCCAAACCTAGAGACTAATTAGATAATTGAGTATTCATTTAATTATCTTTTCTATAATTTATGAGAAATTATATATTTTAATCAAATGTAACTTTTGAATAATGTAATTGATTTACTTTTGTGAATGAGCAAATAAAGAATTTATTCATGAGCAAATATTATGATTTGGAATATTGTGGTCTAGACAGCTTACTACGTTGATTCTGCGATGTAGGCTGGACTTGGACACACACTCGTATCCCGAAAAGTGGGTGCGGGTTGTGACATATCGCACGATAGAAAATAACGAAGAAATGATAGTCTTTAATTTAGAAGAAATAAACGAATTCCAAAAGTTAACTACACGGTCCAAATGTCAAATAAATAACTACATCCGGAGACAAATCTGGCTAAATGCCAATTTAGCAACCAGACTACTTCAAGAATTTAGCAAACTATATTCCTGCTAGGTCTACTCCATGGTTCTCCTGCACTCTGTAATGGTCAGGGCACATGTTCTCAAGCTCATTGTATAAAAAATATTATCCAGTCAAGATTGAACGAATATACCTCTAACAGCAGTTTCAATAATTGATAAAGTCTATAAAATAATAATAGTAATGAAATACATGAAGGGTAGGTAAGCATAGAAACATGGTATGAAACATCAAGTAAAAGTATATGAACATGGTAATAAAGACGAAGCAGTAAGTGAGATCAGTATTGAATAATAAGATATATAACCAGCAATGTATGAAGTGGAACCAAGAACTACACCTATCTGGTGTGTTGAAATACCACTTTTGACTTGTGTACTGTTATGGGTAAATACGACATCTCGTACGTGAAGTGTAAGAGGGCTATCATTCCAGATTATACCTGAGGAAGTGCTTCCTGATTTGGGAATATTCATATGTCTAGTAAGTATTTCTCCGTGCGACTAGTACTAATGGATCTAATATATAAGACCAGCCAGATAAATATAAGTGAAGCCGGAGGGGTAAGCCTATCCAATAGAAAATAATGTAAAGGAATCCATAACATACTATTTTGTGTAATCATTGTCTCGAGAATCAAAACAAGAATCAATGTAAAACAAAACTACAAACATTAATCATAGAAGTCATCAAGTATGAAAGCTGTCAGAGAATGTACTCGCCTGGGGTCCTGAGCTGAATGTCCAGGTCTGATACCTCATCCAAGTTCAAGCAACCTATTTTACATAATATCAAATAAAGGACTTGAAATCAAAATCAAACCTACCTATTACCTATTAAGATTTTTTGTTTCACATTCCTATTTTCTTGACTCATTTACTTATACCCATATATCACATTACCATCTATCATAATCTATATTGGTGCTAACCTAGCCATGTCATTTCCTATACTCACATCTATGTACCACATGTGTTTATTCTGGGTTTTCCACCTACTCACTTGTTTAGACACTATCTATATACACACACTCAATATTATCTACAAGGATACCCACTCACCTGCACACGCATATCTATATAGGACTTGTTATACCCTATGCTGCTTGTCATAGCATTTGCTGCTATCTAATGTACTACCACTTGTACACCAATAGTTTGCAAGCCTGTCCATAGGCCTTACCTCCCCCCTAACTGGACATATGCAGCTTGTGGGTCATTCTGCTGCTGTATATTAGAACATATTATAGGATTCACATATACAGATGGGTTACATAGGTTATACTATGACACACATGAACCCTACTCATGTGCACATGGAACCCAGTCACTTTTTTCCCTGGGTATCTATTCCTTCGACTCACAAGTACCTATACACGAGAGTTCCTATATACATATCTGTTAATACCTACCTATACACAGGGGCCTTTAGGATCCTCAAATATACCCTTGCATATCATACACAAGACAGTCCATCATGACCACTAAACACACCACACCTTCCTTACACACAGGTTCGTGGTGTACTTAGTACACCCATATGAACACTATATTTGCATAGAGATTAGTTGCTCCCCTGCTGGAACCAAACACACCTGTACATAGCAACAGTTTCCCTTACTGTTTGTATTTGTACAATTATAGGAACTGCTACTTTTAGCAGTTACCCAACTGCTCTCCCTAATAATCCTATAACCCAACTACAACGCACAAAGAAACTGATAGCCCTTGATATGATCAACACATCTGCCCCTTGCTTTTGTTTGCTTCTGCTACTGTACTACCTATGAGTAAGTCCTGCACAGGTGAATCAATCAACTAAAGGTCCTATTACTTGGCAGCTAGCCCTTCCCATGTAGACTGATGTGTTAATCAGTCCCCCATCCTAAAACCTAAAGCTGAAATTCTTCCAAGCCTCACATGTGCACACCATAATTATATTATAAAGCATCTATACTGTAACCTGACAAACAGGTCAACACACCACACACGCCTATATCCTCCTATATATTCCATAGGATATCAATATCTAGACATTTGGTTTCTTACCCCTTATACACCAGATACTCAATCTTTGCCCTCGTCCTCGATACACCCATGGTATCTTGTTGCTGTGATGCACGCCTAACCTGTTGCCTAGAGAATCACATGTTCAAGTGAACTCTCTGCTTTTATTTCATAGATTACTATTTTACCATATATGCTTTCCTATTACACACATTAGACCTACGGGTACATATATACAGGATATACGGTATAAACTATATCCCCAACCAACATTGATACATGCTACACAAGAAACTGATATGCAATAACTGCACGTCTACCCATATAACCCTTGGTAATCCCAAGTGCACTCACTGCCTACACACCATGATACATGAACTCCACTTCTAATAATATATTCAAATACTCATAGTCTAAATTAACACAGCCTACATGGTTCCTTTTATATCTGATAGAAGTTTTATACATGGCAACCTATTAAAAATTCTAATCCTGTAGAGGCATACACCCAAATACCTGGTGGTTACTAGGGGTTTTTATGGAAAATAAACATGGAATTGAGGAAGGGTTCAATACTTGTTAGAGGTTGATTTAGTGGAGATCCTTGCACGAAATTGTGACCAAGAGAAGTGACCGATGCTTCCAATAGCTTAAGGCTCCTAGGTCTGCTCGAAGAGAAATCTACGACTATTTTTGTAATAGAAAATCGGTAGGGAATTTAGGGTTTGGGATCGAGAAGTTCGGTTGCTTCCTTCTTTATATACACTACTATTTGATCCTATGTGAAGAGAAGGAGGAATTCAATTTGAATTTAGATTAGAGTTATCATGTTAAGGATTTGGAAGGCCCCTGTTTGAATTGGGGTCGAATAAAAACATCGGTTTAAGTATTTGGCTAGGCTAGGAAATTTTAATTAGAAAATTTGCAAGTAGCACTTTAGAAATTAGTTTTTTTACAAAAACTCTTTTCTCTCAATAATTTACATAAACTATGCTCCCACAAATATATTAATAATAATAAGAAAAAAAAAGGGCTCAAGAGCTTACAAATTGTCCCTCCCATTTTTTGTTATACATATTTCCAGTATACGTGTAAAGATTCTCGACCCGTATTTTGACTTGTTTATGATGGCTTGGTTTGGTCCTAGTTTAATCTTGACTTGGTTTAGCTTGCTTGGTTTATTTTGGTTTGGTTTGAGATGGGGAGGCTTAATATATAAGTCAACTCCACTCTCTCTCCTTCATTATTTCTCATAACTTATTCTTCTTCCTCCATTACTCTCCCGCCAACCTAGAGAGCTTAGGCAAGTACAACTTGCTTTATGATGGATCATCCATTTTATTGGTCTATCTTCTTTTCTACATGATTCTAAGCATCTTTAGGACTTGACATTTTTCATTTTGGTGGATGAATTCTTGTAGATATAAGTTTGTGCTATTTTCAATTTTTTTGGGTTTTGATATATCAAACTTCTTTGTTTTCAAAATCTAGTTGCTCTATGTTGTAGAAAATTTTGTTCTACCCTATTTTGACCTATGGAAGTCCAAATTTGGACTTATAGTGAAGGTTTTATGGAGCTTGGAAGCTATGGGTTCCATGGCCATCATTCTCGGATTTTTGAGAAGATGGGCACCCATCGACTCTGCCGCATGGGCACCCATCGACTCTGGCCGCATGGGACTCTGTCGCATGGGTACCCATCGACTATTGCTGCATGGTACCCCATCGACTCTTGTCGTATGGCAACCCATCGTCTCTGCCACATGGGCACCCATCGACTCTGGCCGCATGGGACTCTGTCTCATGGCACCCCATCGGCTATGCCGCATGGGCACCCATCGACTCTTGCCGCATGGCACCCCGTCGACTCTTGCCGCATGGCACCCCATCGACTCTTGCAGCATAGGTACCCATCCATCCTGGCCGAATGAAAAGATAGGCACCCATCCACCCTTGGCCGCATAGTACATATTTTGACTGTTTTTGTATATTTTATGTCCTATTAGGTTGAATTGTGGCTAGAATTTCTTCCAACTCCCAACATAAAAGTTGTAGATCTTTTCTTTGGCTTCAAGAATATGTTACTAGCTATTTTATGCAAGTTTCTCTCATTCATGATAATGTAAGGATAGAACACGATGGTGGCCTGTTGTGGCGCACCCTTAACAAGTAACGTGTAACAAGTAACATGACATGATAGTGGCCCATTATGGCACACTCTTAACAAGTAACCTTTACATAATAACTCTTGATAGTGATCCATCGTGGTGCACTCTTGACAAGTAACTTGACATGATAATTCTTGATGGTGGTCTGTCGTAACGCACTCTTAACATGATAAGTAACCTAACATGTAATCTTGAATGTTGTTGCAACGGTTATCTTGACATGTTGATTAATAACTCGTCTTTACACCGTGGATGATTGTTCTTGAATGTGCTTGTGTAAGCTACCAGTCTCGTCTTGCATCATTTCTAGGACTTGTATCCCTGGTTATCACGGTCAGAAATTTATGCTAAATCTGACTAGGTTAATGACTAGATTGATCAAATAGTTTATAAAGAGATTTTTCCAGTCACAGGCAATCCCGTTATCTGGGCGCTTTAATTGGACTTGTAGCCTGCCGTCGAGTAGGGTATATTTTCAGGACACTGTCATGTGTTGCACCCCCAAGTCACCACGGGATACATTTGTCTCCTGGGTGATGTATCCACCTAATACAACTCTCAACCTGCGGAAGGATAACCGGATAGATGCAGGGCTTGTGACTGCTGGAACATCTCATTGTATCTTGCAAGTAACTAGGCTTGTGATAATCCTAGTTAGTTAAAGTATTAAGCCGTACTCTTTGCTTGACCGTAAATGTTGGACGGAGTCCTATCTTGTCTAGTCTTCCCTAAATCCAGTACCTGGCTATTTCAGGACGTGCTTGTGTATACTTTTATTTTATCGATAATTGGTTAGAGACTAAGTTCTGTTCAGCTGAAGGGTTACAACCCTGGTCCTTGTTTGGTTTACGGGTTGTAACTTGGTTACCAGAATAGTTTCTTAGTTATCTTATCGTTTATCTCCCTACTTTCATATTTTCGGTATTCTTGTTATTTGCTTTGTGTTCTAACTTGTTGATTTTAGTTCCTAAGTGAAGCCTCCCTTGTGGCACTTTCTCTTTCTGGGGTCTGACCCAGCTGGTTTTGTATGGCCAGATTTCAGAGCAGCACCCGAGGATCTCCCCGCCTTCCATCCAAATAGTGAACACTAGAAGAAACCCTGGCAACGAGTGGGTTTAATTTTGCTCTCCCGCTCTATTGTAAAATTATTCTTTTGAGGCGTTTAGCCGTCGAGCAAGTGTTAGCTAATATTGAATACTTATATTTTTTGTCTGCCTACGAGCTGTAACATGATTAACAAATCTAAGGGTTGATCATGTATGACTGAAACTTTTGCTAGTCATCGTATTTTGTATGACTAGCTTCATGATCATCTGTGTATGAAATGTATGGGATGCCTTACTATTGAATATCTGATGGTCTAACATCTTGTGACTATTATTACTTGCTTGAGATTGAGACACTAGGCCTATTCTTGACCATAAGAGACTGATGGATTGTAGATAATCCCTCATACATCTAGACAGCCGTGACTGTATATCGAGGTAGATTATACTTCTATATACGTAGCTGGCTGTGTCTGCCCCCGCTTTCCAGTATTCTGGTTCTGGGACGTGACACGGTTTAAGTGGTGGCCCATGCAAGGTCTTGTAAATCAAGATGTGTGAGATTTTTACCAAATAGATGTCTCAATCATCACTTGCCCTTGATCTCTACTCATGTCTCCTAATCTTTCTGAAATATTGACCTGATCACATGCTTATATCCTCGATCTATCTTGGTCCTTCTTTATTGTTTCCCATGTCATTTCTTCAATGACATTGTTCCTGGTCCTACCGATCAGCAAGACGGAGCACCTCCAGTGAAGCAGCAGTAACCTGGAGACCAAGCGTAGCACTTTGGAGCGGCCTCCCGAGTCATGTATTTCAGGAATCCAGAGCCCCCAGTTTAGCTAGTCCAGCCTTCAGAGCCTGATAATGGAACCCTAGTGGGTCTCATCAGGGAATTGCTTGCATCTCAAGATCGTCGGGGCGATGCCCTGCACCAGACAATACAAGATGCCATGGGCAAAGTTGGTTACCAAGGGAATAATGCAGCCAACAACTTCAAGCGCCTGACCCCTTCCTTCTTTGATGGCAGTGAAGATGCTATCGCTCCTGATGCATGGCTTCATGACACAGAGGTTATCCTGGAAGCAGCTAGGATTCCTGAGGAAGAGAAGGTGGTTGTAGTGCGTCTACAGTTGTTGGACTTAGCCCGTACCTAGTGGGCGATGTTAACAGTTGGATTAGCGGCGCCTGTCCTATGGACAACAATTAGTGACAAGTTCTAGACCAAGTACTTCGATGCAGCAGCTCGCTATGATCTGTAGACGAGATGTACTAATCTTAAGCAGATAGGAAGGACGATCGACGGTTATGCGGACGAGTTTTCAAGACTTAGTCAGTTTGCTCCCAACTTGGTGGCAACCGAATTGGATCGAGCCCAGCGATTCCAGCAGGGCTTCACTTAGAGATCATTATATCAGTGGAGCATTTTGAGCACCAGATGTTTGATGCCGTCTTACGAGCATCAAAGAGGCATGAGTATACCTCACAGAGGATCATGGACAGAACTGGAAGCAGGAAAAGGTCCCATAGGCAAATGAGTCTGTACTCAGTACCAATCCCGACAACTAGGGATTTGACTATTGGAGTTCCCCGAAGGGCGTATTCAGTTTTGTCGGTTCAGCACTCGACACCGACGTCCCCTCAGTAACAGAAGCAGAAGCAGTCTTTCGTAATGGGTTGCACTCATTGTAGGAAGCCAGGGCATGTAGTATCAGAATATCGCAGAGCATAGAGATTGTGCTTAGCTTGTGGGGCACCGGATCACAAGATAGGGTCTTGTCCGAATAGATCCAGTTCATCATCGTCGAGCCTAACTAGTCTATCAGTTAGGGGACCAGCCCTAGCACCAGTACAGCAGCAGTACCAGCCTCCGAGGCCATTGTCGCCTCAGGTACAAGCCTTCCAGCAGCAGAGAACCCAGCAGTATACCCCGATCCAAGCTCAGATGTAGAACCGGCAGAGAGGTTTCCAGCAGAGTGTCTTCCTTATTCCTTATGCCTTTTAATTCCTTACTTGCTTGAATGATTGCTTGATTGGATGCTAGTCATAGATGGCTGTGATTAGTATAGCTTGTTCCGACATCTCTAGCCTTGTGATTAAATTTCGAGGACAGAATTCTTTTAAGGTGGGTAGAGTTGTCACTCCCATTTTTCGTTATACGTATTTCTAGTATACGTGTACGGATTTTCAATCTGTATTTTGACTTGTCAATCATGGCTTGGTTTGGTCCTAGTTTAATCTTGACTTAGTTTAGCTTGCTTGGTTTATTTTGGTTTGGTTTGAGATGGTGAGGCTTACTATATAAGTCAACTCCACTCTCTCTCCTTCATTATTTCTCATAACTTCTTCTTTTTCCTCCATTACTCTCCCACCAACCTAGAGAGCTTAGGCAAGTACAACTTGCTTCATGATGGATCTTCCATTTTATTGTTCTATCTTCTTTTCTGCATGATTCTAAGCATCTTTAGGACTTGACATTTTTTATTTTTGTGGATGGATTCTTGTAGATCTAAGTTTGTGCTATTTTTGGTTTTCTTGGGTTTTGATCTATCAAACTTCTTTGTTTTCAAAATTTAGTTGTTCTATGTTGTAGAGAATTTCGTTCTACCCCTTTTTGACCTATAGAAGTCCAAATTTGGACTTACAATGAAGGTTTTATGGAGTTTGGAAGCTATGGGTTCCATGGCCTTCTTTCTTGAATTTTTGAGAAGATGGGCACCCACTGACTCTGTCGCATGGGCACCCATCGACTCTGGCCGCATGGGACTCTGCCGCATGGGCACCCATCGACTCTTGTCGTATGGCACCCCATCGACTCTGTCGTATGGCACCCTATCGACTCTTGCCGCGTGGGCACCCATCGACTCTTGTCGTATGGCACCCCATCGACTCTTGCCGCATGGGACTCTGTCGTATGGCACCCCATCGACTCTGCCGCATGGGCATCCATCGACTCTTGCCGCATGGCACCCCATCGACTCTTGCCGTATGGGTACCCATCCACCCTGGCCGCATGGGAAGATGGGCACCCATCCACCCTTGGCCGCATAGTACCTATTTTGGCTATTTTTGTATATTTTATATCCTATTTGGTTGAATTATGGCTAGAATTTCTCCCAACTTCCATCATGAAAGTTGTAGATCTTTTCTTTGGCTTCAAGAATATGTTACTAGATATTTTATACAAGTTTCTCTCATTCATGATAATGTAAGGATATAACCCGATGGTGGCCAGTTGTGGCACATCCTTAACAAGTAACAAGTAACATGACATGATAGTGGCCCATTGTGGCACTCTCTTAACAAGTAACCTTTACATAATAACTCTTGATAGTGACACATCGTGGTGCACTCTTGATAAGTAACTTGACATGATAATTCTTGATGGTGATCCGTCGTGACGTACTCTTGAAATGATAAGTAATCTTGATAAGTAACCTAACATGTAATCTTGAATGCTGTTATGACGGCTATCTTGACATGCTGATTAATAACTCATCTTGACACCGTGGGTGATTGTTCTTGAATGTGCTTGTATAAGCTACCAGTCTCGTCTTGCATCATGTCTAGGACTTGTATTCCTGGTTACTACGGTCAGGGATTCATGCTGAATCTGACTAGGTTAATGACTAGATTGATCAACTACTTCATAAAGAGATTTTTCAGTCACAAGCAATCCCGTTATCTGGGAACTTTAACTGGACTTGTAGCCTGCCGTCGAGTAGGGCACATTTTCAGCAGACTGTCATGTGTTGCACCCCCAAGTCACCATAGGATACATTTGTCTCCTGGGCGATGTATCCACCTAATATAACTCTCAACCTGCGGAAGGATAACTGGATAGCTGCAGGGCTTGTGTCTGCAGGAACATTTTATTGCATCTTGCTAGTAACTAGACTTGTGATAACCCTAGTTAGTTAAAGTATCTAGCCGTACTCTTTGCTTGGCCGTGAATATTGGATGGAGTCCTATCTTGTCCAGTCTTGCCTAGTCCAGTACATGGCTATTCAGGACGTGCTTGTGTATGCTTTTACTTTATCGATAATTGGTTAGAGACTAAGTTCTATTCAGGTGAAGGGTTACAATCCCGGTCCTTGTTTGGTTTACGGGTTGTAACTTGGTTACCAGAATAGTTTCTTAGTTATCTTATCGTTTATCACCCTACTTTCATATTTTTGGTATTATTGTTATTATTATGCTTTGTGTTCTAACTTGCTGGTTTTAGTTCCTAAGTGAAGCCTCCCTTGTGGCACTTGCTCTTTCTGGGGTCTGACCCAGCTGGTTTTGTATGGCTAGAATTCGGAGCAGCACCCGAGGATCTCCCCGCCTTCCATCCAGATGGCGAACACTAGAAGAAACCCTGACAACGAGTGGGTTTAATTTTGCTCTCCTGCTCTATTGTAAAATTATTCTTTTGAGACGTTTAGCCGTCGAGCAAGTGTTAGCTCGTGTTGAATACTTATGTTTCTTGTCTGCCTACAGGCTGTAACATGATTAACAAATTCTAGGGTTGATCATGTATGACTGAAACTCTTGCTAGTCCTTGCATTTTGTACTACTAGCTTCATGATCATCTGTATATGAAATATATAGGATGCCTTACTATTGAATATCTGATGGTCTAACATCTTGTGACTATTATTACTTGCTTGAGATTGAGACACTAGGCTTGTTTTTGACCATAAGATATTGATGGCTTGTAGATAAACCCTCATACATTTAGACAGCCGTGACTGTATATCGAGGTAGATTACACTTCTATATACGTAGCTGGCTGTGTCTGCCCTCGCTCTCCAGTATTCTGGTTCTAGGGCGTGACATAAATCTACCCCCTTAGAAAATTTTATCCTCGAAATTTAAAGATTGTCACAAGATAAAATTATACCTAATGGCTTGGAAAGATAGGGTATTGCTCGCTCGTCTAGTCTCATCTCTCCTAGGTAGTTATAAAATACCCCTCATAGTCCTTTTTATGGTCACAACTCGATCTTATGTCCAAAAAAAAGTCATATATATAATCATACCAGAATACAATTTCCACTGAAAGTAATCCTTTATCGGTTATGAAATGTGCATGGTTATGACCCCTACCTGTCACGGTATTTCTGTTCCTATCAAAATTTATTACTAATTATAATCTAGCATGAAAGATTCCTAATGCAGGCTTGAGCACTAAGGAATCAATAGATCAAAAGATGGAAAGGAAGGAAACAAAACCTACTAACCCGTTACTTGTACTATTGGTCCCCTCGACCGTCATCGCAAAGGCCCTCTTCTGCTAGGTGCCCCTGGTAGCCTAGCTAGACCCCTATGGTTTGCTGCTTCACCGATGGGAGGTGCAGCAGGACAATCTAACATCTGGTGCTCAGCCGATCCATAATATAGGTACAACTTAAGCCTTTTCCTGAAATATCCCAGGTATGCCCGGACTTCCTACAGTAGGCACACGTGGGTGCTTATTGCATCTGTCTCTGTGGTTGCTACTGAACTGGAGCTTTGGCTGCTGGATTGTACTCCTACTGGGCTGTGTAATTCCCTGCTAAATATGGGGATGCTTCATCGGTCCCCAGCTACCAACACCTCCAACTGAATCACGGGCCCTCTTGGGTTTAAGGTCTAGATCTACCTCTATTCTCTGAGCCTTTGCTACGATTCCCGTATATGTCGTGGTACCCAAGGGAATGTGAACCCTGATTTCCTTGGCCAAGCCTTGTCGGAATCTCCATGCACGATCCTCCAGGTCTCTTACCATATACTCCGCGAATCGACTCAATCGGCCATACTATACGGCGTACTCGTCTATGGATAAGCTGACCTGGTCCAAGTTCTGGAACTGCTTCTCCAGAATGCCCTTGGCTACTACAGAAAAAACTTTCTCTTAAAGAGGTCCTTAAATAGATCCTAGGTCAGGTATGGATCCGCTAGCTTGGGATCATTTCTGAACCATGTACGGGCAATGTTGTGAAGCTGCAAATAACCTCCTCAATCATTAAGCCCTCTGGGAGTTGGGAAATCCTCATAATCTGCTTATTGTACTCATCCATTCGTAAGCATGCAGGATTCCTTCGGCCGCCTTGAAATCCTGGGGGTTCATCTTCTTGAAGTCCCGGATGTCCCCTTCTCTTGGGTGAGTGGGCTGCTACGGCTGCTGAGCAACCCCCTCTATAACTGTCAGGACGACGTTCTGATCATGCTCCATGCCTGCTCTCATCACCTCTGTCTATTGTCTTTGGGCCTCCGCCTACGTACTCTGTGCCTCCATCATGCCTCTAATGAGCTCATGAAGAGGTGTGTCATTAGTTGGCACGCCTCCTTAAGGTGGGTTGGTTTGGAGGAGAAGCAAGGCTCTCTGTCATAGGTGACGAAGACTCCTAAGATGTATAAGGCTACTGGTGGTTTCCGTTCTCTACAACATTGTGAGCTCTAGTCCTGGGTGCCATTCTGAAAGGTTGGAAAACAAGAGAAATCAATGGTATGACACAAGGTAAGAGGTTTTATTTTAAGAAGGATAGTAAGGATGGAAAAAAATTACAAATTTGAATATAATGGAATTTCCTAGTCATGATTGAGTATTTTTTATTCCTAGTATTCTATATCCTATTGCAGGCTCATTATAGTACTCAAGTTCTAAGTACTACCACGACATCGTACTAGTTGCGAAGTCTGACCTGCTTGGGCGACCATAAAAATCTATCACGACCCGTACTCGAAATTTGGGCATGAGTCTTAAGCACGCCCAGCTTATGCCACAGTGTCGGCGGTAGAACGCTGTATAATATCAATATGATGAACAACCCATGCAATATATATTCACTCCACTTTTAAGGACAATAATGTATAACCAACAAATACTCAATCACATCTCTAAGCAAATATCACACGACGGAAAATAACGAAGAAATTATAGTCTTTAATTTAAAAGAAATAAACGAATTCTAAAAGTTAACTACATGGTCCAAATGTCAAATAAACAACTAAATTCGGAGACAAATTCGGCTAAATGCCAATTTAGCTACCAGACTACTTCTGGAATTTAGCAAACTACATTTTTGCTAGGTGCACTCCATGGTTCTCCTACGCTCTGCAATGGTCAGAGCACATGTTCTCAAGCTCATTGTCTGAAAAATACTATCCTGTCAGGATGGAACGAATACATCCCTAACAGCAGTTCTAATAATTGATAAAGTCTATAAAATAATAATAGTAATAGTAATAGTAATAAAATACATGAAGGGCAGGTAAGCATATATAAACATGGCATGAAACATCGAGTAAAAGTAGATGAGCATGGTAATAAAGATGAAGCAGTAAGTAAGATCAGTATTGATTAATAAGATATGTAACCAGCAATGCATAAAGTGAAACCAAGAACTACACCTATCTAGTGTGTTGAAATATTGCTTTTTACATGTGAACTATTAGGGGTAAATACGACATCTTGTACGTGAAGTGTGCGAGAGCTATCATTCCAGATTAGACCTGAGGAAGTGCTTCCTGATTTGGGAATATTTATATGTCTACTAAAGTATTTCCCCGTCTGACTAGTACTAGTGGATCTAATATATAAGATCAGCCAGATGAATATAAGGATGCCGGAGGGGTAAGCCAGTCCAATAGAAAATAATGTACTCAAAAGGAATCCATAACATACTATTCCGTGTAAGCATTGTGTCGAGAATCAAAACAAGAATCAATGTAAAACAAAACTACAAACATGAATCATACAAGTCATCAAGTATGAAAACTGTCAGAGAATGTAACGGGTCTGATACCTCATCCAAGTTCAAGCAACCTATTTTATAAATTAACAATGTTACATAAAGGACTTTAAATCAAAATCAAACCTACCTATTACCTATTAAGCTTTTTGGTTTCACATTCCTATTTCCTTGACCCATTTACTCATATCCATATATCACATTGACACTTATCACAATCTACATTGGTGCTAACCTAGCCATGTCATTTTCCTATACTGATGTCTATGTACCACATGTGTTCATACTAGGTTTTCCACCTACTAACTTATTAAGACACTATCTATATACACACACACTCAATATCATCTACAAGGATACCCACTCCCCTGCACACACATATCTTCGTGGGACTTGTTATACCCTATACTGCTTGTCATAACATTTTCTCCTATATAATATACTGCCACTTGTACACCAGTAGTTTGCTAGCCTGCCCACAGGCCTTACCTCCCCCTACATATCATATACTAGATAGTCCATCATGATCACTAAACTCTCCTCACCTTCCTTACATACAGGTTTGTGGTGTACTTAGTTCATCCATATAAATATTTTGTTTGCACAAGGACTAGTTGCTCCCTATGCTGGAACCAAACACACCTTTACATTAGCAGCAGTTTCCCTTACTGTTTGTACTTGTACAATTACAAGAACTTCTAGTTATAGCAGTTATCGAACTACTCTCCCTAACAATCCTACAACCCAACTGCTACTCACCAAGAAATTGATAGCTTTTGATATGATCAACGCGTGCTGCCCCCTTGCCCTTGTTTGCTACTGCTACAGTACTACCTATGAGTGAGTTATACACAGGTGAATTAATCAATTAAGGGTCCTATTACTTGGCACCTAGCCCTCCCCTTGTAGACTGATGTGTTAATCAGTCCCCCATCCTATAACCGAAGGCTAAAATTCTCCCAAGCCTCACATGTGCACACTACAAGCATATTATAAAGCATCTATACACCCCAACATAACCTGTAACCTGACACATAGGTCAACACTCCGCACACGCCTATATCCCACTATATATTCCTTAGGATATCAATATCTAGACATTTGTCTTTTGACCCCTTATACACCAGATACTTAATCTTTACCCTCGCCCTCTATATACCCATGGTATCTTAATGTTGTGATGCACGCCTAACTTGTTGCCTAGAGAAATATATGTTCAAGTGAACTCCCTGCTCATATTTTATGGATTACTATTTTACCATATATGCTTTTCTGTTACACACATTATACCCACGGGTACATATATATAGGATATAAGGTATAAACTGATAGAACTGGGGATTCCCAGTACCCTTACTTGGGTGTGCATATTGATCAATAGAAAGTTAAACAGATTTAATACGTGTTCTAATCCTTCATAGGTAGAAACTAGGGTTCACGAATTATACCTGCGGCGGGAAGAAGACAAGTAGTTTCTAGCAATCTCGAGTGGACGATCCCAAGATCTTCTGCACGTATTTCTTTCTCGAGTTGGACATCGTGTGGGCGACGATCGTCCAACCTTTTTTTCTCCGTGGCAGCCCTCTTTTTCTCTCCTTACGTGAATAAAAAATTTAGAGAAAGCTTCAGATTTTTGATCAATAATTTGGCGGCCAGAGAATAGAGGATATATATAGGCTGCGGTAGGGACCATGAGTTGAAATTAGGGTTAGGCCTCCTAACGGATCTGGATATCCCATGTTCAGCCCGAACACATAATCTAGGCCCATTAATAATAGCTCGGTCCACTAATGAGCTATTGTTGCACTACCTCCCTAATCCTAAATTATGTTTGTGGGCTCCTTTTATTATATGCTCGTTTGGCTCCCCATGTTACGATATCAAATGTCCGTCGATCTAATTAAGTTATTGACAACTATATTGATTTGACATCTTTTATCCTTAAGTAGTACCGCTCAACTTTATTTGTTATGTCGGATATAATCCACCTGTAGGGTTTACATGACAATCCTTATGACCTCCTTAAGGGGACATCATCAACCCGATGTATCAGGACATGGATTCTATTTATAATCAACAGCCTATCATACATACAATGTTATTACCCAATTCATAGAGGTTGTTGACCCATAATAAATTTCACTCTTTCATGAGTCAAAGTAATGCACACTGTATATACATATCTATTATTATGTCCGAATTAATAGCACAAGCATCCATAATAATAGTGGTGTTTGTTCTCTTATGTAGTCAGTATAAAGAAAACAACCTCAAGTGGTCATGTTTAATACACACAAAGTCTACTAGTATAAACATATAGTCAAGATAGACTAATACCAGATTACACTACAACCTTTCTAATAGATTGTCCAAGTCCATCTAGGTTGTGAACTATTTATATATTCCATAGAGAATTGATAATATAATCTTCTGTGTGACACCACACACCATATTATCTACAATATAGAATATCAGACATTTATATTAAAACTTACAACAAATACAATATACAAATATTTGCCCATATGATTCTTATGAAAAATTTAAGGAAATAAGGTTACTACAAAAGTGATGCTTTTAGTATATAACCCTAACATAAACCATATCCCCAACCAACATTGATACATGCTACACAAGAAACTGATATGCAAAAACTGAACATCTACCCATATACCCCTTGGTACTCCCAAGTGCACTGCCTACATACCATGATACATGAACACCACTTCTAACAACATGTTCAAATACTCATGGTCTAAATTACCACAGCCCACATGGTTCCTTTAGGATATGATACAAGTTTTATACATGGCAACCTATTAGAAATTATAATCCTGTAGAGGCATACACCCAAATACCAGGTGGTTACTAGGGTTTTCATGGGCAATAAATAGTAAATTGAGGAAGGTTTCAATACCTGTTAGAGGTTGATCTAGTAGAGATCCTTGCACGAAATTGGCACCAAGAGGAGTGACTGATGCTTCCAATAGTTCAAAGCTCCTAGGTCTGTTTGAAGAGAAATCTACGGCTGTTTTTGTAATAAAAAATTGGTTGGGAATTTAGGGTTTGTGATCGAGAAGTTTGGTTGCTTCCTTCTTTATATACCACTGTTTGATCCTATGTGAAGAGATGGAGGAATTCGATTTGAATTTAGATTCGATTTATCAGGTTAAGGATTTAGAAGTCCTTGTTTAAATTGGGGTCGAATTCAAACACAGGTTTAAGTATTCAGCTAGGAGAGGAAATTTGAATTAGAAAATTTGCACTCTAGTCCTTTGGAAATTAGTTTTTTATAAAATATTTTTCTCTCAATGATTTACAAAAACTACCCTGCCACAAATATAATAATAATAATAATAATAATAGTAATAATAATAATAATAATAATAATAATAAAGGGGCTCAAGGCCTTACACCTGACATAGCTTTCGCTGTGGACATGCTGAGTCGATTCACGAGCAATCCAGGTGTTGATCACTGGAAAACTATGAAGAGGGCGATGAGATCCTTCAAGAGGACTCAGAAGTTTGCACTATTCCACAGTGATTATCCAGCAGTGGAAGAAGACTTCAGTGATGCCAGTTGGTGCTCAGAAGAAGAGAGTGAGAGGTCTACAGGAGGATATGTCTTCTCCATGGATGGTGCTATTGTATCGGCAGGTCGAGTTTATATGGTGGTATTCGAACTAGAGTATCACTACAGCCTGCAGTAGGATTAAGATATTTTGAAGTTACTCAATCACATTAGGAAAAACTCCTTATCAGGTCCCTTTTATCTAAATTTGCTGCTTATTGTTTTTCCCTTAAATATAAACTGTCCTCCTTTGAAATTTCACATCATTCTCAGAAATTGTTTCTTATTTTGATCTGTCTTCATGATGGTTATGGAGACATGATCTCATCACTTTGGTTCGGGGGATACTATCGAGAGGCTGGCCACCTCTCGTCCTGTTCATCAGGGCCTCGAGATCGAAGCTTCTGTTGTGCCGACTCAGGTTGGCATTTTTGCTACATTGGAGGTGCACCTCTACATTTACAGAGACTTTCTCCCATCATTTCCGATTTTTTTTACAGCAGGGGTTCATGCAGCATCAGCAGCAGACCAGAAGAAACCAGCAGGGCGAGCTATCGTCAGAACAGTTGAGGATGCACAAACCATTAGAGATATTGCTGCAAGTCCCATTCCTCTCTATTCCATTTCCGCAATTGTCTCTTATAACTATCTTGAAATCCGATTCCATCTGTTCCTTGCTGATTGATTAATTTTGTCATGTTGTTCTTTTGTTACGGTTGTTTTCCTCCAAAAAAAATCATATGGGCTAGGTCTCCTAAATCATGGGATCTAGAATCTTCGATAGTCGTGTTAGTTGGCATAGTGAGGACACGTAGTCAGATTTTGGATGTATTTCTCGGGTATAAGAATTTAAGCTTTTCGTCGTCACCTGCGACAATACGAAAGTTTTAAATACCATGAACCTAGAGATACGTGCCTTAGTCAAGGACTCTGTGATTATCATAGCCTTGCTCACTAGCATGATGAAGACTCTGGGCAACATGATTTTGGACAGACGCATATGATTATCAGATTGTATCTTGAGAAGGTTTTTAAACATATCATCTCTATCGTACCATTCTGTTGTTATAAATTGTACTCCATCATCAAATAACTTAGGAGTAGGAGTATGAGTAGGAGTGGCTTAGCTGTTATTATAAATCTAGTGTAACTTCTTGCTATAAAATTCTTCCTAATACAATGAACCGATGATTTTTGCTAGACCTTAACTTAGATTTGATATTATAACTCTGGTTTCAAAATGGTTCCTTCTTTTAAACAGATAAGCAGAACAGATTTTATCATTATCTTCTTCTTGCCATTATTTCTTGTATTACCTTAGAATATATAATATAGTGGACACAGATGCTTGCCTGACACGTATGCATGTTACACTTGATTACCCACCTATCTAAATGCATATTAATATGTTGATGTTAATTTCTCAAATTCCAATAATTCTAATATAGGACTGTATCAGTGACTAGTTCTCCGTTCCCAGATTAATTTCGTAAATTAAAGTTAAAATTTCATGTTATTAGTAGTTGTTTACATTACTGCACATATATGTTACATACAGGGTTTCAAGTCTTAAAGAAATTGGTTGAAATTGGTTGAGTTTTGCGTTGAATTTTTCAAATCTGAGACTGTGTACATATTAAACCCTTAACCCTGAATTCTAAGTGTTTAGTTCAATTTGCAGTTTTTTTAATTGTAATATTTTGAGTCGTATACATTGTTGTGTGTAGGTATATAAGTTAGGTTTCATACTCTTACATGTTAGGTTGTGGTTGTGGTAAACATTGAGTTGGTTTTGATGTTCGAATTTCTCCAAAATTTTGAAAACTGAATACATGTTAACATTTTACATTGCTTTCAAATGCGTAGTTCAATTTTAGATCTAATATGTAATGTTGAACTAAGCTGAATGATGAACCCTTCATCTCTATGTTATGTTCATACATATATATATATATATATATATATATATATATATATAGTTCTGTATACATGTTATAATGTATGTAGATACATAATTAAATCTCTACCTCTCTATACATACAGATATACATATATATATGGTTAGCCATGCATGTTATGAGTAAATAGCTTGTGCCTTGTAGATTGTTTAACCAATATGCCATGAATAGTGTAACTTGATAGCTATTGTTTTGAGACCCAAATCCTTCTATACACTTTCATGTATATTTCACACACACAAGCCTACTATCTAACCATATGAACATGTCCACATACACCCATACACACATAACCTTTATATAATGTTAGCTTTTCCCTCTCTAACACTCTCTCTTTCTATATGTATTATATTCTGATTGGATTCAATGCTATTGACTTTCGTTCCTTAAAATTTTGGTTTTGATTTTTTCTTAAATAGTACCCCTTTATAGATGATTAGTAGTTATCTTATTTTATTTTGATAATTACCAGTTTTTATATAGGATGGTAGACTGCCTTACAGCCTTAATGATTGTTGTTTTTGTAACTTTTCTAGTTCAAAACCCTTGATTGCTTGTAAGTTTTGATAACCTATGAATGTTTTGGTCTAGTGTGAATAATATACCTAGATGAGACTTTCATTACCACCGTATGCCATGACCCTGTATGCCGTCCTTTTAAATTGTATGATTGATTAAGTTTTGAGACTTTGATTGTGGGGTGTTTGACCTAGAAGGACTACCACCATCTTAAATTTCGAGGACGAAATTTTTATAAGGTGGGTAGAATTGTAACACCCAGTTTTCCAAATGAGAATAATTTTGAAATTTTGTATTTTAATTTATTTAATTATAATATTTAAATAATAATATGATTTTTGGTAATTTTTAATCATTTAAAACTATTTTAAATCATGACTTATTATTTTGGTGTTTTGCTAGTGAAACCGTAGAGACTGTCTACCCTAGAGCCTAGCCATGTGATGAGGGCATTTCATTTATCATTTTAGTTTCAGGATTTTTTGTCATTTTAGAATTATTTGAATTTAATATATTTTATTAGAAATTTAAAATGATTTATTTGAATGGTGTGATTTAAATACTCATTTATTTATTGCCATGTGATTTTGGTTAGCCTAACCTAGATTGGACCTAACCTAGATTAGTCATAACTAGTTTAGTTAGCCACTTTGAGAATTAGTTGGTTTTGGTTAATGGTTTAAGTCAAGTTTAGTTAAGTGATTTTGCTAAAGACTAGGAAAGAGCCCTTTGTTCTAGGCCACCCATTAGCCTTGATTCCTTCCTAGCCCTAGGATGTAATCTAAAAACCCTAACCCTAACAAAAGTGACCAGACAAGACTCCCTCCCTTGCCTATATAATGCCTCCATAGGAATTTGTGCCTCTTTTTAATTAGCTCTCCATTTTCCTAAAGAATAGGTAAGCCATTATTAATTTTCTTCATAGTTTAATGAATAGGACTCCATTTTAGTTGGGATTTCTTCCATTGTGATCTAATCCCTGTCCTCTTGCTGATTGTGGAGTAAAATTGCAGATTTGAATCAATTTGAGAGATTGGGTGGCTTGTGGAGATTCCCTCATTGAAGGAGTTTTGTGCTGAAGAACAACCCTAGGTAAATTCCTAACCAACCATTAAAATTAGGTTTTAATTGCATGAACATCTAGCCCTAGGTGTCCCGGTTCTGTAGGTATAGGGTTTTCCAATTTTCGTGTCCTTTAAGTGTCCGTATCGGACACGTATCAGTGACATGCGCAGGTGTTCGATGAAATGCCAGCATTTCGTTTGAGATTTCAAATTGTGTTTGAATAGGAATTCGTATTTTTGGGTCGCTTATAGGTTTCTACTGGACTGAGGTGGTTTCGAGTCGTGTCCGAGTCACACAGGACTCGTGGACACGCTTGCGCGTGCGCGGACAGCAGTGTCCTGCTGCTCGCGGGTTCGTGTGGGCTATATAGGACACGTGGGCGCGTGTCATTTGACGTGGAGCTCGGGGCAGTGTCTGACATGACACTCCCCAAGTCTCGTGTCACTTGGTTGCGTGTTGGGTGCGTGCGGACACGTGCACAGGTCACTCGAGCTTGTGCAGTCTCGTGCGTGTATGTACATTGGTCTGGACAATTGTGTCTAGTGTTTGTGGACATGATACTAAGTGTATGACACGTGCACACATTAAATATTATTTATCAACCATTAACTAGCCTAATTACTATTATTTTAATAATTAAATAGGAAGCTCCCCTAAATTTTGATACTGTCATGTATCAGTGAAATGTTTTACTGTTTTCCTATTCGATTTGAACTTCAAATTATTTATATCATATATTTTGAGTTATGGTTGATTTTCTGTATAACTAATAACCTGATTAGGATATAAGGGATTCATGTTTTGTGTAGAATTGATTGTAAGGGATTTCGAATTTAGAAATTGGGGGTAACTGTCGAATTGGTTGAACCTATGATATGCAAAGTACATATACTGAATTTGAGACTACACATTTTATTCCTTTTCATGCTAAGATATGCCCTGTATGTTCCTGTCAATGTTTTAAATTCCTGAGAACACATTGTAGAACACATTTACATTTTTCTGTCATTCTTTCCATATGATGAATGTTTGAGTACTCACTGATTTTCTATGATATTGATTCACTGTTAGGAATGAAACATGGAAACTGAACTGTGTATTGGATATGAGAAACCTGAGAATTGATGTGGTTCCATTTCCTACATTTTCTGAGAATGTCATTGATATTGAACCAAAAATCTGGGAACCTAATTACATGTTAATTCTTCACTGTTTAATTCCTGAGAATCCCAATTTCTATGATAACTTACACCTATTTTATATATGTTATATAGGAGTTATGTGTTGGTTTCATGTGGGGATATCATTTGGGTTTGAATGCTAATTATGGTTCTTCGAAATCCTGAGAATGAAATTTGAACATAACCTGAGATTGAAATCATCCTGAGTATACTAGACATTGAGTTATGGTTCAACCTTCAGTTAGTTGAATGTTGATTTCAGTTTCATCTTTATAACTTATACACATTGTAAAATCCTGTACACAGGTTCACTTTCCTGCCAAACAACATTTTCCTGTCATTTTCTGCAACTGAGACACACACAGTTCACTGTATGATTCCTGAGAACCTATTCATGGCATTCTTACTATTTGATTACCTGAGATGGGATTTGGGATAAGACTGAACTGATTAATAGCAAAATCTGTGAACACACATTCCGGTGTTTCCCTTCAAACCTGAGATTCATTTACCCTTAATATGTTAACCTGTAAACTGAACACACTCCCTAAACTCCCATACACTCTAATGTCCTGCCCACACATATACATTCCTGTCATGGTTTATATATTCCTGTCAATTGTTTAACACACACACATTCCATACTGTACACACACACCTATACTCCTGTACACAGGACACTATACACACATGTCTTTCCTTCTAGCACACACACACATTTCATTAAACACACATTGCTCCTATATGTCCACACCCACACATTTATGCATCCTATATATGTATATATATATATTATCCCTAATCTATGTATATGTGTGATTATATATATAAATATATACGGGTAATTAGTTAAGATAGCCTATGTGAAATTGTGTAATGTAAAGCCATGTACGATCTCTCTATATATGTGATAGTTCATGTGCTAAGCACATGTCTATTTGTTAAGGAGGATATACATATACATTCATATGTGATAGTGGTATATATTCTATATGTGGTATTGGCCTATGGTGTGTCTATTAGACTAGTGAGGGCTTAGTTAGGCTGTTCAGTCTTGGTTGAGCCTAGAATAGACTAGTTAAGCCTAGTTAGACTTGTTAGACCTAGTTTGTCCATAGTTGACTTAGGTTTGACTTCTTGGTTGACCAGGGTTGACCAAGAGTTGATTTTGACCTAGTTTGACCTAGACTCATGTAGAATGCATCGTAGTGCTTCATCTTATCATTTTAGACTTGTTGTGACTTGTGCTGTTCTGATTAGGAGCCAGACACCACTACTCGGACAGTATATTTCAGTTGGACATTCAGACATCAGGCGAGTACATTCTCTGATCATTTCATATCATGTTTAGGATTATATTTCCTGCTTTAGATTATCTTACTTGATGCTGAAACGTTGGTAACACGGATTAGTACTATATGGATCCCTTCATGAGATGTTATCCTTCTCGGGAGCATCAGATACTTTTGTCCAGTGTGTTTCACTTACATCACGTATCTTATGCTTCTATTAGCATGAATTTTCGAAAATCAGCTAGTGACTCATGTACTCTCATGATCACCGAGCCTTCATGAATCAATTCATGAATTACCCTATACGGGTTAGTAGTTTAGTCACGAATCTTAACGTAACTTGACTGGATCCTTGTGTATTGATTGGGGTACGGGGGAGTATGAATGGTCATGTGAATAAATATCCAAAAGTAGTATAGTCATGAATCACTCTTAGTGTAGTCATGAATCAGTCCTAAGCCATTCACATGTTCGTCTGTACTCTAAATCACTAGCACTGTCTCTCTTTTATATATCATAGATATTTACTTACTGTCTCTCTCTTACATTATGCTGTTCTTCAGTTTTCTGTATTTTATTCTCTAGCATGATTATATTTTCTTTCCTGTTATGACTTGTTGAGATGTGTTATGCTCGCTCCCGTCCTGACTGGACCTGTTGAAAATTTTACAGAGGATGATGAGGAACCCTGTACCCCTTACTTGGAAGCTTGCCTAGATGACACTCGCGACCTGGACCCCTAGGGAGGTTCAGACAGCTGCTGAGGATGATACCCTTGCATAGTATAGATAGCTTAGACTGTTTCTTTTCATGTTTAGCTGTTGTCCTTGTTTTCAGAGTTGTATATTTTTAGAGATGATAAGACTTGTATTTCATTTCTGTTGTACCTCAGTTGAGGATTTTCTTATCTATTTTATCGTACCATATTCTATCTCTAGATTGTGATTGAGTTGTACCTCTGTGTTGGCCTCCTTATAGAGAGTATTCATATTATGTTAGTTATAGTTCATGACCTAGAACAACGTTCTACCGCCGACACTGTGGCGTAGGCTGGACGTACCCACTTCTCGTGCCCTAACTCTAGGGTACGGGTCGTGACACGTTTTTAGTGGTAGCCCATGCAGGTCGAGTTTATGTGATGGTATTCGAACTAGAGTATCACTACAGCCTGCAGTAGGATTAAGATATTTTGAAGGTACTCAATCACATTAGGAAAAACTCCTTATCAGATCCCTTTTATCTAAATTTGCTGCTTATTATTTTTTCCTTAAATATAAACTGTCCTCCTTTGAAATTTTGCATCATTCTCAGAAATTGTTTCTTATTTTGATCTGTCTTCATGACGGTTATGGAGACATGATCTCATCACTTCGGTTCGAGGGATACTATCGAGAGGCTGGCCACCTCTCGTCCTGTTCATCAGGGCCTCGAGATCGAAGCTTCTGTTGTGCCGACTCAGGTTGGCGTTTCTGCTACATTGGAGGTGCACCTCTGCATGTACAAAGACTTTCTCCCGTCATTTCCGATTTTTTTTACAGCAGCGGTTCTTGCAGCATCAGCAGCAGACCAGGGGAAACCAGCAGGGTGAGCTATCGTCAGAACAGTCGAGGATGCACAAACCATTAGAGATGTTGCTGCAAGTCCCGTTCCTCTCTATTCTATTTTCGCAATTGTCTCTTATAACTATCTTGAAATCCGATTCCATCTGTTCCTTGCTGATTGATTAATTTTGTCATGTTGTTCTTTTGTTACGGTTGTTTTCCTTCAAAAAAAATCATATAGGCTAGGTCTCCTAAATCATGGGATCTAGAATCTTCGATAGTCGTGTTAGTTGGCATAGTGAGGACACATAGTCAGATTTTGGATGTATTTCTCGGGTATAGGAATTTAAGGTTTTCGTCGTCTCCTGCGACAATACGAAAGTTTTAAATACCATGAACCTAGAGATACGTGCCTTAGTCAAGGACTCTGTGATTATCATAGCCTTGCTCACTAGCATGATGAAGACTCTGGGCAACATGATTTTGGACAGACGCATATGATTATCAGATTGTATCTTGAGAAGATTTTTAAACATATCATCTCTATCGTACCATTCTGTTGTTATAAATTGTACTCCATCATCAAATAACTTAGGAGTAGGAGTATGAGTAGGAGTGGCTTAGTTGTTATTATAAATCTAGTGTAACTTCTTGCTATAAAATTCTTCCTAATACAATGAACCGAAGATTTTTGCTAGACCTTAACTTAGATTTGATATTATAACTCTGGTTTCAAAATGGTTCCTTCTTTTAAACAGATAAGCAGAACGGATTTTATCATTATCTTCTTCTTGCCATTATTTCTTGTATTACCTTAGAATATATAATATAGTGGACACAGATGCTTGCCTGACACGTATGCATGTTATACTTGATTACCCACCTATCTAAATGCATATTAATATGTTGATGTTAATTTCTCAAATCCTAATAATTCTAATATAGGACAGTATCAGTGACTAGTTCTCCGTTCCCAGATTAATTTCGTAAATTAAAGTTAAAATTTTATGTTATTAGTAGTTGTTTACATTACTGCACATATGTGTTACATACAGGGTTTCATGTCTTAAAGAAATTGGATGAAATTGGTTGATTTTTGTGTTGAATTTGTCAAATCTGAGACTGTGTACATATTAAACACTTAACCCTGAATTCTAAGTGTTTAGTTCAATTTGCATTTTTTTTAATTGTAATGTTTTGAGTCGTATACATTGTTGTGTGTAGGTATATAAGTTAGGTTTCATACTCTTACATGTTAGGTTGTGGTTGTGGTAAACATTGAGTTGGTTTTGAAGTTCGAATTTCTCCAAAATTTTGAAAACTGAATACATGTTAACATTTTACATTGCTTTCAAATGCGTAGTTCAATTTCAGATCTAATATGTAATGTTGAACTAAGCTGAATAATGAACCCTTCATCTCTATGTTATGTTCATATATATATATATATATATATATATATATATAGTTCTGTATACATGTTATAATGTATGTAGGTGCATAATTAAATCTCTACCTCTCTATACATATAGATATACATATATATATATGGTTAGCCATGCATGTTATGAGTAAATAGCTTGTGCCTTGTAGATTGTTTAACCAATATGCCATGAATAGTGTAACTTGATAGCTATTGTTTTGAGACCCAAATCCTTCTATACACTTTCATGTATATTTCACACACACAAGCCTACTATCTAACCATATGAACATGTCCACATACACCCATACACACATAACCTTTATATAATGTTAGCTTTTCCCTCTCTAACACTCTCTCTTTCTATATGTATTATATTGTGATTGGATTCAATGCTATTGACTTTCGTTCCTTAAACTTTTGGTTTTGACTTTTTCTTAAATAGTACCCCTTTATAGATGATTAGTAGTTATCTTATTTTATTTTGATAACTATCAGTTTTCATATAGGATGGTAGACTGCCTTACAGCCTTAATGATTGTTGTTTTTGTAACTTTTCTAGTTCAACACCCTTGATTGCTTGTAAGTTTTGATAACCTATGATTGTTTTGGTCTAGTGTGAATAGTATACCTAGATGAGACTTTCATTACCACCGTATGCCATGACCCTGTATGTCGCCCTTTTAAATTGTATGATTGATTAAGTTTTGAGACTTTGATTGTGGGGTGTTTGACCTAGAAGGACTACTACCATCTTAAATTTCGAGGACAAAATTTTTATAAGGTGGGTAGGATTGTAACACCCAATTTTCCAAATGAGGATAATTTTGTAATTTTATATTTTAATTTATTTAATTATGATATTTAAATAATAATATAATTTTTGGTAATTTTTAATCATTTAAAACTATTTTAAATCATGAATTATTATTTTGGTGTTTTGCTAGTGAAATCGTAGAGACTGTCTACCCTAGAGCCTAGCCATGTGATGAGGGCATTTCATTTATCATTTTAGTTTGAGGGTATTTTTGTCATTTTAGAATTATTTGAATTTAATATATTTTATTAGGAATTTAAAATGATTTATTTTAATGGTGTGATTTAAATACTCATTTATTTATTGCCATGTGATTTTGGTTAGCCTAACCTAGATTGGACCTAACCTAGATTAGTCATAACTAGTTTAGTTAGCCACTTTGAGAATTAGTTGGTTTTGGTAAATGGTTTAAGTCAAGATTAGTTAAGTGATTTTGCTAAAGACTAGGAAAGAGCCCTTTGTTCTAGGCCACCCATTAGCCTTGATTCCTTTCTAGCCATAGGATGTAATCTAAAAACCCTAACCCTAACAAAAGTGACCAGCCAAGACTCCCCCTTGCCTATATAATGCCTCCATAGGAATTTGTGCCTCTTTTTAATTAGCTCTCCATTTTCCTAAAGAATAGGTAAGCCTTTATTAATTTTCTTCATAGTTTAATGAATAGGACTCCATTTTAGTTGGGATTTCTTCCAATGTGATCTAATCCCTGTCCTCTTGCTGATTGTGGAGTAAAATCGCAGATTTGAATCAATTTGAGAGATTGGGTGGCTTGTGGAGATTCCCTCATTGAAGGAGTTTTGTGTTGAAGAACAACCCTAGGTAAATTCCTAACCAACCATTAAAATTAGGTTTTAATTGCATGAACATCTAGCCCTAGGTGTCCTGGTTTTGTAGGTATAAGGTTTTCCAATTTTCGTGTCCTGTACGTGTCCGTATCGGACACGTATCAGTGACCTGCGCAGGTGTTCGACGAAATGCCACATAGGGCATATGCCACAAAGGGCATTTTGTTCGAGATTTCAAATTGTGTTTGAATAGGAATTCGTATTTTTGGGTCGCTTATGGGTTTCTATTGGACTGAGGTGGTTTTGAGTCGTGTCCGAGTCACACAGGACTCGTGGACATGCCTGCGCGCGCGCGGACAGCAGTGTCCTGCTGCTAGCGGGTTCGTGTGGGCTATATAGGACACATGGGCGCGTGTCATTTGACGTGGAGCTCGGGGCAGTGTCTGACACGACACTCCCCAAGTCTCGTGTCACTTGGTTGCGTGTCGGGTGCGTACGAACACGTACACAGGTCACTCGAGCTCGTGCAGTCTCGTGCGCGTATATGCATTAGTCTGGACACTTGTGTCTAGTGTTTGTGGACATGATACTAAGTGTATGACACGTGCACACATTAAATATTATTTATCAACCATTAACTAGCCTAATTACTGTTATTTCAATGATTAAATAGGAAGCTCCTCTAAATTCTGATACTGTCATGTATCAGTGAAATGTTTCACTGTTTCCCTATTCGATTTGAACTTCAAATGATTTATATCATGTATTTTGAGTTATGGTTGATTTTCTGTATAACTAATAACCTGATTAGGATATAAGGGATTCATGTTTTGTGTAGAATTAATTGTAAGGGATTTCGAATTTGGAAATTGGTGGTAACTGTCGAATTGGTTGAACCTATGATATGCAAAGTACACACACTGAATCTGAGACTACACATTTTATTCATGTTCATGCTAAGATATGCCCTGTATGTTCCTGTCAATGTTTTAAATTCCTGAGAACACATTGTAGAACACATTCATACTTTTCTGTCATTCTTCCCATATGATGAATGTTTGAGTACTCACTGATTTTCTATGATATTGATTCACTGTTTGGAATGAAACATGGAAACTGAACTGTGTATTGGATATGAGAAACCTGAGAATTGATGTGGTTCTATTTCGTACATTTTCTGAGAATGTCATTGATATTGAACCAAAAATCTGGGAACCTAATTACATGTTAATTCTTCACTGTTTAATTCCTGAGAATCCCAGTTTCTATGATAACTTACACCTATTTTATATATGTTATATAGGAGTTATGTGTTGGTTTCATGTGGGGATATCATTTGGGTTTGAATGCTAATTATGGTTCTTCGAAATCCTGAGAATGAAATATGAACATAACCTGAGATTGAAATCATCCTGAGTATACTAGACATTGAGTTGTGGTTCAACCTTCAGTTAGTTGAATGTTGATTTCAGTTTCATCTTTATAACTTATACACATTGTAAAATCCTGTACACAAGTTTACTTTCCTGTCAAACATCATTTTCTTGTCATTTCCTGCAACTGAGACACACACAGTTTACTGTATGATTCCTGAGAACCTATTTATGGCATTCTCACTATTTGATTACCTGAGATAGGATTTGGGATGAGACTAAACTGATTAATAGCAAAATCTGTGAACACACATTCCTGTGTTTCCCTTCAAACCTGAGATTCATTTACCCTTAATATGTTAACCTGTAAACTGAACACACTCCCTAAACTCCCATACACTCTAATGTCCTGCCCACACATATACATTCCTGTCATGGTTTATACATTCCTGTCAATTGTTTAACACACACACATTTCATAAAGTACACACACACACCTATACTCCTGTACACAGGACACTATATACACACATGTCTTTCCCTCTAGCACACACACACATTTCATTAAACACACATTGCTCCTATATGTCCACACCCACACATTTATGCATCCTATATATGTATGTATATATATATATATATATATAAGAAAGAAAAAAAAAAATATATATATATATATATATATATATATATATATATATATACATATATATATATATATATATATATATATATATTATCCCTAATCTATGTATATGTGTGATTATATATATAAATATATGCGGATAATTAGTTAAGATAGCCTATGTGAAATTGTGTAATGTAAAGCCATGTGGGATCTCTCTATATGTGTGATAGCTCATGTGCTAAGCACATGTCTATTTGTTTATGAGGATATACATATACATTCATATGTGATAGTGGTATATATTCTATATGTGGTATTGGCCTATGGTGTGTCTATTAGACTAGTGAGGGCTTAGTTAGGCTGTTCAATCTTGGTTGAGCCTAGAATAGACTAGTTAAGCCTAGTTAGACTTGTTAGACCTAGTTTGTCCATAGTTGACCTAGGTTTGACTTCTTGGTTGACCAGGGTTGACCAAGAGTTGATTTTGACCTAGTTTGACCTAGACTCATGTAGAATGCATCGTAGTGCTTCATCTTATCATTTTAGACTTGTTGTGACTTGTGCTGTTCTGATTAGGAGCCAGACACCACTCCTCGGACAGTATATTTCAGTTGGACATTCAGACATCAGACGAGTACATTCTCTGATCATTTCATATCATGTTTAGGATTATATTTTCTGCTTTAGATTATCTTACTTGATGCTGACACGTTGGTAACACGGATTAGTACTATATAGATCCTTTCATGAGATGTTATCCTTCTCGGGAGCATCAGATACTTTTGTCCAGTGTGTTTCACTTACATCACGTATCTTATGCTTCTATTAGCATAAATTTTCGGAAATCAGCTAGTGACTCATGTACTCTCATGATCACCGAGCCTTCACGAATCAATTCATGAATTACCCTATACGGGTTAGTAGTTTAGTAACGAATCTTAACGTAACTTGACTGGATCCTTGTGTATTGATTGGGGTACGGGGGAGTATGAATGGTCATGTGAATAAATATCCAAAAGTAGTATAGTCATGAATCACTCTTAGTGTAGTCATGAATCAGTCCTAAGCCATTCAAATGTTCGTCTGTACTCTAAATCACTAGCACTATCTCTCTTTTATATATCATAGATATTTACTTACTGTCTCTCTCTTACATTATGCTGTTCTTCAGTTTTTTGTATTTTATTCTCTAGCATGATTATATTTCCTTTCCTGTTATGACTTGTTGAGATGTATTGTGCTCGCTCCCGTCCTGACTGGACCTGTTGAAAATTTTACAGAGGATGATGAGGAACCCTGCACCCCTTACTTGGGAGCTTGCCTAGATGACACTCGCGACCTGGACCCCTGGGGAGGTTCAGGCAACTGCTGAGGATGATACCCTTGCCTAGTATAGATAGCTTAGTCTATTCATTGCACGGCCAACTCTTTTGACTTAGCCATTCGAGCACTTCGTTCTTTATTGAATTATATGTTCGATTTGGCTTACCGTGCCCAAGTCTCAGCCCGTTGTGAGGCGGGGATTTGATTTTACGGACCCCTTACTGAATAAGACAGAATGCTGACCTCTAATATTTCAGCGTAAACGTATAGCCTGCACATGAAACCAACTAAAATTAATACTTGCATCGATTCGGACTTGTGCCTTGGTCGATTTGATTTTTTATAATCTTCGAGCCGATTCAACACACTTATCCTTCGGGGGAATGCGGCGCTTTGCATCGATTCAACTCGATGCATTCGTTGGGACAAGGCAACTCTTCGCATCGACTTAGTTTGATGCATTACTCGGGACAACGTAACTCTCGTATCGATTCGCATCGATATATTTCATTGGGTCAACGCGACTCATTGAGTCAACGCCTCAGCGTAATGCACCATGCGGAGCGGTGCATTACAGAATATACCACTCAAAACAAGGTTCGTCCTTGAACCAAAACCAACACTCTGATTAAGTGTTTTATAGATCGTTTCACGATCGCGTCCCACCAATGTTTGTTCAGTTTCACACTATCTCGCAAGCTTTTCGTTAACATTTCAAAGTCCTCCCTGCAGCTTGATTTAAATTTGTATACAACTCGATTTGGATTCGTACCTATATTCAAGGCGTCCAGAAGATATATATGTATTTTGACCAAGTCCAGTGGTAGCAAATTGGAACAAAGCTGACAGGTAAATTTCAATCCTATGCTTGCCATCTCGTACACCCGATCGAACTTATCTTTAGCAACTGTTCTCGAAATTTAATCGCATATGTATATTCGATACATACGTGATTCATTCCATAAGGTCACTACACACGACGTGATTCAAAATTGTATCTCTCATTTCGTATGTTTCATCGGGACTATTAATTCTATGCGTCGCATCAAGCCGTCGTGCATCCGATCACAACGAGTCTCTGTAACGCCGTACGTTCGAAGTCTCCAACCAACTATTTCCGAAGTCTGGCTATACAACTTATCTCGATACGATTTCCTTATCAACATTCGGGACTACGCCCGCTAGGTTACTTACCTAGACACCGTGCTTAAATTCTCCGGATGCAACTTTAAATTAACATTGCTCAAAGGCCACAATCTATTCGACATAATAGTTTATATCGAGGCGACGGTGCTCAAGGCAACGATCGCCTTGACACCAAGGTATTTACGATGTGCCTTACGTTCGATTCCTATCGAGTAGGAAATTTCTAACCAAATTCTATACTTGTCCGTCTCGCAACATCGAATATAAGTTCGATTCACGCAAGCTAAATTGCAAGATAAATCTGAATCTAACTACATAACTCGTAATTCATTTCCTTATCGTTCTCTCTCGTACATAGTACGATTCTTGCAATTGCCTATCCGAATCACCAAGTTCGTTAGTGAATTTCTAGTTCGATCCCCGACCAACATAACCATTCAAGTATTCATCCGACGAATAATTAAAATCTAACTTATATCATTCTCAATCGAAAGTTGTTCCAATAATTCTCGATCGCCTAGACTTATCGTCAACATGTACCACAAAACATTTGTTATCGATACAATTTTGTATGCGACAACGCATGGGTCATCTTACGGTCTGCAACATTCAATTTGATTTGGCGGTCAAGTCTTCTAGGGTCAGCTACCCCGAAGCTACGCTCGACAATTGTGTGGATCATCACCGAAGGACAGTTTTACTACGAACCATGCTATATCTTATTTCGGAGCCAAATCACGTTCCGACGATTTCTATGCGACTACCCAATTTCAGACAAAACCATTTCTATCGGCGCAACTGATGCGCAACTATTCTCCGAGTAAAGTCATGCACAACCCTCGATGGTTTCGCAATTTACGAAACATCTACTCGTAACGAGTTCGGGTCTATCTTATTTGTGGTCGACACATGAGATGCTATACGCATCAAATAATTGTGGATGACGTATAGTCTCATCTTGATCAATCACAAGTTTATGATCAACCAGTTCGTTCATTCTCGTATTGTTATTTACAAAATTTTGATAGCACAAGGCACACTCCATTTTGTATTCTCACATCGTGCTTATATTTTCTTACGTATCAATCTTGATAGTTCATATCAATTTCGATAGCAAGAGGGTCGGCTTCGAATCCGTTTCAATATCAACTTAACTCGCATCGTATACATCCAACTTCGCAATGAACTTTTCCATATGCATCAACTCGTTTTCTGATTCGCCGCATCCCGCTATACTTTGATCGCGTAACTGAGTTACCGATTATCCAACATCGAACCCTCAAGTCATATGATCTCACCCTCTAAGTTTCACGTGTTTTTTAGTCGTACTCAATTGAGTTTTGCCGTAACGTAACCAACTATCTCTTAGGCACTCTTTACCCGCATCAACCAACTCTTCACCGAAGTCGTACATCGTGCGATCCGATTATAATTTGCCTCGTCCAATATTTCAATCGAGATCGCAAGTCGTGCGACTCATTTGTAAGTTCGAGTTTTCCTTTCCCATCGATCCGATTATTGCTTCAAGGCATAATCGTTCCGCTAGTCTCGGTCGTCCGATCGACTTATAATTTTTGTTCGACATATCATTCATTGATACGAGTCTTGCCTTATCGTCCCAACTGATTTTTGAAGAACACTTGCATCAACATACCTCATACAAATTTTCAATCGAGTTTCGGTACTCTCCCGTCCGTTGCGGACAAACCTTCCACAATTCTCACAATGCGTCAATGCAATTCATCGCACATGTGGTATACCGTATACCACTCAGAATTGAGTCATTCATCACATACGTGGCATGGCATATACCACTCAAAAATCAAGTTATTTCCCTCGCAACATACTCGATATGAACCAACAATCTCTTTCGACTCACGATTTTCGTAGTGATCGTGCTTGATCACAACCGTAACTTTGATTAAATCAAATTCGACACAACTCGGCCAATGTTTTCATTTGCCAACACAAGTTCGGTATGCAATCGAACGATTTATTCTATCGATTTTATGATTTCAGTTCCTTTCGATGCATCTCGTGCAACGATTTATTTCCAATCTCCTTTGCACTCTATGCAACGATTACTTTGATATGCGTTGCACCACGTGCAACAGTTTACTTTCGACACGCATTACACATTGTGCAATAATTTATTCCCGACTTTCAAAGTCAATGTTCAAATCCGTTCAACACATTCGATATTGACTTATCACTTTTATCGCAATGCATTATTAAAGTTTTCGCATACCAATATTCATAACCATTGCACTTCATGCATTATTTTATTTCTCATTCAACATGTTACATTGCAACAACATCTCAAATTGTATTTCATAATTTGTTGTACTTGTAGCAACTAACATTTCATGGCTCGTTGTACTTAATGCAATAAACCCCTCGGGAATTTCTTAGCAAACATCATGTAATTTCCAAAACACATGCGGCAAAATTACATGATTTGTATTAGACTTATTGTATGGAACATCCAGTGCGGCATCGAGTAGAGTCAAGAGTGATTCGATTGGTGGTGGGAAACTTTTAGAATTGTAATGAAGCGAGCATCCAGAGAAAATTGAGCCTAGAGCTCTGATACCAATTTGTCACGCCTCGACTCAGAATCACCCGAATCATCATCCTCGCAGGGGGCGTGATGCCGTACGAGCCTGGAGTTGCACTCGTGCAAGGCAAGATGACAAGTTCTCAAATGATTATCTTTGTGTTGATATTAACAACGAAAGAAAAATAGAGTATAAGAAACAATTCTCTTTATTGACATTCGAAATGAGATTACAAAGACTTTCGATAGCCCAACAATATATGCCAGATTGGCTACAACACTCAGGTTCTCTCTTGTACATAAAGGATTTCATCATTCCATACATCATGCCTTCTATATCTCGGCCGCATCAGTCATGTTGCAAGTCCGAGCATCAATGCGATTGCATGCTTCAATACGCTTCGGTATTCCAAGCCTCAGTGCGGTCAAGCGAAGCTTCGCCGCGAGCAATCCATTCCCTGCACCCTGCATGAAAGCTGGTGGGGGATCAGTACGTTCGTCCTCACATGTACTGATGCAAAGACCTTCTTTCTAAACCGACATTGTAGTATTTTTGTTGAATCATGCAACTTAGCTTATGATATTGCTATGTTCTCCTTAGGGTCGATTTCATGGCATATTCGAAAGCATAGAGCATGTTATCATGGCAAGCATGTTATTCTAATTGAATAGGCAAGCAGACAAGCAATCTCGTGTTTGATTCGTAGCTTACCAGCATGGTCGCACTCGCCCTTGTACCGACGCAAGGTGAATAAGCCCCATTCCATCCCTGTCATGTTATAAGGGCATCTCTGAGCAGGATCTATGTGTCCGGGCCACATATGTGCCTACACTTTCAACCCATCATTTCTTAACTATATGATGGTCGTTGGCGTATCCGCGCCGGAATGGACTAAAGGAGTTCCTCTTTCTTTTTTTCCTTACTTTCTTTTCTCTCCTTCTTTTCTTTCTAGAATTTGGGTAGCCTGACATTTCACGGGTTGGGTCGCTATCCCAAACAACCAAAACTTACCGCTGCATACTATCATTTGTGACTTTTCACATCTACAATTGAGTGCTAATCGGACATCCCAGATGTGTGCCTATCAAAGATTATATCCCTCATAGGTCGAACGGTCCTGGTGTCCCGGTGTACCCGTTCGAAGGGAACGTTCCGTGCACGGAAGATATCACAATTATCTTAAGTCCATTCGACCATGTAATGCCTTATTTTTAAACAACCAACATAGTCTTGAGCACGAGACTCAGACTTTATCAAACAACCAAACATAGTCTTGAGTCCGAGACTCAGACTTTATCTCGTATTTCTTCTATTAACTTTCTATGTTCTTACATTTCATACTTCGTTTCAATGTTCATTGGTATCATGCCTCAACTCAATGTTCGTCAACCGAACGACTCGAAGGTCCCGAACACCATTCGAGGCATCATGTCATATCTGACAGTTCCGCCACATTTATGCCACAACTGTATTCTTTTGCAACGTAGCCATCTTTTATGATCTTGTGCACGTAGGCACGTTTTGACACATTTATCATCTTTCCTTCGCGTCGTGCACTTGCTGCACGCATCAAAGCCGTATTTCCATATTTTATGCCTTAGTGTTCAATGTCCGTGGCTTGCACGCTAGGGCGTTCGCCTATTGTCTTTCAATGTTCTAGCCTTTCTAAGTCATGCGCGAAGGCACGGTATGGTCGTGCATAAAGGAACTCGCCAAATACAGTTATCCCATATTCTTACGGCATGCGCACCGAGGCGCTCGCCTTTGCGATATCGAATGTTCCATAGCGACTTGTGCATTTGTTGCACGTTTCATTTCAATTGTTCTAACTAGTGTTCGACTCAACTACGATTTATCTTCCGATCGGACCACACCCGTAGCGTCGATAGGTTAACTTAGCATACAATGATATATTCTGACTTAGGCAATGAAGGAGTAAAAAGAAGAGTCAATCCTCCCACCTTGAGTCGATACGCCTTGTCATTTCGTAGAGCCGATGCGGCTCGATTCCATAACTTTATTGTACGGCCAACTCTTTTGACTTAGCCATTCGAGCACTTTGTGCTTCATTGAATTATACGTCCGATTTGGCTTACCGTGCCCAAGTCTCAGCCCGTTATGAGACGGGGATTTGGTTTCGCGGACCCCTTACTGAATAAGGCAGAATTCTGACCTCTAATATTTTAGCATAAACGTATAGCCTGCACATGAAACCAACTAAAATCAATACTTGCATCAATTCGGACTTGCGCCTTGGTCGATTCAATTTCTTAGAATCTTCGAGCCGATTCAACGCACTTATCCTTCGGGGCAATGCCACGCTTTGCATCGATTCAACTCGATGCATTCTTTGGGACAAGGCAACTCTTTGCATCGACTTAGTATGATGCATTGCTCGGGACAACATAAATCTCGTATCGATTCACATCAATACATTTCATTGGGTTAATGTGACTCGTTGAGTCAACGCCTCAGTGTAATGCCCGTGCGGAGCGGAGCATTACAAAGCCAACTTACTTATATGAGGAATCTGCCACAGCCACAGTTCTCGAGATTCCGTAGAGACGAGATTCAACCACCCCCGCAATTTCCTCCATATTCTCCACCACTAGCACCCGTTCTGCCTCCAGCATCTGTCCCACCACCAGCACAAGTTTCACGTCCAGTACCAGCTATGCATCCGACACTAGCGATGTATCCAGCATTTTGCATGCATCCAACACTGGTGATGTATCCAACTCCTATGATGTATCCAACGCATGTTTTGCCTCCGCCACCAGCACTGGACAACGTTGCTCTCCTCAGAATCTTCCAACAGCTTATCACTTCCCAGACGGAGCAGGCCAACACCTTTCACGACACCTTGAGAGAGGCTCTCCAGAATAGAGATGCTCCACGATCGTGTCCAGGAACTTCCAAGAATTTTATGGACCTTAGGCCCAGAGAATTAAAAGGAACGGAAGAGATACTCTACGCAGATGACTGGTTGGAGAACATGGATCGAATTCTTCGGATGACTCGAGTTCCTAAAGACCTGAAGATCGAGTCAGCTAGCATGCAGCTTTACGACATCGCCCGCACATGGTATAGAGATGAGCCCCGATTTACCGTACCAGATGTGACTTGGAAAGAGTTCAAGGAGCTGTTCAAGACGAAGTTATATCCTGAAGCAGCCCGTGAAGAGTGGGAGAACGAGTTTGAGAGCCTGGAATAGGGCAACCTCTCCATCGACGAGTATACCGCAGAGTCCTCCCACCTCAGTCGCTTCGCAGATGCCTTGACACCTGAAGCCAAAGCCAAGAAGTTCAGAAAAGGGCTATCACATGAAATTCCCATCGCCATAGCCACCAGCTAGGTCACCACATATAAAAGAATCTTGAAGGTCGGACACGCGGCAGAGACAGAGTTGAAGCACAAGAAATAGAGAAACCGAGACGCACATGGAGGAGGCATCAGCCAATCAAGAGTGGCAAAACGTCCCAATATCCCGAAGGAGACCTTAGCGTAGCAGTATCCTCAGCAACCACGGGTAGCCCCATATCAAGTCCAAGATGTTCCCACCTGCCAATATTGCACGAAGAGAGGCCACATCCAAGAAGAATGTCGCAAATGGTTAGTGTTATGTTAGACTTGTGGATCCAACCAGTACATATCTCGAATTTGTCTGAAGAGAAACACAACTACCCCACAACTACCAACCGCCCAAGAAAGGGCTGACGTTAATTTATTGTAGATTATAGTGGTGGAATTAAACGATAAGCCTATATTAGACTTTGTAGTAGTTGAATTATTTGACAGCAGTATATTATGGACTATTCATTATGATAGATCATAGCCTTATTGAATTTCGAGGACAAAATTATTTATAAGGTAGGTAGAATGTAAACCTCCGTTCTGCTTTTTTTGAAAATAAATTATTTTATTAATTACTTGAGCCAAGATGGTGATTTTAGGGTTTGTAGATATTTTTGAACTACTATATTAAATATATCTAGAGGTCTACTTATATCATGGACTTAGCATTGTAAAGTGAGGAGGCCCATATTTGTAAATTCAAATTGATGGAGGGGCGTTTGTAAAATTCCAAATTCAAATTTGAATCTGGCCGATAGCTCAGTTCGATTGAACAGACTCAATAAAAGATTTTCTCCAATCCTCCATCTTATCAAGACCAATCCAAATATGAGTCCAAATCAAAATCCTCTATCTAATTTCTCTATGATCAAATCCCTTCACTGATGTATAAATAAAGGGGATAGGCAACCGATTTCCTTTACCATCTACGAACCCTAAAATCCCCATCTTCGTTCCATTAAAGAGTGCAGTCGGAGTTGTCAATAAGGCCAAACGAACACTGCCCGAGCTCTGTTAGGTAACCTTGTCTTTAATTGCAACCATTGCCATTATGCCAAAGATCTGTTTGAATTACTGACTAAGAAGGTCTAAAAGAAGGGATGGGTAGGCACTGTAAAATGATAGGAAGGGGCAGACTGCTAAGAGTTGAACCCAATACTAAAGGTATGCAGCCTTAGAAAAATCTATGATATATTTACAGTAAGAAAAACAGGGGATGTTTTTGTATGAACATGAGGGGACCTGTATTGGTGCCACATGCCGAACCATATCATTATCAAGGAGATTATGGTGTTCTTGGGTTCGTGTGTGGGTAATAGCAGAGGATAGGAAGTACTCAACTATTCATGAGTCAATGGTAGGGTATTAGTTTTCGTATGGGTTCATGTGTATTCTATACAGTTCGTGTTGGTATGTGTGCAAGGCTCTGCTATATACATGGGGGTAAAAGGGGTGTTCCTTGTCTAAGGACAGTAGGTAGGTGTTCATGTGTCCTAATAGTGTGTATCCTAGGAAACAGGTCAGGTCACTTATTAAGTAGGTGTAGTTGAAGCCATGAGTGATGTAGGGAGAGTTGAGTGTATAAGAAATGTAGGTGCCAAGAATAAGAAGTTCAATAAGAGGTGAACCCAATGCCTGCAGATCAAACGAGTAGGTAAGAACCCAGCAAGGTAAATGATACCAGTTGGTATCGGTCCAGATAATGTGCAGTAGAACAGCCATGCGTAGATGCATATGTGGCAGCATAGGGGTTCAATTAGGAATATATTAGACAAGTATACAAAATGTACCTGCAGTAGGAAACAGAGCTAATGATAGACTTGGAAACAACATGGATTCCTGGCCTGTACTATGGGAGTGGCTGTATTGAACCACCTTCACATGAATGTGAGAGTATATCCATATGTGTCAGTAGATGATGAGTATCCCAATCCCTAGATGCAGGGGTATATAAACAGTGTACACCTATCTTGATTTGACTTGTTAGGTTGTTTGTATACCCTTGGAGGGGAAAAGCTACATATGTTTGTAGGTATCAGGAACTGGGAGACGTGAGGATGGCCAATGAGCAGTGATATGTGATTACTTTTATAGGCAATATGGATTTTACCTATGAGTACCTGGATAGAAGAAGAGTGTTCAGTCCTAGCCAAATAAGGAGGATATTTTAGGATGTAGTACGGTATACCTGAAATTGATTTAGGAAGGGTTAGGTAACAACTAAAGAGATATACCAGTAGGAAACAACCCACGTGTAAGGTCTCTGAGATGTAGGGACATTAATCCTCTGCATACGAGTATCAAGAGTCTGGGAGGGTCTTCATATAGCAAGTTACAGTATGTTGTTGCTCGAGTATATACAGATGATGGACTGCCATTGTAACATTAGTAATAAGAAATAGTAGTTGTTTCATATTGAGGGTACATGACAGGTACGAATAGTGGAGTCCATGAGAACAGGACAGTGGGATGGTAGAACTAAACAATGTAGGATAAGAAAACCTTTATATCTAGTTAAAATAAAACCAAAATTACTTAGAAACATAAAGAATGAGTAGATAGGCTATTCCTGTTTTTAGTTTGTGAATTGATAATTTTAAATTATTAAATAGGCTACTTGAACTTTGATATGGATTCTCGACCCGTATCCGTAGCTCTGGACATCAGGCAAGTATACCTTGCCTTTTTTTACAGCTTTATTTACAAGCTCAATTTCTTTCATTATCCAGTTATTGATATGCGTTTCTTCATTGTTATGAATACCTTGTTCACAGTTAGCTTTGTAGCCATATCAGACATGTTTTTCACTTGTACTTGATTGAGTTGTATCATTGGATGATTGCGTTATAAACTGAACTGCTAATTACGTATTTCGATTCTTGTAACCTGCGAGTCCTCACACGGGATGAGGGTTTGACCGTTTGCACCTGCGAGTCCACACTCGGGGCGAGGGTGATTTCTCTTGAACTGACCTGCAAGTCCACACTCGAGGCAAGGGTTTAATAACCGTTGATCTCTTGTTTACACGTTTATTCCAGCAGTTCATTTATGTGTAGTTATTCATATATTCGTGTATCACGTATGCTTGGACTTTTCCTACTTATATCATGTTCTTCTTTTTAATGCATGATAAACTGTTAGAAAGGCTTGTATATTATGTATCTTGCTAGTCCTCTGAGGAACTGATGATCTCTTCAGATTTAGCTGGGTTTGAGCCAGGTGCACACGAGCTGGTTTGAGCAAGTTTTAGACCGCGGTACAACTGCAGAGAAGATGGAATTGATGTTTAGCCTAGTTTGACAAAGTTTATTTTATTTCATGTCTTTACTTTATTTTTGTCTATTGGTAGTGGATTTGTATCCACCAGACGAGACTTAGATTCTTGATACCTTGGAAACATTTCAGTTCAATTTATATTATTATCCAGTTCAATAATTTTAATTATATCTTTTACTATTCTGTGGATGAGATCTAGATTGCCATGTTGGTTACAGATCCTGGGACTTGTGTATATTAGACAGCGTTCTACCACCGACACTGCAGCGTAGGCTGGGCCTTGACACGTCTCGTATACAAAAAAGCGGGTGCAGGTTGTGACACTATATAACTTAGTATTTTACTTCTTGTAGATAATATATGTCTATCCACCACACTAGACTGAGCAGATCGAGAAACAGTTTTATATCATGGCCGCCAAGCTCATCCATGATGCGATCAACGACCATAAGGCTTGTGATCGCCCCAGATAACCGATCCAAAGTTGGATCATGTTTGAGTAGTGGACTACAATGAGGTCTATATTTCACTACCAAAATACAGTAAATTAGCGACGGACTATTAGCGACAAAAATTTTCAGTCGGTGTTAGCGACGGCTTCGTGGCCGCTCACCGACGGATTACCGACCAAACACCTTTACATTTTTTATTTTAATTTTAGGAGGAAAAAGGTCGCACATCCGTCGCTAGGGTGTCGGAGATATAGCGACGGATCGATAGTCGTCGCTACGTAGTCGATTATTTGGCGGGAATTATGTCGAGAATTGGCAGGACATTTCTTCGACTACGTAGCGACGGATATTCAGTCGGCAAGTATCAAATATAGCGACTACCGGGCGACGGATTATATGACGTCGTTATTCCGTCGCTAAATATACATTCCAGACTTAAATTGAAACGGCGGAGGAAACTTTTTGCCTTCCCCCCAAATTCACTCTCTCTCTCCTCTCTCTCTCTCTCCCGCGGCTTCGGTGATCGGCGTCGGCGTCCTCTCCTCTTTCTCTCCCGAAGGTAATCCTCTCTCTCTCTTTATCGCGGTATCGACTACGGGGCATCGGGGGCGGCTGGCTTGGGGACATTCGGGTGCTGGGCGGCTGGCATGGGGCGGTGGCGTCGGGGGCTTGGCGGCGGGCTTGGGGCGGGGGCGTCGGGGGCTGGAAGGCTGGCTTGGGGCGGGGGCGTCGGGGGCTGGGCGGCGGGCTTGGGACGGGGCGTCGAGGGCTGGACGGCGTGCTTGGGACGGGGCGTCGAGGGCTGGGCGGCAGGCTTGGGGCGGGGGCGTCGGGGGCTAGGCGGCGGGCTTGGGGTAGGGGCGTCGGAGGCTGGGCGGCGGGCTTGGGGCGGGGGCGTCGGGGGCTGGGCGGCGGGCTTGGGGTGGGGGCGTCGGGGGCTGGGCGGCGGGCTTGGGGCGGCATGCTTTGGTCGGGGGTGTTTGGATTAGTAAATGTGTTATCCATATTGGGTGTTATCCATTAGTTTGGTGGTATTTGGATTAGTAAATGTGAATATGGGGTTTGGGTTCATGGTGTATATGTTCACTGTGTCAAGGACAGTGCGAGTTCTTCATCTGCATAAGTCACTGAATATAGATGTATATATCTATACATCTAACTGTGATATATCTATACATCTAACTGTGATATACATATATATGTGTATGTGTGCTTTAGAGAGTGAGGAATGAAGGCAGGCCTACCATGCCTATTAGCATGCAGGACGGCTTGGGGTGTAATGTGTGAGTGTAGACATGGTAGGAATTATAGGTAATTAATGCTAGTGTGCCTAGACTAAGGTAGTGCTTGCTAGATAGTAAGGACACTCTAGTATCCTAACTAAGTTAATTTTAGACTAGATATTTAGGATATAGCTTCCATATCCTAGAAGTGGACTCTTGCAATTTAGAAATAGATAGATTGACTCAGTTTGATTAATTGACCTATAATGACTCTAAAACTTGATTTGCTACTGCAAGCATACAACACTACAAAAATATTTAAGAACTCGTCAAGTTGAACCGTGTATAACATGCTCGACGCTTAAGAGGAATCATTTCGACTTAGTGGATTATCGAAGAATCGGTATCGGACTATCGGTATCGAACTATCGGACTATCAATATCGAACTATCGGTATCGCTAGCGGACTATCATACTATCGTACTATCGGTATCGGTATCGCACTATCGGTATCGGACTATTAGTATCGGTATCGCACAATTGGTATCGGTATCGAACTATCGGTATCGAACTCGGTATCAAGCTATCGGTATCGAACTATTAGTAACAACTGTACTTAGATTTTTCTCTTCTCAAGCTAGAATACCAGCGGATCCACCAATTATATGATTATATACAAATTCTGTTTAATTTGTCTTACTATACAGATTTTTACATCCAATCTGTGATGGATCGTTATTTCGTCGATCGTACATAAATGTACAAACTACAACACGAGAGCAGAATAGGTGTGAGTGACGATTTTCAGGCAGGCGTGGAAGTGTTTCTTAAGTATGCACTGAGCAAAGCTCAGTTTATGGACGGTAACAAAATCAAGTGTCCATGTCGTAATTGTCGTAATAGACGTTACGAAGAAGTGGTGAGTGTAAGAGATCATTTGACCCACAAGGGTTTCGTACGTGATTACGGCCTGTGGTCATCGCAAGGTGAACTATATGCAGAAAGACAGGTTGCGAATGCTTCTACTTATGCTTTTGATGATAATGCTGCAGCGGATTTTGTCGTCGATGACGACGAATGCTCCGTTGATTATGGAGACGTGCAGAACCTTGCACGAGATATGGTGTACGACGCGACAGGGCCTAATTTTGATCCGGAGGATCCTAATCCCGAGGCGAAGGAGTTCTATGATATATTTCAGGATGCTGAAACTTCTTTATATCCTGGTTGTGAGCCACATTCCGTACTGTCAGTGACGATGCGGTTGTTGAACATAAAGTCCGATTTTAACTTGCCACAAACTTCCTATGATCGGATTACACAACTAATGAAGGAGGTGTTACCGAAGGAATCAAAAGAGCTTCCAAAAAACTTCTACAAGTCGAAGATGATGGTCCGACAACTGGGACTGGGGTACGACAAGATATATTGTTGTCGCAACGGATGCATATTGTACTACAAGAAGAACGAGGATGTAGAAAGTTGCAGCTTCTGTAATGCGGATCGTTACAAGAAAGTCAGGAAAAAAGGAAAGTCAACTAGAAAACGATGTCCTTACAAGTATATGCATTACTTGTCGATCACGAAACGCTTGCAGAGGATGTATATGTCTCAGAATACAGCAGAACACATGACGTGGCACAACGAAGAATGCATAAAAGATGATGGAGAAATGTCACATCCTTCGGATGGAGAGACGTAAAAATATTTTGATTTTCGCCATCCAGATTTTGCTGTAGAGCCTAGAAATGTATGCATGGGGCTATGTTCTGATGGATTCGCCCCTTTCGGGCAGTCGAGATCTCAATACTCCTGCTGGCCAGTCATTCTGACCCCTTACAATCTGCCAGCATGGATGTGTATGAAGACTCCTTATATGTTCTTGACAACCATCATACCGGGTCCCCAAAATTCGACGAAGAATATCGATATATATTTACAGCCATTGGTGGATGAGCTGAAACAGCTGTGGGAGATCGGCGTCACGACCTATGATATTTCCAGGAAACAAAACTTTCAGATGAGAGCTTCACTGATGTAGACAATCAATGATTTTTTCGCATACGGTATGCTGTCGGGATGGAGTACTCACGGCACCCTGTCTTGTCCGATATGCATGCAAAATAGTAAGGCGTTCTGTCTTAAGCATGGAGGAAAAACTTCTTTCTTTGATTGTCATCGTTAATTTCTGCCCGTGAGTCATCCTTGGAGAAAGAACAAGGACGCGTTCAGAGCTGGAAAACAAGAATTTTCTCATCCGCCTACCAGATTATCGGGATACGATATTTGGGAAGATGTAAAGGACTTGCCCACTGTAATGAAAGATCCATCGAACAATCGTGTCGATGGGTTCGGACAAACCCATAACTAGACCAAACGGAGTATCTTTTGGGACTTGCCTTATTGGAAAGATAATCTTATAAGGCATAATCTTGATGTTATGCATATCGAAAAGAATGTGTTCGATAATGTCTTCAATACCGTCATGGACATTAAAGAAAAGACGAAGGACAATCCAAAAGCTAGACAAGACATTGCCGAGATATGCAAGCATCCTTATCTAAACTTGATACAAAGGGGAGCTGCTGGACAATTAAGTAAGCCGATAGCACAAAACACATTGAGCAAGGAAGATAGATTAATAATCTGCAAGTGGGTATCTACTTTAAGATTTCCTGACGGCTATATGTCGAATTTGTCTAGATGCGTTGATCTCAATGAACGCAAGCTAACGGGAATGAAGTGTCATGACTGCCACGTGTTTATGGAAAGATTACTGCCCATTGCTTTGAAAGAGTTGTTGCCTTCTGCTGTATGGGTTCCGTTGGCCGAACTATCAATATTTTTTAGGGATATTTGTTCAACTAAGTTGACTGTGCAACACATGGTTGAACTTGAGGAGAAGATCATCTTAACAATTTGCAAGTTGGAGAAAATATTTCCTCATGGCTTCTTCGACAGCATGGAGTATCTACCGATTCATCTAGCATACGAAGCCCGTGTCGGTGCATCTGTTCATTACCGATGGATGTACCCATTTGAAAGGTACATAAAATCGATATAATTTAAGTTGAATTTTAGTGTGTTTTAAAATTCTTTCTTAATTCTCAAGATAATTTGTCTCTCTAGATACCTACACCATCTAAAGAAGAAAGTTGGCAACAAACCTCATATAGAGGCTTCGATATGCGAAGCATATCTTATCGAAGAGGTGTCAAACTTCTGCTCTATTTATTTCGATACTCATGTTAAGATAAATCGAAATAGACCTCAAAGGAATGACGAGGACGTTGAGGATGGAGGAATATTCAATGTAAGGGGCAAGCCTGTTGGGGCTAGTAAAAGACGGTAGTTGACAGACGACGAGTATGATGCCGCTCACCGATATGTCTTGTTAAACTGTGACATACAAGAAGTGAGAGATTTGGAGAAGTAATTCAGTACACTTGCACTCATTATAATCTCGAATTTGATGAAGTAAGTGACTACAATTATATATTCTTATTTTCTCTAATAGTATATTTAAAGATGAAGTCAAAATGAGGACACCCGATATTACCGATGAGGGACTTCAAAGAGAGGTTGATTGTATATTTCCGTCATAGTTTTACAAATACGTAAGTAACTGTGATTATAATTGAGATTATAAATATATAATCTGAAACATTTAAATTATAAATATTTGTTTACAGGTTTTATTGCCTGAAACAACACTCACTCATGAGAGTGTTCGTTATCTGGCATTGTGAGCGAAGAAGCAAATAAAGACTTGGCCAGGCTATGTCGTTAATGGCTTCATGTTTAAGTCAACTCAGAATGCTATAAATATCGAATTTATCAATTACGATATCAGTACCAAGGATTTCGGTATTTGCATAAGAGGCACCATCTATGACGACGAGCCGGACTTTGACTATTATGGAGTGCTTCGGGATATTGTAGATTTACAATATACTGGCCCATATGATATGTATATTGTGATGCTCAAATGTGAGTGGTTCGATACGACACCAAATATCGGTTGGAGAATCGATAAACAATTTGGATTCGTCGATATAAATCATCGCAGGAGGTATAGAGGGTCCGATACATTTGCGATAGCAAATCAGGCTGTTCAAGTCTACTATACAAACTACCCAAGACGTCGTAGAGATCGATTTGACTGGTGGGCAGTATACAAGATTAAATCTAGAAATACATTCAACGTTGGAGGCCCAGCATACCAAGAGGACCAGATCGAAAAGTCCCAATACTTGGGACAACACTCAGATACAATGGATGTTGAAGATATTATTGAGGAAAATAGAGGGATGGAAGAGGTTGATACACAAGACTTAGCTATCAACCAGGGAAGAAAGAGGCATCTTGTCGCAAATATTGAGACAGAAGAAGAAGAAAAAGAAGAAGAAGAAGAAGAAGAAGAAGACGAAGAAGAAGAAGAAGAATAATTTGATGGGGATGAGGATATAGATGAAATCGACGATAAAGATAAGGATGAGGATGAGGATGAGGAGGATGATGATGATGATGAAGACGAGGCCGAGGATGAGAACGAAGACGATGATTAGGTTAAATATTGTTGTATATTAAAAACACTTCCAATTACGTGAATTAAGTTTGACCTCATAAATGCAATTACGTGAATTCATATTTTTTTCATTCAATTATTTACTTATTGCAGATGGCACTCCTAGCCTTTTTCGTCGCGGCGACACTCGTCTCCCTACTGCTGGTATGTATATTTTAGTTTAGTTTTTTATATCCATTTATACTTTTATATTGTTAATTATGTTTATGTGTTCTATTTATAGGTCATGATGGCTGGCCGTGGTCGTGGTGCTGGTGGTGGTCGTGGTGGTGGTGGTGCTGGTCGTGGTCGTGGTCGTAGTGGTGCTGGTGGTCGTGGTCGCATTCAAAGTTCCCGGGATGTGACCCCATCGAGCGAACCCGACCTGGAGAGTACCCCGGGCACAGACGCATCCCGCCCTCGATCGACCACTTCATCGAGGCATGAGTCCGGATCTGCTAGCGGATCCGTTCCGCTATCGGAACCACCAGCAGCGGATCCACCAGGGGATGCCCCAGTTACTGCACAGTGGGCCCCGGAGTACCCCCATACTCGGTTCCATCCGGTTACTGGAGAGTACATGTGCGGACCCGCGGATCCTCCGACGGTACCAGAGAGGCCGAGAGGAGAGTTCCGACGAGGGCTATGGCCCGCGGGGACCTCGTAAGTAAATTTAAGATAATTTATTAAATTTCTTTTATTTATTCAAGTTAACAATCTAGTCGTTTCTTCTTTGTAGTTTTTCCGTTTAATGTTGGCAGGGCTCTTGGAGAAATTATCAGGGCTAACTTCCACGGTCCCTACCTCAACTTTTCGTCGGCGCCCCTAAACGTGAAGTACGTCTGGCTCGACGAGTTGAGGATATATATCTATATCTTTTGGTTAATTATTAGTTACTCTTTAATCAACCATTTTTTAAATTACGTGATAATTAAATTTCTATGTTAGACGACGTACTGGTGGCCCCCCATCGCGAGGACGCGATCCGCAGAACCTACAGAAGCGCTGCCTCGAAGAAGATACGAGATATGATTCATGACATGAAAATGGGGCATACGAGGCCGAATTGGATCTGGCAGGAGTATTATGAGGACCTCTTAGGTATGATGGATACCCCTACATACAAGGAGAAATCGGAGAAGGCGAAGACGAACCGACAGGCAGTAGGCCTTCATACGGGGGGATCAAGGCCCCACGCAGCGACGCTTGCAGATCTGGTGAGCTACCGTAAATTTATTTCACTATCGAATTAGGTATTATTAATTAAAGGAGTTATCGACGTTCTACGAAAATTTTGTATGCAGGCCCAACGGACGGTGAAGGAGGAAAGGGCGCCAGAATCGGTCACCATGTACGACGTGTTCCAGCATACGCACAAAAGACGGAAGGACAGGAGCTTCGTCGACGATAGGGCCAAGGAGACTGATGTAAGTACTTATGTTTATGAGATTTACGTTAGAATTAAAAGTATTCGGACTATAACTTAGGTAAACTTAGGATTCACACTTAACTTAGTGAAACATAGGATTTAGATTACAACTTAGGTAAATCTTATAATATAAACACATTCATTTGATAGGCTGCGTATCGTGAGGCCCTTAGTCGGGCTCAGTTAACTGACATCGAGAATGTCGGTGAAACGACGCCCGCCAGGACGCCCTCTTCTTTGGCTGCTCGCAACGACTTGTTCGTAGATACCGTCGGCGGCTTTCAGAAAGGGCTCTTGTACGGAGTCGGCTCCCTAGGGCCGTTGCACATGGCAACGCAGAGATTTCTACCGACACCGCCTCCTCCCGTGTCCCCGGCAGACGATGATGTTAGGTCGCAGCTTATGCAGCTGCACGAGGCGGTGTCGTCCTTGCGGGAGCAATTTGCCACGTACTTTCTGCCTCCGTCTGCTGCTGCAGGTCCGTCTGCTGATGGTGTTGGTCCGTGTTCTACTGGTCCGTCGACTGCTGGTGTCGGTCCTTCTTCCGTGGGTCATCTTTCTTTCAACCCTGATGCCCCTGTGGTACCGCCTATGACTGTGACATCACTCCTGGATCTGATGTTGCCAGAGCTGCTACGCCGACTTCTGAGCAGTTTCTACAACGGCTTACCGCCGTACCTAGTGGAGGAGTATATTCGTCGGTCGTAGCTGGGATTACCACCACCGGACAGTCGACCTCCTCCTTCTTCTTAAAATATTGTATTAAGAAAATTTGGAATATTTGTGAGATCTTTGGATTAATTGTACTATAATCGGATTATAGCACCGAATATTATGTTACTCATCAGCACTCATGATGTTGATTTTCTACTAATTTGGTTTGGTATATGATTCTTGGATAATTGGTGTGCATTAAATTCGTATGTGCATATTTGGTCTATGTGATTCTTGGATAATTGGTGTGCATTATATATTTGGTCTATGTGATTGTTGGATAATGCATATTTTTGTGAACAGGAAAAGTGCTACAATTTTTTTCTAAAAAACTCATTTAGCGACGGACTAGTGACTGGTTAGCGACGGATATTCCCAGTTTCCGATAGCTTTTCGACGGATCAGCCGTCGCTAACTGGAGATCTGAAACTGTTTCCAGGTAGCGACGGATGATCGACGGAATATCCGTCGGCAAGGTTCTGGTGGTATATAGTTCGACGGAATAGCGACGGACTAGCCGTCGCCAAGGCGACCGATAATCAGCCACTAATCAGTCGCTCTCGCGACGGCGTAGCGACAGATAGTCCGTCGACAAGGTTCTGGAAATGCTTAATATTTCTAGAACCGTGGCGACGGATAATCCGCCACTAATCCGTCGCTCGGTCGACGGCCTAGCGACGAAATAGTGACGACTCATCCGTCGCCATGGTGCTGGAAATGCCTGCCTCTTCCAGAACCTGGTCGACGGATTTTCCGTCCGCAGACCGTCGCTAATCCGTCCTTTGTTATCGACGGCGGTCGACGGATTAGCGATGGAACGATACACTCTGATACGCTATTACGACGGTTTACCGAAGGAACTTAACGTCGCTATTGGCTAAACAGTTCAGTATTTAATACTTGAAAGGGACGACAGTCCGTCGGAAAGTAGTCGCTTATTCTTCGTATTGTGAAGTCAAAAAGCCGTCGCTAGTCCGTCGCTTGACGACTACGTAGCGACGGACCATTATTAGCGACGAGCTGATTGCCGACGGATTGTTTTGGCCAAAACCCGTCAGTGATCGGTCGCTAATAGAAATTCCCGTCGGACTGGCGACGGATCTGGCCGTCGCTAAATCGACAAATTTTGGTAGTGTTTGACGATCCTAAAGGGAAGTTCGAAAAAGGCGAAGGCGTCAAGGATGAAGGCAAAAAAGTTATGTGGTAGCTCGATTCCCATAACAAAATATTTTTTTAGTCTGGTATGCATTTTATTAAATATGTATTATTTTAATGAAAGTAAGATAAAATGTTTAATAACAAACAATATAATTTTAACAAGTACAGAGGGGTGAGGATGCCAACATAGTGACTGTCTTCCTGTCCACCCATCAAAAGGGTGGAAACCTCATCGATGAGAGGGCAACGCAGAGTTATGTAAGTATTACTTTACATTTTATGAATTTTCATATAAATTAGAAAATATATAAATAAATATCATATAATTAGTAATATCTTTGACACATAGTTGGTAAGAAGTATGCTTTATCAAGATATGCGTACTTTATAGGACGAGTGTCTTAGGCTTCGACCGAGTGGCTGCTAGTGCACCTACCGAAGGAGAGGCTTGTAATTTCTTATTGGCTCCCAGCTCTGTCGACGGACGATCTATGAACGCCAACGTTGATGGTCTTCAAATGTGTACGCACTATAATATAGGATCCCACGACATCCTTGTTGTGACACTATCCTCCAGGAGACCTTTTGCCAGTGTGTGTGTTCCCCACAGCCCTTGTAGGAGTCGGCCTGAGTCCAGGAGACTTTTGACCATCAGGTTGCTTCTCTTTGTGACGAGTTACTACGGAGGATTACTGAGCAGGTCCAGTCCCACAGACGGACGATTCGACATCATCACACAATTTTATATGCTTGAGCACAGTATCATGGAGATCACGACTCTGAGCCAGAGGATGGAGCATGGTGTTACAGAGTTGGCCGCATCGACAGAGCAAAGCATGATGGCACTATAGGGGTCTCTTGTGTCCCTGTTCGAGTCCTTGGCAAGGATCCACGATAACTTGTCCCAGAGCACATCGAGGATGATATCTACCATGGATTTATACAATGCTCGACTGGCAGCGTTGGAGAAGATACGTCCTCTTGGTTTGCCTGCATAGACACTGACTCAATCAATGACACTATCTCCCCCGACTCTACTTCCATTAGTATCAGTGACGATTTCACAGGAGGAGGAGGACATGCTCATATCATATGCACGTTATTGTGCTCCACATCCTCCTCTAGGTCAGCAGTATTCCTATCTAGGACAACTTATTTGTTTGTTTGTGTATTGGCCCATGATCTTGGGTCTTTTATATATTTTTTCAAACATTTATTAAGATTTTTTTGTATTGGCCATGGATATTTATTCCAGACTTGATGTATATATTTCTTGAGATTAAGTTTGTAATGCTAATATGTTATTTCTTAAAATTTTAATTTATTATTCAATCTATGCATAGGAAATTATTGGTGTTGAGTGTTACACAGAAAGGGTCGGTGAACCCAAAGAATTCAACGGAGGGTTGCATCGGGTCTAATTATAAACCATGAATTAGTAAACTGGAGGATATATTTTTGAAACTATTTTACAAACTGTATGTGTTTTAGTTTTTTTTACAGTTTTACAATGTTTAGTGACGTTCATCGACGATTAACTACACAAGAAAGTGTCGCTAACTTGTATCAGAATGTCGCTATTCCATATCTTAGACGTCGTTGCTTTGTCACAAAATGTCACTAATATGCTGACATGGCAAACATGTAGCAAAAAATCGCTAGTTTGGTTGCTAATTTTGTGACATTTAGCAAAGAAGTAGCATCACTAGTTTAGCTATGTGTACTAATTTTGTCACTAAATGTCGTTAAATTAGCGACGCATACACTTTGCTAGTTTTCATCACTACAATGACAAATAGCGACGTTTTTCTGTTAACAACCATAAAACATGCGACTACACGAAAACGTCGCTAATTTTTTAGCAATATTTTTTTACATATTAGCGACATTTATAGGCATCGCTAATATGTCTTATTTTGGCAGTGAGCAGAACTAACCAAGATAATCCCTGCACCTGCAAAACTGATGGGACGATTGTACATTGCAGTATATGTTGAATGTCCTTTAGCCAACTTAACTAAAACCGACACACTGATTAAGTGTGTGCAGGCAAACATATGTGGCCTTTCTAATCTTGTCTTAGTATCAACTAACGATTCATATACATTCATGTGTCTAGAAGCATAAAGGTGTCACTTAACAAAGTCGTTCTCACCCAATACGTACCATTCTTCCCTTTTAATACAACGATATCATTCATAATATATGAAAAAGTGTCACAATGCGCGTCTCTGCAGAAGACATTCATTAGGCTTCACAAAATATATAAACATGTCAATTATTCGTTTTTGCAAACAAGGCTTACCATATTCTTTCCTGCAAATCGAAAATATCATTAACTTTGCAACTTAGTCTATATGAAAGTCACTAACACCACAAGTCATCTTGGTCTTTTAGTAAGACTATGATCCTTCAAGTACAGGTAGCTAGCTCCACTGAAGCCTTGAATGACCCTGTGCTAGTGCGTAAATACTGTTCTCCCTAGGCGTACCCAATTTCGGTGACCGACAACCATTCGATGAACAAAACCTTGTGCACAAGTGGTCCATGACCATGTAAATACGATAACAGCTAAAAGTTTAAAACATATGTATGGTACAAAACTGAAATAACTATAAAAATCTCTGGTCAGCTATACCACAATACATCTCTTCTGCATTACCGCATCCATCGAGCTATCGTTCGCGTTATTCTTTCCAGTCTAGGATTCTGCCTTGGCGACCCAATGATCATAACCCTTTCCATATTTCTATTCCTCTGAAACTACGTCACTCTACGCCACAAAATAACATAACCACGATATTATATTTCACATAATACATAACTACAACAGTACAAAGATCCATATTATAGAATCTGTCATGCCCCGATCTCGCAAGACCAAAAGAACCTCTGGGCGTTATACCATACCAGCCAGATGTTGCACTTGTACAAATTGGTACGAAACATGGTCAATAGAACATCTCAAATACAAGTTATCGCAGCAAAAATTGAATAGAATAGTCAATAGACACAGGATATAAAATAAAACTTGATTCTTTTTATTGATAACATTGCAATGGAGCACAACAGCAAGAAGCCAAGAATAACTAGATTACAAGCTCTTTCTCTCTCTCTCTATTTCTCTCTCTCTCCCTCTCTCCCTATCAAAACAATGAAGTATGTCATATGGCTTACAACCCAAGAAATATGTAATACACTAATGGTCCATACATTATGTCTCCTATAAGCCAGAGCCAACGCCACCATCTGTACATCTACAAGCACTAACCAAGATACAACGCCTCAACATTTTCAAGCTCTCAATCATCAAAGCAAGATTTTCTCCTAGGGCATTAGGTGTTAGTACATTGTTGTGTATTGTTCAGTTGGCCTCTAGCCAACACAACCAAAACCAACACAATAATTAAGTGAGTGCAGACAGATATATATGGTTTTTCTAGTCATTCCTTAGGATCAAATACATAGCATAGCAATCATCATGTCAATAAGTATAAATGGTGTCTACATACAACACTTGATCTCACCTAATACTCGCCATCATTCACTTTCATTTCAAGGATAACACTACATAATACTTACCATCCTTTACTGCCATTTCAAAGTTATCACTTATAAATATAAGCGTGTCAGGACTTGTGTCCATGCACCGGACATTTGTTAGCCTTCATAAAATACATAAACATATATGTGTGTGTATGTGTGTGTGTGTGTGTGTGTTTGTTCTAACCATAGAGGTCATTGGCATATAAGCCATATTAGACGAATCATCAAGATTTAACGACAATCTTTCGCTTGTAGGTCCCTACTAAAGGTCTCGAGATGTCCATATTGTGATATGCCTTTCTAGTCGGATAGCAAGTCCTATTGTATGTTCCGTAATATCCCATGCATGAAGTGTATTCTACATAATTTTCCCTAGGCCAAATCGGTTCTAGTAGCCCTCGAAAACTGTTCGAGGAAAAGCATTACCTTGTTCACAAGTTTTCCATGACCTACAATATGCGTGAATATTTAATCAACTATAAAACATATGCATGGTACATAATTTTCATCAGAAATCACAAATCTCTATTCATCATACGGTATCATACATCCATTTTCATGTTCCAATTAGTACTGGGTACCATGCCCTTCCATAATACTCCGATCAATGTTTCGATCGGCGACCCACAAGCCCTGAACATACTGTGGCACCATGTCCATCCTTTCATGCCCTAGTCCCAATATACATAGGACTAGGAATATGCAAACATGCCATCCATGTATTTAACCAAATTCTAGTCCGACTCAAATATGTATAAACTGTCTTGGTATCTAAATCTATCTATCAAATCACCTATCAAATATCTCAATCCACATAATGTATAAATATCAATAAACCAGAAGAACAATATAGGTCTATAAAACTAGGCTATCACAGCAATAAAAATCATGGCAGAACTATAAAGTACATAAAAATATTAAAAGGCACGAATGAAATAATAAAATGATATTGTAGAAGCACGAAAAATATGGCGTTCATGCGGATCACAACTGACCGCATGAATACTTTGGGACAAATTGGTCCGCATAAAGAAGAGCCGCATGACAGACTCGGCATGCCCCCTGAGGCCCATCTTCACTATCTCGCAACCAGACTGATTTGAGCCGCAGAAAGAATAGTTGCTTATACGGCTAAGCTGATCAACCCTTCTGATAAAGCTGACAAACTCTGTCAAAATTGACAAAATTGACAGCTCTAACACTCTGACAAAAAGAAGATAAGACGTAAACAGACAAAATGTTATGTCACCAGACTGGACATAGTCATACGACTAGAAGGACTGCGACCCGAACCGCATGAACCTTATGCGGCTCAATCCATGCGCGCTTCATGCGACCAAGGGTGACTGCAACCTGAGTCGCATGAGCTTTATGCGGCCCAGAATATAGAATCTATGCGGCTCAAAAAGTCTCCAAGCTACATGCGAACAAAAGGAGACTATGACTTAAGCCGCATGAGTCTTATGCGACCCAGCATGGCCGAACACCGAAAGACCTATGCGGCTCAAAATGACTCAAGCAGACTGATCCTATCCTATGATAGGACACGTGGCAGGCTGACCAAGTCTCAACCACCCAGATTTGCTATAACAAAATCTCAACAAGTCACCAGCTGGAGGTCAAAGAGCGGGTCTTTGTATGCTGTTGTATCTACGTGGACACGTGGCCATCTATGCTGCTCAAGATATATATCATTATAAATAGCAGGGTACCACACCCATGCAAAAGGCTGACAACCTACGAAGGGAAATTCTTTAAGAGCAAGGATCGCGTCAGATAGGCCAAGTAGTAAGACAGAGTTGCTACACTATCCTGAGCCTCTATCGTCAACCCCCAGAATCAAAACTAAACAATTGTACTTAGATTGTTTCTAGGATTTCTTTCTAGGCTTTCTCTTGTACAAGCAAGTTTGCAATCAAGTTCAATTCCTCTGTAATTCTTGTTCTTGATGTTTAATGGAAAATACGATGGCGACTCTGCTGGGGACATCCTTCTCCTCTGATGAGAAGTTGGTGACGTAATCTGATGGGTCCAAGTTCGACTCTATGCAGCAAATGCTCGTATTTTATTTTGACCAACGAGCATTCGAAGAATTGCTCTTTGAAGGGAGTGCCAGCCCGTCACAGAAGCGAGCCAACCCAAGGAGAACTCGCAGGATATCGAAGCGCAAAACTATTACCCCCGACCAGGTTCTCGAAGAAGCTCCTTCTGCGGCCCAAGACAGTGATCAAAGATCTTCTACGGCCTTGCTTCCGATCGCGAAGAACCCCACTGTCCCCAAATCCAGCAATAAAAAACACTACGATGCTGAGTTTTTGGAGGAACAAGGGAAATCCATTCGGACAAGGAAGAGGCCGCATATGAGAGATGAGAAGTCTGCACATGCGGTAGTCAACTCTGGCCGCAGGCAGATAGCCCATGCGATAGCCAACTCTGGCCGCAGATGGATGGCTCATACGACAGTCAACTTTGGCCGCAGGCAGATGGCCCATGCGGCAGCCAACTTTGGCCGCAGGAAGATAGCCCATGTGACAACCAACTCTGGCCGCAGGCAGGTGGCCCATGCGGCAGCCAATCCTGGCCACAGACAGGGTGTCTCATGCGGCCCTGTCAGAAGCTCTGTGTTCGACCGTCTCTCATGCGGGCCGGACTCCATGCGGCCCATTAAGAATGTGGAATATTCCAATCTGGACTATTCTTATTATGCGCCTACAGGTGCTAAATCGAAGAAGTCTAGGGCAGTGCGGGCCCAACAAGCCCAGTCAACTGTCCAAGTCGCTGACCGTCAGCGGGTACCGTTAACTGTTATACGGGCTCCTAATGCAAAGTTGTACAGAACAACCCGTATCCATTCCCCCAGGGCTAACGGACAGGGTGAGTCTCAAAAGTCTCCCTCCAACTATTGAGAGCAAGTACTTTTACTAGCCTCGGATCAGGGAGCAAATATGATACCTACGCACCCGTGTGATCGGCATACCCGAGTCCACAAATTGGATACAATGGTAGATTAGTCTGATATCGACTTGCGAGAGGTGATTACTCACAAACGCAAGGAGAAAGAAGCAACTATGGCATGTGATAAGCCCTTTTCGGGACGTTGTTGTACCTTAGTCATCATCAACTGTTGCTGCGACAAGTCAGCAGCACATGAAGATCGGCAGTCCATTTTTCAACGACTGCACCAGCCAGCACCTATCCGACAACAACTTGGAAAATAGGTGCAAATTCCGAGAGACGAGGAATTCCCTTTCGCCTCCTGTAATTCAACTCAAAAGGTTCTTCTCGGCAAGGGAAGAAAGAAGACAGGCACTTCCAGTCCGGCAATCTCAGCCAGCACTGCAAGGAAACTCTCGTCTGGAGGGTTGCCACCGACAGCCACAGGGGATGTCTACCTTCGCACTCAATCCAGAAAGAAGGTTCCAACACCCGAGGGTGCACCCTCGACCTTCCTGGGGGTAGATGAAGCTGAGGGTAGCAGTCCCCTCAATGTATACGACAACCCGGTATTCCAAGAGCATACACAGGGGTAGCAATCCACTAAAATTATGCAACAGACTTGGATGTCCCCGATTGGTGACCCTCTTTGCCAAGATGATGTGGCTTCCTGCGCAGGGGGTAGCACACCTTCCGAGTCCGAGGAGGAAGACATTCTGACGATTTCTCGGTACGAGGATACGACACGGAAAGCACCTCTTCTACGATCCCTTCCACGTCTACCCACGTACGGACAGTCTTAATGGCCGACGATGATCATGAAGCACCTAATGACCAACAATATCTAAAAGTACATGAAGCCATGCTCCTTTCCTTGGTCAAGTCAGTAGACGAAACCAAAGCTGCCTTGTCGACTCAACCGACAAGGACGCCTGGACAAACAAGCTTGGGACCCGCAGTCAACGCAGACTCTAATACGATCGCTCCTCTTTTTGGTGACAATCCTCTAGGAGCATCCACTCCTTCAGCTGCAGACGAAGCCAGTGAGGCAAGGAGGGAGGTCCAGGAGCTTCGAGCAATGTTCAATGCCCGAGACTCCTTTTGCGACCTTAGAATATGACAACCATATCCCGTTGCATGGAGAGATATTCCTTTTTTGCCACGGTACAAACCGTTTTATATTGATTCGTATGATGGGAATACCTCTGCTAGTCGATACATGACATATTTTGAGGTCACAACAGACTACTTGTCGCATAGCGATGCCATCCTCACGCAATTATTCATCGAAGCATTGGAGGGGATCGCGTTCGACTGGTACCGTAACCTTCCGGACAACTGCATCCATTCTTTTGAAGGCTTCAAGCATATGTTCCTAGAAAGATTCTATGAAGTGAGACATGATGTGACAATGTCATCCCTCATGGACGTCGTTTAGGGGAAGAGGGAGCTAACAAGGAACGATATCAAGCGGTTCTGCCAAACCGCAATGAGATTGCCCCAAGGCAATTCCGAAAGCTCCTTGATTGAAATCTGCCAGAAGAAGTTGCTCCCCGTAATCAGCCTCTCGATGGGTAAAGATCAGCTCAGGTATTGGACGACCTTCATCATAAGCGCTACCAATGTAGAGGCAAAGTTAAAAAAGTCTCGCCAGCTGGGATTACACATCCCGAATGGAGAGGTCAAAGAAAAATGTCCTGGTACCACCCCCAATAACAACAACGCTGACGTTACCTCCAATAACTAAACAATAAAGGCAAATAGGCCATGGTTGCTGGTACGACCAAGAAGCCTGAACAAAAGCAGGCAAAATCTCAGTGGCCTAAGATGAATTACTCATTCGAAGATAGTCATGTCAAGCCTATCTTCGACATGCTCTTGTAAGAGGACAGGATCCAACTTCCTCCACCAAGACGCGAGCCTCGAACGACAGAGATGGAGGACCCAAAATACTGCCATTTTTACCGCTATATTCATCATCCCACTCAAGTCTACTTTCACTTAAAGCGGTACATCCAGAGTCTTATCGACTCTAAAGCTTTGTTGCTAGACTTTGAAGAGGTTACCATGGCGGTAAATATGGTATCAATTCAGTTCGGTGACTTCCCCCAACAAGTACTCAAGATGGGGTAATACCTATCCCCCGGGCAACGATGGAGGTTACTAATCTTCCTCCCGTCCGGGACCAGACGACTGGCTTGGTACCTCTCACCACGTCACGAGGAGAGGTCATGTGGGTGCACCCAGACTTAATGCCCGAAGTTACCCAGGCGGTGCCATCTCCAGCCAACAAGAATATGGACAGGAAGTCCAGATCCTGCCATACCATTTCAATCGAAGCTGAGGAGGCAGCAACCGTTGTCACCCGATCTGGGGCAAAAGTTCAGCCCACTCCGTGTAGTTCAGTCGATGACCCTCAGCCGGCAATGATGCCTACCACTGATGTTCTGGGGCCATCTCAGCCTCCACCGGCAGACAGGGCCAAGCCGAAGGAAACCCGCTTCGACAGGCCGCTTCTTAAAGATGCAACTCAAGGACTGGAAAGACCTTACAACTTTGAAATATTAGCTCAACTGGCTAATACGCCGACAAAGTTGTCGTTATACGAGCTCCTAAGGCTCTCCAAGGATCTTCGTGTCGTATTGAGCGAAGCGCTCCAGAATGCTGATGCTTACCTAGCCTAGGTCAAACCTACAGAGGAAGACTCGTCGGCAGATCTCCAGGGAAGCAACTGTGCGGATACAATGCCCAACATCATATTCACCCTACAGGACATGTTGATCAAGACTAACTTGCATGATTGTCCCTTGTACTACACTGGATACATAGGCGACATTAAGGTGGACCGGATGCACATCGACCCTGGCTCGTCGATAAGCATCATCCTGAAAAGCTTGCTTCAAGTCCTCGACATCCCTATGTACTGACAAGCGGTGACCAATGCTGCCATTAGCGGTTTCAACTCGGGAAAGAGCTACCCCTTAGAAAAAGATTCGATTGAAATATCAGATCGGTGACCTGAGGACAGAGGTTACCTGCTACGTCATAGATGCAGATACGTCCTATAATATCCTATTAGGGAATCCATAGATACATGACTATATGATCGTGCCATCCACACTCTACCAGTGCTTCAAGTATGTCAGTAAGAACGACTACTTGAAGACGGAATTTGCTGACATCGATCCCTTCAAAGGGGTTGAGTCTTATTACTCTTCGGAGGATTGTCTATACGAAGAATCCAAGAAGCACATAATTGACGAACTGGAGGTCATCACAGGGCCAGAGGAACCCTTGAGAATTGTAACACCCACTTTTCTAAATGAGGGTAATTTTGAACTTTTATAATTTTGATTAATCGATAATAAGATTTAACTCATGTTATGATTTTTGGTAATTTTTTTAATCAATTTAAAACTATTTAAAATGTTGAATTGTGATTTTGATGGTTAACTAGTTAATTCCTAGTTTTGCTAAGCTTAGAGACTAACCATGGGGACCTAACAATGTGATCAGAATGACTATTTACAACTTTTTAGGCTAAGGGTATTTTGGTCATTTTATGACTTTTGAATTATTTAGGATTTTGATTAATTGGTGAATTTTAGATTATTTTAATAATATTTAAATTGATGTATTATAATTTTGGTCATTTTTATATTTTAATATTTTGGGAAAATTTTATATTTTTAATATTGTTTTTATTGGATTTGTTTCGTCGGGTTTGAGTTTCATCTCGTTTCGACTTGTATTGTGACCCGGGTAGCTTGAACTCCAGATGGGACCCAATATTAAGTTAAGCATGGCTCACAAGACCCAATATTAAGTTAGTTAATTAAACTAATTTTTATCATGTTAGAATTGTTAAGTTAGAGACTCAAAACTAGATCATTTTTACCCCAAACTTGAACCTAGTCTAGACTTAACCATATGAGACTAGAGAGGGGCAATTAGGACATTTCCCATTAGCCCTAATGGACTCCTTATGGCAGCTACCTTTAGGAGAAAATGATTCATTTCATTCATTACAATCTTGCCTCTTTTATTTTCTTTTTGTTCTTCCCCAATTTTAGAGAGCCTTCCCATTGATTTGATCTCCAAATCAAATCATTCCTTCACCAAACCTTCCCTCAATTATTCCCATTCTCCAAGGGAAAGGTGCTACCAAGGATTGGAAGAGGAGTGCAAGGAGGAGTGCCCACTTTGAGGGATCTTCGTATCGGAGCCGTGTCCTAAAGGATTTCATTGGGATTCCACTTCCAATAGGTAAAACCCATTCTCTAAATCCATTTCCTTTGCATATAAATTAGTTTTGAATCCATAGGATCCATCCTCATGCATGTGTCCCATTAAGATTCAAATTTGAGGCCATTTGGAGCTCTCTTGAGAATTTTAGATATGTGTCTTGTGTCTTATTTGATAGATCCCAAATTAGGATACCCCATGTGTATGTATGTATGATAATAGTTTAAATAGATATTTAAATTCAGTTTTATAATGGTTAGAGAGTGGATTGATCTTTCTTAGGATGGTTAGAATGAGTTTCATTTGGAAACCTATGTTTGTATGCAAGTATCTTGGCCTATATGTGTTCTTTTGTCAAATCCGTCAAAATTTTCATCCATGTTTTTATTAACCAAAACAACTTAGAAACGTCATAACTTTTAGCTTAGAACTCCGATTTATCTTTCATTTATTTAAAAAAACCGTATCGAAGTTAGCTTTCCTAATATATATTTTAATAAGCCAAATTCTTTATGTAACTTTCTGTAGAATTATTTGAGTGTCAGCTGTACAAAAGACGAACGTGTTTCGATATTTTTGCGATTTCGGGAGCATTCGGACACGAAAATGCGATCCATTTAAAGTTTCGGAAAGCTAACACAAAGGGATACGACATACTTTAATCCTAGAATTTAGTGAATGCCCAATTGGTACAGTATTGGTTTTAAGTAGAAGAGTGACTATACGATATATGCATTTTGTGTAACCTATGAGCCTATGTAGTATGGATATTAAATGAATATAGAGTATGTAATGCCTGATATGCTAGATGAATGAAATGATATATATATATATGATATATATTCTCTTTACATTAATGTATATATATGGTTGAATGCAAGCATGTAGGAATGCAATTAATATAATGCATATAAGCAATGCATGAATGAAAGAATGATATACAATGTATGCATGAAAGTATATAATGAATGCTAGATATGAATGCAAGATATATATGTAATGATAGATATGAATGCATAATGTATAAATATTGTAATGCACTATATAATGATAACATGTATGGTAATGTAGAGTATATGATGCAAGCATGAATGAATAGAGAAAATACATGTATATAGGTAATATAGAATGTAATATATGAATGCAAGCATGCAAGATAATATAATATATGAAAGGAATGAATGATAATATATAACATAATATGTAAGGTAGTGCAAGGTATGAAATATATGATGTGTGCATGTTTGTATGTCTCTATGTTAATGTATAAAATGATATAAAAATACAATGTATGCATATGTATAAAACATGTAGGTAATGCATAGGTGCATGAATGAAATAAATATTTGTAATATGTTAATATAAATACAAGTATCTAATATGCATGAATGTAAGTATAATATAATACAAGTATGCATGTATGTATCATGTAAATGTAATGTATATGATATGTATGTATCCATATATACAAGGTAAGTATGTATGTATGTATTTCTATAAACTGAGTTAACCTATAACCTTTTACGCACATGCATCATACACCCTTTGACATCATGTATCCCATGTCACATACACCTACCTATCACTAAATTTTAGAACATTATCACATATCCTTTCACACACATGCCAAACACACACATACTCACTTACTCTTTTACCTCTCTTTCTATATATATATATATATGTATGTGCCTATATATATAGCTTTCCTATATATATCTATGTATATGAATATGTGAATAGTGATGCATATATATATGTGGGATGTACATATAGGTAGCCTATATGTTATGAGTGTACTATAATATACTAGATATATATATTGTTATGTGTATATGTGTTTGTGGTTTGGCTTAGACATGATATAGCCTATAGCCTAGGGTTCTTAGCCTATAGTATGTCTGTTTGCCTAGTAAGAGTTTAGTTAGACTTGTTTAGTCTTGATTAGGCCTAGAATAGACTAGTTAGACTAGTATAGACTTGTTTGATTTAGGTTTGACCTAGTTGACCTAGTTTGACTAGTCTAGTTGACTAGAGTTGACCAAAGGTTGACTTTAGCCTAGATTGACCCAAACTTCATGTAGATGCATTGTAGCAGTCTATTTTCTAATTTTAGACTTGTTGTGACTTATACTGTTCTATAGGAGACAGACACCACTCCTCGGACGGTATATTCTCTTCGGACATTCAGGATACCAGGCGAGTACATTCTCTGATCATTTCATATCCTGCTTAAAATTATTTTTCTGTATTAAATTACTTTACTTGATACTGACACGTTGGTCACACGGATTAGTACAATATGGATCCCTCCTAGAGATGTTATCCCATCAGGGAGCATCGGGTACTCTATGTTCTGTACGTTTTACTTACATGGCGTATCACTATGCTTCTTTGGTTCTTTGATCACTTGTGACATATACTCTTATGATCACAGAGTCTTCTTTGAATCCTTATCCCATTTATTGGGTTTCCCAGAATTCCTATTCATGGGACTACTATGTACCACCCTTCGGGGGCTGTTACATAGAATCATAACATAACCTGGTTGGATCCTTGTATATTAATTGAGGGTACGGAGGAGTATAAATAGCCATGTGAACAATTCCAACGTAGAATAGCCATGTACGCCTCTTTAGTATAGACATATGAAAATCAAGCCGTTCACATGTCGACTTTGTACTTTAAATCACTAGTCACTGGTAGCTCTTTACTTATAGTAGATACATCTATTACAGTTCTCTCTCTGTTTACATACTGTATTTCTTCAGTATCTATATCATACTTTACTGCATGATAATATTTTCTAACCTGCTATGAACTGTTGAGATGTATTGTGCTCGCTCCTGTCCTAACTGGACCTGTTGATAAATTTTACAGATAGCCTGGAGGTTGCCTGCTAGCCTAGAGGAGACACATTAGAGGTTGTATAGATAGCTAGGGTTTTGCTTATAGCTTGTTTTTAGTTGTCTTGAGTTGTATTTATGGATTACTATATTTGAGCTTTGAGATGTATTTCTGGGTTTGTGTATCTTAGACACTTAGACTTCTATCTGCGGTATCTCTTCTGGATTTCATGTTTTATCTATCTTCTATCATGCTCTACCTTAGATGTGATTGAGTTTACATTCTACTATGTCACCCCCATTCGGGGAGTATAAACTGCTTAGCTTTATAATGTTAGATATTGTGACCTAGGACAGCGTTCTACCGCCGGCATTGCGGCGTAGGCTGGGCGTTGTTACGTACTCGTACCCTCACAGTGGGTGCGGGTCGTGACACGTTTTTAGTGGTGGCCCTTGCAGGTCAAGTTTGTGGAGTGGTATTCGAACTAGAGTACCACTACAGCCTGCAGTAGGATTAGGATATATTTTTGAAGGTACTCAATCACAGTTAGGCCTCCTTGAGAGATTCCTGGGACGACCCTTGAGAATCTTATTTTAACTTCGATTTGAAATTTATTTTTCCCCTGATTTGATTTACATTTACTTCCTGTTATTGAACTTGATTTTGATGGATTATTGTTGAATTTTGAATATTGATGTTAGTTGTTGAATTTGAGTTTGTATTTATATGTATATGTACATTTTTTTAGAATTAAGGTATAACCTGATAACATACTTGATAAGGACAGTGAGAAAGGTAAAAGTCTACTTTATTATGGAATTTAGAATTTATTGCAGTCATATTTGCTAGCATGACAAGGACGTAGAGCCTGATATAGCTATACTTATCTTAGTTAAAAATCTAGATTTTCTTGCAGCCATACCGGGTGGCGTGGTAAGAATTCTAGATAACATGATTATAGGGTGTATGCCTTATTATGGACTCTATCGTTTATTACAGCTATGCTTATTGGCGTGGCAGAATTCTGACAACATAATTTCAGGAAGACGCATATGATTATTAGATTGTACCTTAAATATTTTTGAACATGTTTTCTCTACTTTTGTTTCAGTCCTTCAAAAAAAAAGAATTGTTATTTGTTTGTTTTGTTTTGTTTCTCATTATTTAACTTAGGAGTAGCTTTAGCTGTTTTTATAAACTTTGTGTAACTTCTTACTATGAATTTCTTCTTAATACAATGAATCGATGATTTTACTAGACCTTATCTTGGATTTGATAGTTTAGCTCTGGGTTTCAAAATGGTTTCTTCTTTTAAACGGATAAGCAGAACAGATTTTATCGTTATTTCCTTCTTGCTACTATCCTTGTATTAAATAATAATAATAATAAAACTGTCTTAATTTCACCAATCACCTACTTACAATCTAGGTAGGAATCTAAATGTTAGTCTTAACGTAGAATTAATTTTTATATTGGGACATGAGAATATATGAATATATATATATATATATATATATATATATATATATATATATATATATATATATATATATATATAGCAGACACTTGCCTGATACGTATGCATGCTGCACTTTGAATTCTAACCTATCTAAATACATATTAATTTGTTATTGATGTTTAAATTGTCAAAACCCCAATATTTATGGTTCTCTGCTTTTTCCAGTTTAAATTCATAATTCAAATATAAATTTCATGTTAGTAGTTTTGTTTATATCACTGCACATGTATGTTATATACAGGGTTTCAACTCTTAAGGGAATTGGTTAAGTTTTGTGTTTGCATTTGACAAATCTAAGACTTTGTGCATATTAACCCTTAATACTGGATTCCAAATGTTTAGTTCAACTTGCTATTTTTTTTTTTTTAAATATAATATTTAGAGCTGTGTACATTATTGTATGTAGGGATATGATGTTAGGTTTATACTCTTACATGTTAGGTTGTGATAAACCTTGGGTTAGTTGATGTTGAATTTCTCTAAATCCTAAAACTGAATACATGTTAACATTTCACATTGGTTTCCAATGTTTAGTTCAATTTCAGATTTAATATGTAATATTGAACTGTATGCATAGCTAAATGTATGGATAGTATGTTAGGGTTTCTTCTCTATTATGTTAGGATGTATTGGAAGCATTGAGTTAGTTGTGATGTTTCAAATTCCTAAAAATCTGAAACTGCATTATGTTAATATTACATTAGTTTAAATATTTTGTATGTAAATGCTGAACTAAAACTGGGTTTAGCCTTTCAATACTAAAGCTATAACCCTGTACAAGGACATACACACCCTAACTTAGTATACACTTCCATGTAAACCTAACCCTTCCTCTCTATGTTATGTTCATATATCTATATAGATATATATATATAGTTTATGCATACATGTTATAATGTATATAGATACATAACTAAATTTCTACCTCTGTATACATATAGATATATGTATATATATGGTTAGCCATGCATGTTATGAGTAAATGGGTTGTGTATTATAGATTGTTTAAACAATATGCCATGAGTAGTGTAACTTGATAGCTATTGTTTTGAAACCCAAATCTTCATATATACTTTCATCTATATTTCACACACACACATGCCTACTATCTAACCATATGAACATGTCCACATACACACACTAACCACATAACCTTTACATAATGCTAGATTTTTCCTTTCTAACACTCTCTCTCTATATATATATTGTGATTGGATTTTAATGCTCGACATTTGTGCTTTAAATTTTGATTTTGATTATGCCTTAAAGCCTTGGTGATTTGTTATTTATGTATCTTTTCAGTTTAACACCCCTAATTGCTTGTAAGTTTTGATACCCTATGATTGTTTTGGTCTAGTGTAACTAGTATACCTAGATGAGACTTTCACTACCACCGTATGCCATGACCCTGTATGTCGTCCTTTTAAATCGTATGATTTGTTTAAGTTCTGAGACTTTGATTGTGGGGGTTTGACCTAGAATGAGTATGAATATTTTAATTTTGAGGACAAAATTTTTCTAAGGGGGTAGGATTGTAACACCCACTTTTCTAAATGAGGGTAATTTTAAACTTTTATAATTTTGATTAATCGATAATAAGATTTAACTCATGTTGTGATTTTTGGTAATTTTTTTAATCAATTTAAAACTATTTAAAATGTTGAATTGTGATTTTGATGGTTAACTAGTTAATCCCTAGTTTTGCTAAGCTTAGAGACTAACCATGGGGACCTAACCATGTGATCAGAATGACTATTTACAACTTTTTAGGCTAAGGGTATTTTGGTCATTTTGTGACTTTTGAATTATTTAGGATTTTGATTAATTGGTAAATTTTAGATTATTTTAATAATATTTAAATTGATGTATTATGATTTTGGTCATTTTTTATATTTTAATATTTTGGAAAAATTTTATATTTTTAATATTGTTTTTATTGGATTTGTTTCGTCGGGTTTAAATTTCGTCTCGTTCCGACTTGTATTGTGACCCGGGTAGCTTGAACTCTAGATGGGACCCAATATTAATTTAAGCATGGCTCACAAGACCCAACATTAAGTTAGTTAATTAAACTAATTTTTATCATGTTAGAATGGTTAAGTTAGAGACTCAAAACTAGATCATTTTGACCCCAAACTTGAACCTAGTCTAGACTTAACCATATGACACTAGAGAGGGGCAATTAGGACATTTCTCATTAGCCCTAATGGACTCCTTATGGCAGCCAGCTTTAGGAGAGAATGATTCATTTCATTCATTACAATCTTGCCTCTTTTATTTTCCTTTTGTTCTTCCCCAATTTTAGAGAGCCTTCCCATTGATTTGATCTCCAAATCAAATCATTCCTTTACCAAACCTTCCCTCAATCATTCCCATTCTCCAAGGGAAGGGTGCTACCAAGGATTGGAAGAGGAATGCAAGGAGGAGTGTCCACTTTGAGGGATCTTCGTATCGGAGCCGTGTCCTAAAGAATTTTATTGGGATTCCACTCCCAATAGGTAAAACCCATCCTCTAAATCGATTTTCTTTGCATATAAATTAGTTTTGAATCCGTATGATCCATCCTCATGCATGTGTCCCATTTAGATTCAAATTTGGGGCCATTTGGAGCTCTCTTGAGGATTTTAGATATGTGTCTTGTGTCTTACTTGATAGATCCCAAATTAGGACACCCCATGTGTATGTATGTATGATAATAGTTTAAATAGATATTTAAATTCAGCTTTATAATAGTTAGAGAGTGGATTGATCTTTGTTAGGATGGTTAGAATGAGTTTCATTTGGATACCTATGTTTGTATGCAAGTATCTTGGCCTATATGTGTTCTTTTGTCAAATCCGTCATAATTTTCATCCATGTTTTTATTAACCAAAGCAACTTAGAAATATCATAACTTTTAGCTTAGAAATCCGATTTATCTCCCGTCTTTTTTAAAAGAACCGTATCGAAGTTAACTTTCCAAATATATTTTTTAATAAGACAAATTATTTCTGTACCTTTCTGTATAATTATTTGAGTGTCAGCTGTACGAAAGACGAACGTGTTTCGGTATTTTCGCGATTCCGGGAGCTTCCGGATACGAAAATGCGATCCGTTTAATGTTTCGGAAAGCTAACACAAAGGGCTACGACATAATTTAATCCTAGAATTTAGTGAATGCCCAATTGGTACAGTATTGATTTTAAGTAGAAAAGTGACTATACGATATATACACTTTGTGTAACCTATGAGCCTAGGTAGTATGGATATTAAATGAATATAGAGTATGTAATACATGATATGTTAGATGAATGAAATAATATATATATGATATATATTCTCTTTACATTAATGTATACATATGGTTGAATGCAAGCATGTAGGAATACAATTAATATAATGCATATAAGCAATGCATGAATGAAAGAATGATATACAATGTATGCATGAAAGTATATAATAAATGCTAGATATGAATGCAAGATACATATATAAAGATAGATATGAATGCATAATGTATAAATATTGTAATATAATATATAATGATAACATGTATGGTAATGTAGAGTATATGATGCAAGCATGAATGAATGGAAAAAATACATGTATATAGATAATATAGAATATAATATATGAATGCAAGCATGCAAGATAACGTAATATATGAAAGGAATGAATGATAATATATAACATGATATGTAAGGTAATGCAAGGTATGAAATATATGATGTGTGCATGTTTGTATGTCTCTATGTTAATGTATGAAATGATATGAATATTCAATGTATGCATATGTATAAAACATGTAGGTAATGCATAGATGCATGAATGAAATGAATGTTTGCAATATGTTAATATAAATACAAGTATCTAATATGCATGAATATAAGTATAATATAATACAAGTATATATGTATGTATCATGTAAATGTAATATACATGATATGTATGTATGCATCTATACAAGGTTAGTATGTATGTATGTATTTCTATAAACTGAGTTAACCTATAACCTTTTACACGCATGCATTCATACACCCTTTGATATCATGTATCCCATGTCACATACACCTACCTATCACTAAATTTTAGAACATTATCACATATCCTTTCACACACATGCCAAACACACACATACTCACTTACTCTTTTACCTCTCTTTCTCTCTCTCTATATATATATGTATGTGCCTATATATAGCTTTCCTATATATCTATGTATATGAATATGTGAATAGTGATGCATATATATATATATATATATATATATATATATATATGTGTGTGTGTGTGGGGGGGATGTACATATTGGTAGCTTATATGTTATGAGTGTACTACAATATATTAGATATATATATTGTTATGTGTATATGTGTTTGTGGTTTGGCTTAGGCATGATATAGCCGATAGCCTAGGGTTCTTAGCCTATGGTGTGTCTGTTTGCCTAGTGAGAGTTTAGTTAGACTTGTTTAGTCTTGATTAGGCATAGAATAGACTAGTTAGACTAGTATAGACTTGTTTGGTTTAGGTTTGACCTAGTTGACCTAGTTTGACTAGTCTAGTTGACTAGAGTTGACCAAAGGTTGACTTTAGCCTAGATTGACCCCAAACTTTATGTAGATGCATTGTAGCAGTCTATTTCCTTATTTTAGACTTATTGTGACTTGTACTGTTCTATAGGAGACAGATACCACTCCTCGGACAGTATATTCTCTTCGGACATTCAGGATACCAGGCGAGTACATTCTCTGATCATTTCATATCCTGCTTAGAATTATTTTCCTGCATTAAATTACTTTACTTGATACTGTCACGTTGGTCACACGAATTAGTACAATATGGATCCCTCCTTGAGATGTTATCCCATCAGGGAGCATCGGGTACTCTATGTTCTGTGCGTTTCACTTACATGGCGTATCACTATGCTTCTTTGGTTCTTTGATCACTTGTGACATATACTCTTATGATCACAGAGTATTCTTTGAATCCTTATCCCATTAATTGGGTTTTCCATAATCTCTATTTATGGGACTATTATGTACCACCCTTCGGGGGCTTACTACCCTTCGGGGGCTTACCACCCTTTGGGGGCTTACCACCCTTCGGGGGCTTACCACCCTTTGGGGGCTTACCACCCTTCGGGGGCTGTTACATAGAATCATAACATAACCTGGTTGGATCCTTGTGTATTAATTGGGGGTACGGGGGAGTATAAATAGCCATGTGGACAATTTCAAAGTAGAATAGCCATGTACGCCTCTTTAGTATAGCCATGTGCAAATCAAGCCGTTCACATGTTGACTTTGTACTCTAAATCACTAGTCACAGGTAGCTCTTTACTTATAGTAGATACTTCTATTATAGTTCTCTCTCTCTGTTTACATACTGTATTTTTTCAGTATCTATATCTTACTTTACTGTATGATTATATTTTCTAACCTGCTATGAACTGTTGAGATGTATTGTGCTCGTTTCTGTCCTGACTGGACCTGTTGATAAATTTTACAGATAGCCTGGAGTTTGCCTGCTAGCCTAGAGGAGACACAATAGAGGTTGTATAGATAGCTAGGGTTTTGCTTATAGCTTGTTTTCAGTTGCCTTGAGTTGTATTTATGGATTACAGTATTTGAGCTTTGAGATGTATTTCTGGGTTTGTGTATCTTAGACACTTAGACTTCTATCTGCGGTATCTCTTCTGGATTTTATGTTTTATCTATCTTCCATTATGCTCTACCTTAGATGTGATTGAGTTTACATTCTGCTATGTCACCCCCATTCGGGGAGTATAAACTGCTTAGCTTTATAATGTTAGATATTGTGACCTAGGACAGCGTTCTACCGCTGACACTGCGGCGTAGGCTGGGCGATGTTACGTACTCGTACCCTCACAGTGGGTGCGGGTCGTGACACAAATTCATTTTTAGGCCCGTAAACCGGGCAAATCCGCACCCATTGTCGCAACTTTGTATAAAGAGGTGCCTGGTTCTCTCGCCCTAGCTGCGCAGTCGGAACCGATGGTCATCCGACTCCCAAGGTCCAGCCAAGAGCCAAAACCCATCGTAGGGCTGATGGTGATCCGATTGCCAAAATCTAATCAAAGGCGACCGAAAGATGCGAGGCCCTCTGGGGAGCCGATGGTGATCCAATTGCCAAGATCCAGTCAAAAGCAATTGGAAGGCACGAAGTCCTCTGCCGAGCCGATGGTTATCCGTCTTCCCAAGACGAGCCGGCAACCAAATGTTGATCCGAGACCCTCAAGCAAGCCAAAGCCACAAGCAGAACCATTGGTGGTCAAGTTGCCCAAGATAGCTCCCAACCTCCGGTCACACAGGAGGTAGCTAAAGAGGAGACAGATCTTGTGAAGTATCTTATTGGAAAGGTGGATAGTCCCTCTCCTGATGATGTAATCCATGTGGACAAAATTCCCTATTTCATCAATAAGAGGCTGCCGTTGAACTATCCTGAGTGTAATAAACTTAATCTGATGTGTACTACGAGGCACGGTCGGGACATCAACCTGCACACACAGGTGACAACTGTCCATACCGCAAACCAACTTGTTCTCATTAAAGTTGCCGACTTCCAAGTCCCAGGAAGAAGAGAAGGGGATCACACAATCATCTTTGGCCGAAAAGAAGGTCCTCAACCCTTCATGCCTCAAGAGTTTGATATCGAACCAGATACTAGAAGATTACTGCTCTACCTTTATAGTCCTCAAGCCAAGTACTCTATGCAAAAGCAGGGCTACGACATGGAGGTTACCCCATGTCTGAATTACGGCAACGGTCGGCGATCGCCTCTGCAGCTGTCAACTCCGTTTGGAAAACCTCGGGATTATTATGGCAAGTCCAAATGTGGCCTTGGTTATGTTACACCAGCAACAACACCCGAGAGCTCCAATGAGGAATGCGAGTACCATTCTCACTCATCCGAATCACCTACATATGATTCTGATGACAGCATTGGAGATATATTCATGCAGACATTGTCTGTCAACATGGCATCCGCTAACATTGAAGAGGAAAACGAAGATCTACTCAAACCTCTTGAATTGGAGCCATGGGTCCAACAACTGGATGCACAATAGGAGAAGCACTTTTAACTACGTGACCCTCCTACTGAAGATGAGGTCATGCAAGTTGACCTCGGTAATGAATCCTCTCCAATCTTCGTCAGTAAAGCGTGACCAACGACGAGCGGCAGTCATTGTTGCAACTCGTCTGAGAATATATCGACATTTTTGCCTGGAGCTATGAAGACATGCCAGGGCTAAACCCCGAGATCGCACTTCATAAGCTTAATATTCATTCGGACACAAAACCAGTCAAACAACAGCAACGACGGTTCGTCCAAATATCATGAACTCCACCAAAGCGGAAGTAAACAAGCTTATAAATAGCGATTTCATCCGTGAAGAGCACCCAGACTGGATAGCTAATATAGTACTAGTCGTCAAGAAGAACAAAAAGATCTGAATCTGCATCGACTTCTAGAATCTGAATGCGGCATGCCCTAAGGATGAATTCCCTCTTCCCATCACCGACATAATGATTGATAAAACATGTAGCTTCGAGCGCATTTTCTTTATGGATGGCTATTCAGGATACAATCAAATCAAAATGTCTCTGATAATGAGAAGCATATGTCATTCTAAACACCGATCGATGTGTATTGTTACACAATCATGCCTTTTGGCCTGAAGAATGCCGGTGCTACATATTAACGAGCTATGAGCTTCATCTTCAGAGATCACTTACGCAATACGGTGGAGTGTTACGTTGATGACATCGTCGTCAAAAGCCGCTCCAAGGATGATCACTTACACGACTTGAGGACAGTGTTCGACCTTATACGAGCACACAATCTGAAGATAAATCCTACTACGTCTTTCCTGGGTGTGTCCAGCGAGAAGTTCTTGGGCTTTGTCATTACTTCGTGGGGCATTCACATAGACCACGATAAGACAAAGGCAATCCTCGAGATGAGTCCACCAAGGAACCTTTGTGAACTCCGTGACCTTCAGGAAAGACTAGCCTATATCGGGAGGTTCATATCTAACCTCTCAGACGATGTCAATCCTTCACACAACTCATGAAGAAAGGCGTCTCTTGATGGAACTGGAGATTCCCAGGACCCTTCCTTTGGTGTGTGTATTGATCGATAGAAAGTTAAACAGATCTAATACGTGTTCTAACCCTTCATAGGCGGAAACTAGGGTTCATGAATTATACCTACGGCAGAAATGAGAGAAGTAATTCCTGGCAATCTCGAGCGGACGACCCCAAGATCTTCTGCACGTATTCCTTTCTCGAGTTGGACGTCGTGTGGGCGACGATCTCCCAACCTTTTTCTTCTCCTTAGCAGCCCTCTCTTTCTCTCATTACGTGAATCACGAATTTAGAGAAAATTTTAGATTTCTGATCTATAATATGGCGGCCAGAGAATAGAGGATATATATAGGCTACGGCAGGGACCATGAGGAGAAATTAGGGTTAGGCCTCCTAACGGATCTGGATATCCCGTGTTCAGCCCGAACACACAACCTCAAGTGGTCATGTTCAATACACACAAAGTGTACTAGTGTAAACCTATAGTCAAGATAGACTAATACCAGATTACACTACAACCTTTCCAATAGATTGTCCAAGTCCATCTAGGTTGTGAACTATTTATATACTCCATAGGGAACTGATAATATGATCTTCTGTGTGACACCATACACCATATTATCTACAATATAGAATATCAGACATTTGCATTAACACTTGCAACAAATACAATATGCAAATATTTGCCCATATGATTCTCATTCAAAATTTAAGAAAATACAGTTACTAAAAAAGTGATACTTTTAGTATATAACCCTAACAATCTTCCACTTATAATCAAAGTATTGCTTTTCAGTATACTGTTACAAATCTCCCACTTATACTTAAAGTCATGCTGCTACACATCGGACTCCCATTCCCTCAACATGACTATCAAAAGCCTTAGCTGGTAAGCTCTTTGTAAAGGGATCAGCTAGGTTGTCGGATGATGCTGTCTTGATCACAGCAACTTTTCCTTTCTTTACAAAATCTCATATCAGGTAGTATTTGCGCTCAATGTGTTTGCCAGTCTTATGGGCTCGTGGTTCCTTCGAGTTTGCAACTGCACCACTATTATCACAATAAAGTGTAATAGACTTAGGAAAACTAGGTACTACATCCAAGTCCAACAGAAAGTTTCTGAGCCAACCCGCTTCTTTGGCTGCCTCAGAGGCTGCCACATACTCGGCTTCCATGGTGGAATCTGCAATACATTTTTGCTTGATACTCCTCCACACAATGGCTCCACCTCCCAAAGTAAACACATAACCTGAGGTACATTTCCTGGAATCCCTATCTGACTAAAAATCTGAGTCTGTATACCCCAAGGGAACTAAACTACTGCCTGATAAACTAGCATATACTCTTTAGTTCTTTTCAGGTACTTCAAAATATGCTTTACGGCAGTCCAGTGCTCATGTCCTGGGTTAGACTGATATCTGCTGACCATGTCTACGGCAAAGCAGATGTCTGGTCTCGTACATAGCATTGCGTACATTAAGCTTCCTACTGCTGAAGCATAAGGAACTGTTCATGTTCTCTATCTCTTTAGGTATCCTCGGACACTGCTCCTTTGATAGAGCAATTCTATGTCTAAAAGGTAAGAAATCTTTCTTAGAATTTTGCATACTAAAACGAGTTAGTACAGTATCGATATAGGAAGCTTGGGATAAGCCCAACATCCTTTTCTTGCGATCTCGTATAACTTTGATCCCAAGGATGTGACCTACTTCTCCCAAGTCCTTCATATCAAACTATTTAGATAACCATACCCTTACATCAGATAACACCTTCACATTATTTCCAATGAGCAAGATGTCATCCACATAAAGTACTAGGAACACCACCATGTTTCTGTCACACTTTCTGTATACACATGATTCATCCTGACATTGATCAAATCCATAGAATTTTATCACCTGATCAAAACATATGTTCCAAGATCTGGAAGCTTGCTTAAGTCCATAAATGGACTTCTTGAGCTTACAAACAAGATGCTCCTGGCCTTTTTCAATAAACCTGTCTGGTTGCTTCATATAGATGTCTTCCTCAAGACTTCTATTAAGGAAAGCTGTCTTGACATCCATTTACCAAATCTCATAATCGAGATGAGCTGCAATAGATAAAAAAATCTGGATAGACTTAAGCATGGCTAAAGGAGAAAAGGTTTCCTCATAATCGATACCCTCTCTTTGAGTAAAACCTTTTGCTACAAGCCGAGCTTTAAAGGTTTCAACCTTACCGTCTGATCCTCTTTTTCTCTTATAGACCCACTTGCATCCAATGGCTTTTACACCAACGGATGGTTCTACAAGCTCCCAGACCTGATTAGAATCCATAGATTCTGTTTCAGATATCATTGCTTTTTGCCAAGACTCTGTATCTTTATCTTGGAGTGCTTTATTGTAGGTACAGGGATCATAATCTTGTTTCTCAGGGACGAAGTCTGACGACTCTCCCAAGAACATATATCTATCAGGTTGTATCACAACCCTCCCACTACGACGAGGCACTATCGGTTGTGGTGTAACATTTGTGACACGTTGTGTAGTTATTTGTGGTTCATCCTCTTGTACTGTTGGTACTGAAGTACTTGGTGTCTCACGTCTCAGTTCTTCTAGAATAACTCTACTTGTGGGTTTATGGTTTATCACATAATCTTCCTCTAAGAATCGGACATTGGTGTTAACAATGACCTTCTGATCCTTAGGACTATAAAATAAACCTATTTTCGTTCCTCTTGGATAGCCTACAAACAAGCGTACTTCTGTACGAGATTCCAACTTATTTGCTTTCCCATTCAGCACATGTGCTGGACTACCCCAAATGCGAACATATTTCAGACTAGGCTTACGCCCAATCCACAGCTCTGTGGGAGTAAGAGGTACTGACTTAGAAGGAACCAAGTTCAAAATATAAGCTGCAGTCTCTAAAGCATATCCCTAAAACGAATCTGGCAAATCCGAATAACTCATCATTGATCTAACCATCTCAATAAGAGTTCTATTCCTTCTTTCGGCTACACCAATCTGCTGGGGCGTTCCAGGTGTAGTCAATTGGAATGCAATCCCAGCCTCTGATAAATAATCCCTAAACTCTCCAAAGAGGTACTCGCCACCATGATCTGATCGTAATGACTTGATATATTTTCCATGACGTTTCTCCGTTTCAGCCTTCTACTCTTTGAATTTCTCAAAGCACTCAGACTTACGGCGCATCAAATAAATGTATCCATACCTTGAATAATCTTCAATAAATGTGACAAAATATTCAAAGCCACCTCTAGCTTGGATAGTCATGGGTCCACACAAATCAGAATGAACCAATTCCAACACATCTTCGGCCCTATACCCCTTTGCCGTAAAAGGCCTTTTGGTCATTTTACCTTCCAAGCAGGATTCACAGACTGGTAGTGCCTCCACTTCTAATGAACTCAAAGGTCCATCTTCAACCAGTCTTTGAATCCTTCTTAGGTTAATATGCCCCAATCGCAAGTGTCAAAGATATGTTTGGTTCATACAAGAAGGTTCTTTTCTCTTATTTAAGTTAGATGACATATTATTCATTTCCATTAGTTGTATTGTGGACGAAATAGGATTAATGGCATACAAATTATCAACAAATGCACCAGAACAGATAAAATGTTTATTCTTTCTAATAACAATATTGTCATTAAAATAAACTGAATATCCATCCTTAACTAACATAGAAACAGAAACTAAATTCCTTCTAAGTGAAGGTGCATAAAAACAATCTCTCAATGTCAAAGACTTATTTCTACCAAAAGATAAAGTAACATCTCCTAATGCAACGACCGATACTTTTGTAGCATCACCCATGAACAAGCATATCTCTCCATCACTGAGTCGTCTGGTTTCCTGGAATGCCTGTAATGTATTGCAGACATGATTAGTGGCTCCTGTATCTACACACCAGGTGCCGGTAGATAACACCGCTAAACATGTTTTAACTACTAGTAAATGAGATATACCTTCTTTATTTCCTTGTTTGAGAAGTGGACAATCAGTCTTCCAATGTCCTGACCCTTTGTATTTGAAACATTTACCTTTCGGCTTTTTCACCGCGCCTTGAGGTCACATGCCCTTCTTTGCTGAGTTTGCCTGTTTCTGAATGTTATTCTTCTTCTTACCGCCTTTTGGCTTATAAGTAGAAGTCTTTTCAGAAACAAAAACATGACCACTCTGCCTAAAGAGAGATTCAGCATCCTGTAGCTCTTTTGCAAGTTCTGCCAAACTATACAACCTTTTGTTCATGTTGTAATTAAGGCAGAAATTGCCAAAACTTTTAGACAGAGTCCCGAGAATGATATCGACCTGGGATTCTCCATCGATTTCAGCTTCAAGGATCTCCATCTCATTCAGATGACCCATCATCTTCAGAACATGATCCCTTACTGGTGTACCCTCAGCCATTTTTGTATTCATCAAACATTTCATAGCAAACTGCCTAGCTGCTCTACTCTGATGTCCAAAGAGTTCCTTGAGGTTGTACATCATGTCATAAGCTGTGGCCATGGCCTGATACTGATGTTGCAGTACATTTGACATAGATGCCAGAATGTAACACCGCGCCATCTCATCTGCCTTTTTCCACTTCTTATAAGCCTCTTTGACCTCTTCATCAGAGTTAGCATCAAGCTTAGGTGGGCATTCCTCAACAAATACATATTTGTACTCCTCAGCAGTTAGAACAATGTCCAAATTACGTTTTCAGTCAATATAATTAGGTCCAGTAAGTTTGTTTTCGTTAAGCATCACCATAAGTGGACTGAAAGAACCCAATTTTGAAATCCTGAGAATCACATAAATAAAATTATGTAGGGCAAAAAAACTTTTTGAATTAACTAAATATTGATTCCCTCAAAACAATAATAAGAAATTCACCAACACCTTGAACACCATGAATTTATCATGCCACGATAGTGTGGACGTATACAAATTCAACTTTGTTTAAGTAGATTTTTCTTATTAATTTTACTATCATGTCAATATAACTTTATGACAAATAAAATTTGTATGCTGGTCTTGCTCTAGTCATACAAATAATAGTAGGGACTCCGATGGAGAGGATACCATTATTTGTGTCTAAGTGTATACCATTACTTAATACTAAGTCCATTACCTTGTAATGAGTTCCTTCATATGGAGAAGTTAACACATACTAGGTAACTTTCTACAATTATCCCTAAGGAATTTTGTACTGGTGATCCATAATTATACTCATCCGATATGGAGGAAAGCACTAAAGCCAACATGTAAGTATAATTACATCACCTACAAACCAGTAATGGAGACCATAGGATTTATACTAAACAAAAATCCTCTTCCACTTAGTTATTTAACAATGAGGGTTTTTCTACTAGTTGATATTATGTCCATGTTGTCCATTATTAATGTAGGCTTGGTTTTTCAAAAAAAACAACCACACAATAATAAACATGCATAATCAGAAAAAACAAAATGACAAAAATAAGAGAAAATTTCCAACTATTATGGTCATCTTTGCTGCTCCGTCTTCAACTATCCGAATCCAAAATCTGGCAATGTGCAGATCTATTCGGGGTTCGACCTGCCCGGTCAGGTCACGGGGTTTGGGGCAGTACCCCGATTTTTTTTTTAGGTTTTGGCTGTCGATTTCTTCATCGAAAATCATTTGTCTGCCTCTGGACTGCTTAAAACCAGCATCTCGTTCGACGTCAAAAACAGCCACCATCGCCATCACGATTGATCAAAAATAATTAAAATTACATCAATCCTATGCCTTCCGAAGGAGTTCACACATAATCTAGATTGAAAAATTAAAATAATAAGCACGATCAACCCTCGTGATTTTAATTACATCCACAGCAAGAACAACATCCACGAAATGTCTGTGGTTTAAACAACACAATCAAAAAACATACATTGGACCATAATAGTTGGATCTAAGATGCCTGCAAAACCGAGTTAGAATAGATCTACATCTACTGACTATTACATAGCGCAGGTTTTATTGGACAACATGGACGTATCAATCAATACGTAGATCCAAAGTGGCTCTGATTCCAATTGATGGAACTGGGGATTCCCAGGACCCTTCCTTTGGTGTACGTATTGATCAATAGAAAGTTAAACAGATCTAATACGTGTTCTAACCCTTCATAGACGGAAACTAGGGTTCACGAATTATACCTGTGGCAGAAAGAAGAGAAGTAATTCCTGGCAATCTTGAACGGACGACCCCAAGATCTTCTGCACGTATTCCTTCCTCGAGTTGGACGTCGTGTGGGCGACAATCTCTCAACCTTTTTCTTCTTCTTGGCAGCCCTCTCTTTCTCTCCTTACGTGAATCACAAATTTAGAGAAAATTTTAGATTTCTGATCTATAATATGGCGACCAGAGAATAGAGGATATATAGGCTACGGCAGGGACCATGAGGAGAAATTAGGGTTAATCCTCCTAACGGATCTGGATATCCCGTGTTCAGCCCGAACACACAATCCAGGCCCATTAACAATAGCTCAGTCCACTAATGAGCTATTGTTGCACTACCTTCCTAATCCCAAATTATGTTTGTGGGCTCCTTTTATTATATGCTCGTTTGGCTCCCCATGTTAAGATATCGTATGTCCGTCGATCAAATTAAGTTACTGACAACTATATTGATTCGACATCTTTTATCCTTAAGTAGTACCGCTTAACTTTATTTGTCATGTCAGATATAATCCACCTGCAGGATTTACATGACAATCCTTATGAGCTCCTTAAGGGGACATCATCAACCCGATGTATCGAGACATGGATTCCATTTATAATCAACAGCCCATCATACATACAATGTTATTACCCAATTCATAGAGGTTGTTGATCCATAATGAATCTCACTCTTTTATGAGTCAAAATAATGCACACTACATATACATGTCCGTTATTATATCCGGGTTAAGAGCACAAGAATCCATAATAACTGAGGTCTTTGTTCTCTTATATAGTCAGTACAAAGAGAACAACCTCAAGTGGTCCTGTTCAATACACACAAAGTGTACTAGTGTAAACCTATAGTCAAGATAGTCTAATACCATATTACACTACAACCTTTCCAGTAGATTGTCCAAGTCCATATAGGTTGTGAACTATTTATATACTCCATAGGGAACTGATAATATGATCTTCTGTGTGACACCACACACCATATTATCTACAATATAGAATATCAGACATTTGTATTAACACTTGCAACAAATACAATATGCAAACATTTGCCCATATGATTTTCATTCAAAATTTAAGGAAATAAGGTTACTAAAAAAGTGATGCTTTTAGTATATAACCCTAACATCTCTTTCATGTGGAATGAAGAATGCCAACGCACCTTTGATGACATTAAGGAATACCTGTCGAATCTACCAGTTCTGGTAGCTCCGGTGGCCGAAAAGCCTTTCCTGCTCTATGTACGGGCGATGGAACACTCCCTCGACGCCTTGCTAGCACAAAATAATAATGCGGGGCACGAACAAGCCATTCATTATCTCAGCCGAATGATGGTGGGGACGGAGCATAGGTACGCCGCCGTGGAGAAGGAAAGCCTTGTATTGGTGTTCGCTATTCAGAAAATACGAAATTATGTGTCAAGGCAGACCATCCATGTTGTCTCGCGAGTTAATCCCCTCCGGGTTCTCATGACCAAGCCAGGCGCACTCAGTTCTCGTCTAGCCATATGGGCGATACTGTTATCCCCCTACGACATGGTCTTCATTTCGTAGAAGACTGTCAAAGGTCAAGCCTTGGCCGACTTTCTAGCAGCCCATCCAGGCTCAGAAACAGCCAGAATCTATGAAGAAATCCCAGACGAAGTTGTTAACTCAAACATGACTTCGCATGATGACGTTGGCGAATGTTCTTTTACGGCACTTCAAGCACAGGGCTGCAAGGTGATATCGTCGCTGGAATCAGGGTAGTATTGATTTCTCCCTCTGGGTTGGTAATCAATCGGACATATTTGTAAGCCCCCTGAATTTAGGGCTTATTTTTTTCAATTTTATAAATCAATTAATTACAATAGATATTATTATTTGTTTAAATGCTCTTTATCATGACTTTGACTTCTAGAGCATCAGGGATGCCAATCTCTGGAAACTCTCTTCATCAGTGTGTCTAGACAAGATTACCTTCATGTTGATATATCGTGTCCCATCCAAACTTGTTTTCTTGTACTCTTTTTGCTTCACACAACTTCGGGTCAATTTGGACCATTTGATCATTAATCAATTATTAATTGATTTTCCTGCTTTTATCTTTGATCATTATATGCACGTTATCGTGACTTTTAATTTAGGAGCACAAGGCTAATCATTTTCTAGAAACCAACTTCTCATGCATGATCTACTCGAGACACCCTATACCCATGACCTTCGTGTCCCACTCAGACACACCATCCTGTGCTTCATTTGCTTCGCACAACTTTTGGGTTAATTTAGGCTAATTAATTATCCATCTAGAATGTGACCTGGCTTCCAATTTAATTTTGGGACCCGACATCGATCCAACCTAGTCGACCCAAAATATGGACATATCCCACACGAAGCCTACTACCTACATGATACTTGTGTCCTATTTATTTGAGTCCCCACATGTTACTTACTTACCCATGATCATAAATACCTATTTAAATTTAATTATTGTACCATGTCTGATTTTGACCCAACCCGGCTCAACCAAACCCAGTCCAGGCTTCATGTTACCCTCCCTCATGATACTCTCACTCTCTTTGCCCTTGAAAAATATTAAACACCTAGTATACCTACTCAAAATATCCTGTGTACAACCATTTGATTAAATAATTAGAGAATGATCTAATTCCCTATTTTAATCCTAGCCTTTGATCTACTCCAACACAATCCCAACCCTCCATTTCCCTTACACAAACTCACACACACGCCCCAACCCCATGTGGCCGGCCCTAAATTTTAGGTAGAGAATCTTTCTTTCTCTCTCTACATTCACTCTCTTTCTTAATCCCTTTCTCTCATTCTTTTCATGCAACTACACACCATCCCCACCATTCAGCCGTCCCCTCTTCCTTCCCATGTTGGCCGAACAACACCACCTCCTCCGGAGCTCCTTCCCTTTATTCATGGCCGAGCACAGCCTCCAGCCTCCTCCTTCTCCTCCTTCTACTCTCCATCAACCATCATCATCACCATTAACATATTCACTACCACCACCATCACCATTCACTACCACCATCACCATCTACAACACCCCACTAACCCTAACACCACAACCACATGCCACCATCGCCGGTGAGCCCCCACCGATGTGTCGCCATTGCCATGGCAGTACGCTGTGCAACCAACGGCCAGCAGCACCAGCCAACAACGCGAGCAGCAGCAGCGCTTGGCAGCCGCACGCGTGTACTAGCAGCCGGGCGCTGTCGTGCCCGTCGTCGTCGTCGGCGAGCCCCACTAGCCGGGCGAACTCCGGAAGCACCTTTTCGTGGCGGCTGCCGTCCTTTGGGATGTGTCGTCTAGACGATTCGTGCATTTTATACGGAATCCCGTCGACGTGCGCGCGAACGAGATCTAGAAATGGTGCCTCGTCGCAGCGACTTCGTACACATTTTTTGAGAAATTCGACCATTGGATCGATAAACTCTTTGCTCCTCACAATTTTGGTTTATCCCTCTTCACTCCCCTCAAGTTTCATCCGTTAATTTTATCGTTTGATACATCAAAACCGGCCACCAAGTTGACGCTTTAAATTGTGTTATTTTTGGACAGTTTAGTGGAGCCAACTTCGTCGGTTCGTATCTCCTCCATCGCAGCTCCATCTGACGTGCCATTGGTTCCTATGCGCAGTTGGTATAACCCTCTTCCTATCCCTCCAGTTTCGTTTTATTGTGAGCATATTTTATTGGTTGAATTTGACGCCAAAGTTGGTCGTCCGAATTCGCAATTTCCAACTTATAAAATTTCATTTTTGAACCCGGGACTCTGGATTCAATTTCTGGCACCATCAGTAGACTCGTGGCATCGTTTTGGCACGTTTTCATGTAAAGTTTGTTAGATTAGGAGGACGTGGGCCCTAGCACGTATTTCGGTGCAAAGCGGGCCCCACAATCCGGGCCAATAGGACTTTCTGATGCCGGCTCATCGAAATCTAATTCTGAATATACCATTGAGTTCATATCATCATTCTGGACTCGTTGACATATAATTTGCTAGGTTTTAGTGGACATTGGTTCTGACACGCATTTCGGTGCAAGTTGGATACCAATATCTAGGTCAACGGATCATTTTGAGATCGGCTCATCGGAATTCAATTTTGGATATATCGTTGAGTTCGTATCATCATTCTGGACTCGTTGACATATAATTTACTGAGTTTTGAGGACATTGGCTCCGATACGCTTTTTCGTACAAATCAGAATTTCAATGTCCTGGTCAATGGACCAATTTGAGATCGGGTCAACGGAATCCAATTCTGGATATACCGATGGGTTCGTATCGTCATTCTGGATTCGTGGACATATAATTTGTTAGGTTTGTTAGACTAGTATTCTTGCATGTTTTTCGGTGCAAAGCATGTCCGTCACGGACACCGTTTTGACCCAAAATTACCTTTTTGCCCCTGTGTCCAAATTGGACTTATGGATAGGCTATCCTAGCTGATTTAACCATTCTGGACACGTTGGTGATGATTGTTTCATCATCCGACAGTATTTGTAGATATTTTCTCTGTGTATTACCTTTTATTATAATTAGTTCTTATTAAGTTCGTATTTCGGAATTAGTACAACAAAACTGAGATCAGTCGATTCCAGTGATCTCACATCGCTGAAATTGGCAAGATGATCATGTGGATCACTGTGATAAGATTATTAACCTTACTATTGATTATCTTATCTTAATTTGCGTGTCGTAGGTTTCGATGTACGAATAACGAGGTACAACTTGATATTTTAATTCTTAAATTAGAGTTGATCCTGTTTGACCAAGATATATGGTATCTTAGTAGGTAAATATTAAGAATAGTATGCTTAGGCTAGTTTTGACCTCGGTTGACCAAGTTTGACTGTTTTGACCAAAAGTCAACTATCAGTCGACACTTGGCCTAGAAATGTCTAGAACTTGACCAGAGTTGACCAGTTGACCAAAAGTCAACTGTTAGTCAACATTAGCCTAGTTTGACCTAGAGTTGACCAGTTGATCAAAAGTCAACTGTAAGCCGACCTTTGACCCAATTTGACCTAGTTTGACTTGGTTTGACTTCCTGTGACCTAGTTTGACTTAGTTTGACTGAGATTTGACCTAGATTACATAGCTTATACTATATAATCCTGCCTAACATTGTTGAACCCTAATTAGCTTATATATATCTCATCTTTAGGTTTGTGGCATCACTCTAAGCATCGACTTCATTTGACAGCTCAGGACCGCAGGCGAGTACATTCACTGATAGTTTTCATTGTCTTGATATCTGCTATATCCGATTCATTTATAGTGTCTTACTTGATTTTCAGATATGATAGTTCACGGACTACTATATGTTGGATCATGACATGAGATGTTGTTCCTAGATTTTTTGGGTATATTGGTATATTTCCTGTCTTGTTTCCTGTACTTGTATAGACACCGATTCCTAAGGGGACTTGCTACCCTCTTATGGAATCCCGTGTCATGACGTGTCATATCCAGATCCTTTATACTATTCGAGGATGGGGAGTTATTAGTGGTTGTGTGATCAAAATCCCTACTTGTTCTTCACACTTGTACTTGTTACTTGTTCATAGCTATACCCTCGCCCACGACGGGTAAAGCCTGACCCCACTTGTTCATAGCTTTCCATGGTGGCCGGCCTGATCCTGCTCCGTTGTACACTTGTTCATAGCAGGTCAGATGGAATGCCTGATCATGTTTTCCAAGCCGATCACATAACGCACTAATAATTCAAGGCACATTTTATATTTATTTATTATAGGAGGCTAAGTTCTGTTCAGGAGAAGGGTTACAATCCCGGTCCTTGTTTGGTTTACGGGTTGTAACTTAGTTTTCGAATAGTTTCCAAGTTATCTTATAAATTGTCGTCCTATTTAGTACTCACATCCTGTTATATATTTTTTGTTGATTTTGTCTTGTATTTCACATGTTCTACATGCTCTTATGCTATACCTTGATTGGAGACTAAGTTCTGTTCGGGAGAAGGGTTACAACCCCGGTCCTTGTTTGGTTTAAGGGTTGTAACTTAGTTTCTGAATAGTTCCCAAGTCATCCTACATCTTTGTCTTGTATTTCATTATAATTGTCTCTTATAGAATTTGTCAATTCATATGGAACCTTTGTTAGTGTTTGTACTTGCTCATTTTCCTGACAGGATAACCATTGATGTTTACAGAGTACATGTTAGCTGATTGCTCTACCTTTTACAAGTATGGCCAGGATAGAGTTTGATGAGGCATTACCCCTGGATATCCAGCACGATCCATTAGCAGTGGATGAGACACCATTAGTTTAGATTAGACATTTTCAGTTGTATTTATTCTCTGAATTAATGTATTTGAGATTTGAGATGTTTCTGAATTTGTGTTATCTTAGACACTTAGAACTCTATCTGGTTGTATCTCTGTGGTTTCATTTCATTTCTTATCTATCTATCTTTTTATCGTATTCTACCTTAGATGTTATTGAGATTGTATTTGCTATATCACCTATATTGTTAGATGATTGACCTAGGACAGCGTTCTATTGCCGACACTACGGCGTAGGCTGGACGTAACCACGTACTCGTGTCCCTAATCAGGGTGCGGGTCGTAACACGTTTTTGTGGTGGTCCATGTAGGTCAGAGATGCAACTAGTGCAATTTCATAGTGGTACTTGACTTAGAGCGCTGCTACGAGCCTGCTATTAGGATATAGGTTCTAGGTTATGATAGGAGTTGGTGAATCACAGTTAGGAACTCTTGATAGAATCCAGGGATAACCCCTAAGAATCTTATTTCGAAAACTCTTGAATCTGTTCCCGCTTGCCTCCATTTAATCTTTCTTGATTTGTTGTTGATTTTGATTCCTGATGTTCGTTGTTGACTTTGATCTTGCATCGAGATAAATTTTGTGGATTGAATTAAGGTATATCCTAATAAGGTAAATGTCTGCTTTATTTATGAAGTTTAAAATTTATCGCAGCCATACAAGCTAGCATGACAAGGACATAGAGCCTGATTTTAGATATGCTTATCCTAGTTATGGAATTTGGATTTTCTTGCAGCCATACCGGTTGGCGTGGTAAGAATCCCAGATAACATAATTTTAGGGTGTATACCTTAGTTATGGACTCTATCGTTTATTGCAGCTATGCTTACTGGCGTGACAAAATTTCTGGCAACATAATTTCAGAAAGACGTATATGGTTATCAGATTATGTCTTAAATCGGATCACTTTGTTATGATCGGATGATCAAGAACGTATTCTTATCATCATTCTTCCCCGTCTTGGTTCACTCTGTCTATCTACAGCCACGATTAGGATTTTCCCAGCATGATTGTTTGTGTTCCATCTTCCTATGATTTGACTAAACTCTTCTTCGCTAACCTCTTGGATAATTCTTCTTGTCCTTCCCGATAATTCTTGAAAGTGCCTCATGGATTGATTCAGGAAAGGTTCGAAAAGTATATTTATCCTTGTATTACGGAATCGGGAGTTTGCATCCAGAGGAATACTGACGAGGTATGACTTCGAATAACGGCATCATGGTTAAATATGTTTCTCGAATTCTACTTGGACCACTCTCTGAGCCTTTTGACTAACATCTTCTTCTTTATTTTGCAAAAATTATTTGGAAATATTTTACGAATTTGGCCAAGTTAAGTTCAGGAACCTATATTATCTGGCGTGGCAGCTGTGCACTGCAGCCATCCGTTGTATTATAGAATAAGGAAGTTAATCGCAGCCAGATACACACTAGCGTGATAGTAACTTCATGTGACATAATTACGGAGCTATATGGCTCTTGAGTTTTACTTCGACTACGTCCTATGCATCTTTTTTGACTCGTACTATTCTTGGAAATATTTCGACAATCTTTTCTGTCTTGCTTGACCTTTACCTTGTCTGAATATCGATATGGATTACTAGACCCAGTCTTAGGCCCTTGTTACCTCCTATTTTTGATGATTGGATAGCCAGACCTTGTTAATAGAGTATGTAGTGTAACTATAATATGTTAATGTGTGATTGTGATGACTATATTTTCTGGGGATTTATTGGAATAAGCTTATAGGACAGATATGAGTGACTGACTATAGTGGACTTAGAAACCATTAAGAATGATTAGTTTGATAGTATAGATTGATTTTAAGGTATCTTAGATGGAGCAAAGAATATTTTATTATTGTGACTATGGATTTAGGACTAGAATCTTGTGCTTAGGTTCGATAACGTATTTTATTATAGAAGGACCTTGTTGAACCTGAACCAAAATACATGTAGAGAGAAACAACATAGATGATCACAAGGGTAGCACAGTGGGTACTGTAGCCACAGCAGTTGTATGTTTTAGCTTGACCTATTAGATAATTTTTTATTTCGAGGACAAAATTTTTATAAGGTGGGTAGGATGTAAGCCCCCTAAATTTAGGGCTTATTTTTTCAATTTTATAAATCAATTAATTGCAATAGATATTATTATTTGTTTATTATTTGATTAAATGCTCTTTACCGTGACTTTGACTTATGGAGCGTCAGGAATGCCAATCTCTGGAAACTCTCTTCATCAGTGTGTATAGACAAGTTTACCTTCATGTTGATATATCATGTCCCATCCAAACTTGTTCCCTTGTACTCTTTTTGCTTCACACAACTTCGGGTCAATTTAGACCATTTGATTATTAATTAATTATTAATTGATTTTTCACTTTTATCTTTGATCATCATGTGCACGTTACCGTGACTTTTAATTTATGAGCACAAGGCTAGTCATTTTCTTGAAACCAACTTCTTGTACATGATCTACTCGAGACGCCCTACACCCATGACCTTCGTGTCCCACTCAGACACACCATCTTGTGCTTCCTTTTCTTCGTACAACTTTTGGGTAAATTTAGGTCAATTAATTATCCACCGTAGAATGTGACCTGGCTTCCAATTTAATTTCGGGACCCGACATCGATCCAACCTAGTCGACCCAAAATATGGACATGGCCCACACGAAACCTACTACCTACATGACACTTGTGTCCCATTTATTTGAGTCCCCACATGTTGCTTATTTATCCATGATCATAAATACCTATTTAAATTTAATTATTGCACCATGTCCGATTTTGACCCGATCCGGCTCAACCAAACCCAGTCCAGGCTTTATGTTACCCTCCCTCATAAAACCCTCACTCTCTTTGCCCTTGAAAAATATTAAACACCTAGTCTACCTACTCAAAATATCCTATGTACAACCAATTGATTAAATAATTAGAGAATGATCTAATTCCCCATTTTATTCCAAGCCTTTGATCTACCCCAACACAATCCTAACCCTCCATTTCCCTTACACAAACTCACATACACACACCCCAACCTCATGGGGCCGGCCCTAAATTCTAGGTAGAGAATCTCTCTTTCTCTTTCTACATTCACTCTCTTTCTTAATCCCTCTCTCTCTCTCTCCTTTTTTTCATGCAACCACACACCATCCCCACCATTCAGCCGACCCCCTCTTACTCCCCATGTTGGCCGAACAACACCACCTTCTCCCGACTCCTCCCCTTTATTCATGGCCGAGCACAGCCTCCATCCTCCTCACTCTTCTCCTCCTACTCTCCATCAACCATCATCATCACCATTAACACATTCACTACCACCACCATCACCATTCACTACCACCACCATCATCTACAATACCCCACCAACCTGAACCACCACAACCACATGCCACCGTCGTCGACGATCCTCCGCCGCTGTGCCGCCGCCGCCATGGCAACACACTGTGCAACCAACGGCCAGCAGCAGCAGCCAACAACACGAGCAACAGCAGTGCATGGCAGCCGTGCGCCGCCGCGGCCGTCACCTTCGCCGGCGAGCCCCCTACTCGGGCGAACTCCGGGCACACCTTACTGTGGTAGCCACCATCCTTCGGGATGCGCCGTCTAGGCGATCCGTGCGTTTTGCACGGAATCCCGTCGACGTGCGCGCGAACGAGATCCAGAAATGGCGCCTCGTCGCAGCAACTTTGTGCACATTTTTTGAGAAATTCGACCGTTGGATCTGTGAACTCTTTGCTCCGTCATAATTTCGGTATATCCCTCTTCACTCCCCTCAAGTTTCGTCCATTAATTTTATCGTTTGATACATCAAAACCGGCCACAAAGTTGACGCTTTAAATTGTGTTATTTTTGGACAGTTTTGTGGAGCCAACTTCGTCGGTTCGTATCTTCTCCATCGCAGCCCCGTCTATCATGCCACTGGTTCCTATGCGCTGTTGGTATAACCCTCTTCCTACCCCTCTAGTTTTGTTTCATTGTGAGCATGTTTGATTGGTTGAATTTGACGCCAAAGTTGGCTGTCCGAATTCGTAATTTCTAACTTGTAAAATTCTATTTTTGAACCCGGGACTCCGAATTTAATTTCTGACACCACCATTAGACTCGTGGTATCGTTCTGGTACGTTTTCATATAAAGTTTGTTAGAATTGGAGGATGTGGGCCCTGGTACGTATTTCGGTACAAAACGAGCCCTACAGTCCGGGTCAATGGGACTTTTTGATGCCGGCTCATCGGAATCCAATTCTGGATATACTGTTAAGTTCGTATCGTCATTCTGGACTCGTTGACATATAATTTGCTAGGTTTTAGTGAACATTGGTTCCGGCATGCATTTCGGTGCAAGTCGGATACCAATATCCGGGTCAACGGGTCATTTTGAGATCGGCTCATCGAAATCCAATTCTGGATATACTGTTGAGTTCATATCGTCATTATGGACTCGTTGACATATAATTTGCTGAGTTTTGAGGACATTGGCTCTGATACACTTTTTCGTGCAAATCGAAATTTTAATGTCTTGGTCAACGGACCAATTTGAGATCGGGTCAACGAAATCCAATTCTGGATATACCGTCGGGTTCGTATCGTCATTCTGGATTCGTGGACATATAATTTGTTAGGTTTGGTAGACTAGTATTCTTGTACATTTTTCGGTGCAAAGCGGATCCGCCACAAATACCGTTTTGACCCGAAATTACCTTTTTGACCCTGTATCCAAATTGGACTTATGAATAGGCTATCCTAGCTGATTTGACCATTCTGAACACGTTGGTGATGTTTGTTTCATCATCCAACAATGTTTGTAGATATTTTCACTGTGTATTACCTTTTATTATAATTAGTTCTTGTTAAGTTCGTATTTCGGAATTAGTACAACGAAACTGAGATCAGTCGATTCCAGTGATCTCATATCGTTGAAATTGGCAAGATGATCATATGGATCACTGTGATAAGATTATTAACCTTATCGTTGATTATCTTATCTCGATTTATGTATCGTAGGTTTCGATGTACGAATAACGAGGTACAACTTGATATTTTAATTCTTAAAGAGTTGATCCTGTTTGAACAAGATATACGGTATCTTGGTAGGTAAATATTAAGAATAGTATGCTTAGGCTAGTTTTGACCTCGGTTGACCAAGTTTGACTGCTTTGACCAAAAGTCAACTATCAGTCGACACTTGGCCTAGAAATGTCTAGAACTTGACCAGAGTTGACCAGTTGACCAAAAGTCAACTGTTAGTCAACATTAGCCTAGTTTGATTTAGAGTTGACCAATTGATCAAAAGTCAACTGTAAGTCAACCTTTGACCCAGTTTGACCTAGTTTGACTTGGTTTGACTTCCTGTGACCTAGTGTGACTCAGTGTGACCTAGTTTGACTTAGTTGGACTGAGATTTGACCTAGATTACATAGCTTATACTATATAATCATGTCTAACACTGTTGAACCCTAATTAGCTTATATATATCTCATCTTTAGGTTTGTGGCATCACTCTGAGCATCGACCCTATTTGACAGCTCAGGACCGCAGGCGAGTACATTCACTGATAGTTTTTATTGTCTTGATATCTGCTATATCTGATTCAGTTATAGTGTCTTACTTGATTTCCAGACACGATAGTGTACGGACTGGTATATGTTGGATCATGACATGAGATATTGTTCCTAGATTTTCTTGGCCGGCCTGATCCTGCTCCGTTGTACACTTATTCATAGCCGGTCAGATAGAAAGCCTGATCATGTTTCCCAAGCCGATCACATAACGCACTAATAATTCAAGGCATATTTTATATTTATTTATTATAGGAGGCTAAGTTCTGTTCAGGAGAAGGGTTACAACCCCGGTCCTTGTTTGGTTTACGGGTTGTAACTTTGTTTCTGAATAGTTCCCAAGTCATCTTATAAATTGTCGTCATATTCAGTACTCACATCCTTTTATATATTTCTTGTTGATTTTGTCTTGTATTTCACATGTTCTACATGCTCTTATGCTATATCTTGATTGGAGGCTAAGTTCTGTTCGGGAGAAGGGATACAACCCCGATCCTTGTTTAGTTTAAGGGTTGTAACTTAGTTTTCGAATAGTTCCAAAGTCATCCTACATCTTTGTCTTGTATTTCATTATAATTGTCTCTTATAGATTTTGTCAATTCATATGGAACTGCTGTTAGTGTTTGTACTTGCTCATTTTCCTGACAGGATAACCGTTGATGTTTATAGAGTACATGTTAGCTGATTGCTCTACCTTTTACGGATATGGCCAAGATAGAGTTTAATGAGACATTACCCCTGGATCTCCAGCAGGATCTATTAGCAGTGGATGAGACACCATTAGTTTAGATTAGACATTTTCAGTTGTATTTATTCTCTGGATTACTGTATTTGAGATTTGGGATGTTTCTGGATTTGTGTTATCTCGGACACTTAGAACTCTATCTGGTTATATCTCTGTGGTTTCATTTCATTTCATATCTATCTATCTTTTTATCGTATTCTACCTTAGATGTGATTGAGACTGTATTTGCTATGTCACCTCCATTCGGAGTGTATATACTGTACAGGTACCTTATATATTGTTAGATGATTGACCTAGGACAGCGTTCTACCGCCGACACTGCGGCGTAGGCTGGACGTAACCACGTACTCGTGCCCCTAATCAGGGTGTGGGTCGTGACAATATTCTCTCATAGAGTCTTGTTCAAACAATATAGCCGAATATAACGCTCTGGTCATCGGACTCCGACTCGCAAAAGAGGTAGGGATCAAATACCTGGAAGCATATGGCGACTCACAGCTAATTGTTAATCAGATCCGAGGCTGACGCGGACCTGATTCCCTATCATCAGACAGCAATTTCCATCATTGCAACCTTGGAGGGGTTCTTTATAAAGCATGTTCCTCGGCTCCAGAATATTGAAGCCAATACCCTAGCAGGCCGCATCGCTTCTTTGGCGGTTCCAAATTATGCTCATCATCTAGTCGACGTGATAGGACATGAGCTGGTTTATCCCAAAAACAACATTCAACTGGATATGAGTTACTCCGCCCAGATAACCAATGACGTACAAGACTGGAGACTCCCGTTCATCTACTTTGCATTCTACGGAATCCTGCCTAAGAATGTGAAAGAAGCAACTTCAATCAGAAGGCGTTCTCTCAGATTCTTTTATGACACGGAAACAAAAAAAATGTTATATCGACGGGCTGCTGTTAAGATGTCTGTCAAATGCAGAAGCCAAAGAAGCATTACGCGAGGCTTACGATGGCATTTACAGGGCTAACCAACCTGGATCGAAGTTACAGGATCGTCTCCGTCGGATGGGCTACTACTGGCCTATGATGGTAGCAGACGCAGTCAACTATGCAAAGAAGTGCAAGGCTTGTCAGATCCATGCAGATTTCATACATCTGCCGTCCGAATTCTTGCACCCAACGGTGGCCTCTTGGCAATTTGAAGCATGGAGAATATACATCTTTGGCCCAATTACCCCATCGTCGTCCAAGGGGCACCGGTTTATACTTGCAATCACCGACTACCTCTCCAAGTAGGCGGAAGCTATTCCGTTGGCAGAGGTAAAGTCATCAAACGTGATCAGTTTCATAAAACATCGCGTCATTTATCGTTTTGGTCTGCCACGGAGGATCATTCATGACAATGGTCCACAGTTCGCAAGCCATACCTTCTATCAATTCTGTGACAAGAATCGAATTCAGAATGTTGCTTCAACAGCATACAACCCATCAGCTAATGGTCTGGCCAAAGCCTTTAACAAGACCATAATCAAGCTTTTCAAGAAATTTGTGTCTTCAAACAAACGCGACTGGAATGAAAAGTTGGGTGAATGCTTATAGGCGTACCGTACTACAAGTCGGACGGCTACAGGAAATACACCGTTCTCTCTGGTGTACGGTAGTGAGGCAGTTCTCCTATTGGAGACCTAGATCCCCTCGCTTCGCTTGGCCCTTACTTACCGGTTGACGTCGGACGATAACTACCGCCGACGGCTACAAGAATTAGAAGCTTTAGATGAGAAGCGCTTGCAAGCTCAACAAAGCATCGAGCTCTATCAAGCACGTATCTCTCGGGCCTTCAATAAGAAAGTCAAGCAGAGAACATTCCAAATAGGCGATCTCATCTTGGCTGTTCGCAGACCGATGGTCATGACTCACAAAATCGCCGGCAAATTCACTACCAAAAAAACCAACTTTAGCGACGGCCAGATCCGTCGCTTATCCGTCGGTAACATAAATTACCGACGTAATGGCGACGGATATTTGATGAAAATGGCCGTCGGGAAAAACGTCGTCGCTAAAAAATGTCCGTCGCTAAGCCGTCGGACAAATAATTATCCGACGGACTAGCGACTGGTTAGCGACGGTTGTCTTTCACCTACTTAGCGACGGATTAGCGACATGTTCCCGTCGGTTTACATGCCATATAATATTAAAATATCCATCGCTAATCCGTCGTCAATAGGTCGGTAAAAGCGTATCAGAGAGGTTCCTGATACGCAAAATCAGTCGCTATTCCGTCGCCATTCCGTCGTTAACCTCGATGTTATAGCGACGTATTAGCGACGGGTAGGTCGTCGGCCTGGTTCTGGAAAGCTTCCATATTTCCAGAACCATGTCGACGGATAATTGGTCGCTCATCCGTCGCTAGTCCGTCGTCATCCTCGACCGATTAGCGACGGATTAGCGACCAACTATCCGTCGCTAAGTCTCTGGAAACCTACCATATTTCCAGAACCATGTCGACGGATGCGCCGTCGCTAGGTAGTCGCTCTTCCGTCGGTAACTGCAAAATATTTTATATCACCCAGTTAGCGACGGATATTCCGTCGCTCTTCCGTCGGTAACTGCAAAATATTTTATATCACCCAGTTAGCGACGGATATTCCGTCGCTCTTCCGTCGGTAACTGCAAATATTTATATAATCCGTCGCTCGTTAGTCGCTAGTCCGTCGCTAAATGTAACATCAATTAAAAAAAATTACAGAAACATTCTATTTTCTTTTCGTAAATATTACACATTCATAATATCCAATATCCAAACATCCATGTACGATCAACAAATATCCATCCAAACATCCATGTACGATCAACAAATATCCAAATATCCAAATTCATGATATCCAATATCAAATATCCAATAACAAATATCCAAATATCCAAATTCATAATATCCAAATATCCAAATTCATAATATCAAAAAACAGTACAAATATCATTTTCCCGGAGATGGATCGCGTGGTCGTCTCGGCGCCGCCTCGGCTCTGCGGATGTACTCTTCCACCATGTACGCCGGCACCTGGGACAACACATGCTCTGGAAGCGTGCGGAGCTGCTCTGCCGACACCATGTCCAATGAGCGCAGTATCCGGTACCAGGCGGACCTCGGCATTACGGTCAAATGAATAACGTCCAGGGTCGGAAGGACCGGCAACCGCAGTAGACGTACCGGGAGCAGACGGATCTGGACCGGGAGCAGAAGGACGCGGAAGGCGCTCCAGCACATCCGACATTAGACTCCGCATTTCCGACATATCGGAGGTGAGAGTCGCAAGCTGCTTCCTCATATCGTCCGACGGGGGCGCGGGAGGAGGCGGGGGGCGGTGGATATCTCGGAGTCGTGCCCTGCAACGACGCCGCCAGGGAACCTACGCCGTAGACGCGCCCTTTATTAAAGCCGCCGACAGACTCTACGAACACGTCGTCGTAGCGAACGGCCATAGAAGAGGGCGTCTGGGTGGGCGTCGTTTCGCCGACAACCTCGGCAGGGGGCTCAATCTGACTAAGGGCCTCACGATATGCAGCCTATCCAATGAATGTGTTTATACTATAAGTTTTCCTAAGTTATAATCTAAATCCTATGTTTCCCTAAGTTATAATTTGAATCCTACGTTCACCTAATTAAGTTAACAATAATTATATTTCTAATATAAATCTCATAAACGTAATTACTTACATCAGTCGCCTGGGCCCTCGCGTCGACGAAGCTCCCGTCTGCCCGCCTCTTGTGTGTATGCAGGAATACATCGTAGGCGGTGACCGACTCCGGCTCTCTCTCCTCCTTTACCGCCCGTTGTGCCTGCATACGAAATATACGTCGAATTTAATTAACTACGTATATTAATAGTACCGAATTTAATAGTGAAATGAATTTGCGGTATCTCACCAAATCTGCACGCGTCGCTGCGTGGGCCCTTGAACCTCCCGTATGCAGACCAGCGGCCTGTCTGCTCGCCTTCGCTTTCTCTGATTTCTCCCTGTACTGAGCAGTATTCATCTTATCCAACATCTGCTCGTAGTACTCCTCCCGGAGCCACTTCTTCCTCGAATGTGCCGTACGAACGTCGTACACCGCATCCCGTATCTTCTTTCCGGCGGCGGCTTTGTAGGCCTTGCGAATCAACTCCTCGCGATGGGGGGGCCACCAGAACGTCGTCTGACATACAAATTAAATTATCACGTAATTAAAAAATTAGTGGATTAAAGAATAATTAATAATTAACCAAAAGATATATATATACCTTCATCTCCTCGAGCCAGACGTACTGCATGTTCTGAGGCACCTCAGAAAAATTGAGGTAGGGGCCATGGTAGTTTTCTCGGATAATTTGCCCGAGTATCCGGGCAGCATCATACGGGAAAAACCTACAAAGAAGCAAAGACTGGATTATTAACTTGAATAAATGAAACAAATTTAATAAATTAACTTAAATTTACATACGTATCACCCGCGGGCCATAGCTCTCGTCGGTTCTCGCCTATCGGCCTCTCTGGAGGCGTCGGAGGATCCGCGGGTCCGCGGATGTACTCACCGGTAGCAGGATGAAGCTGAATCCGGGGGTACTCCGGAGCCCACCCTGCAGTAACTGATGGTGTACCCGCTGGTGCATCCGGGGGCGGAACGGATCCGCTAGCGGATGGAGTCTCAGGCCTCGATGAAGATGAAGGTAGCGCCTCGGCAGATCGACGGCGGGAAGAGTCTGTGGCCGGGCTCTCCAGGTCGGGATCGGAGGACTCTATATCCGGGGAATGTGGAAGGCGACCACGACCGCTACCACCACGACCGCTACCATCACGTCCACGGCCAGTGCCGCTACCACCACGACCGCTACCATCACGTCCACGGCCAGTGCCGCTACCACTACGCCCACCACGGCCAGTACCGCCACCACCAGCACCACTACCATCACGTCCACGGCCACTGCCAGCAGCACGAGTGGTAGTGACCATGACCTGTAAGGAGCAGACATAAATATAATTAACAATATAGAAGTATAAATGAATATAAAACTGAACTAAAATATATATACCAGCAGCAGGGCGGCGAGTGCCGTCAAGACAATGAGAACTAAGAGTGCCATCTGTAAAAAGAAAATCATACAATAAGTAGATGATCGAACGACAAAAACATAAACTGAAATAAGAATGTGTCCGTCTAAACTAAATTCACTAAGTTGTAAGTGCTTCTAATATATACCGATATTTAATCTAATCATCGTTATCGTCCTCGTCCTCATCGTCATCGTCATCGTTCTCATCCTCATTCTCATCGTCGACTTCATCTATATCATCATCCTCATCGTCGACTTCATCTGTATCATCATCCTCATCCTCATCCTCATCCTCTTCTTCTTCTTCTTCTTCTTCTTCTTCTTCTTCTACTTCTTCTTCAGGCTCAATACTTGGGACAAGACGCCTCTTTCTCCCCTGGTTGACAGCTAAGTCTTGTATATCAACCTCTTCCTTCCCTCTATTTTCCTCAGCATGAGGTATATCGACATCTTCCACGTCCATGGTATCCGACTGTTGTCCCATGTATTGGGGCTTCTCGATCTGGTCCTCTTGGTATGCTGGGTCTCCAACGTTGAATGTATTTCTAGATTTAATCTTGCATACTGCCCACCAGTCAAATCGATCTCTACGACGCCTTGGGTAGCTTGTATAGTAGACTTGAACAGCCTGACTTGCTATCGCAAACGTGTCGGACCCTCTATACCTCCTGCGATGATTTATATCGACGAATCCAAATTGTTTATCGATTCTCCAACCGATATTTGGTCTCGTATCGAACCACTCACATTTGAACATCACAATATGCATATCATATGGGGCACTATATTGTAAATCTACAATCTCCCGAAGCACTCCATAATAGTCAAAGTCCGGCTCGTCGTCATAGATGGTGCCTCTTATGCAAACACCAGAATTCTTGGTATCGAAGCCGTCATTGAGAAATTCGGCATTTATAGCATGCTGAGTTGACTTAAACTTGAAGCCATTAACGACATAGCCTGACAAAGTCTTTGCATGCTTCTTCGGTCCCAATGCCAAATAACGAATGCTCTCATTTATGAGTGTTGTTTCAGGCAATAAAACCTGTAAACATGTATTGATAATTTAAATATTTTAGCTGCATATATTTTAATGGTAGCCGCATAACATATTATCTCAATTACTTACGTATTTACGAAACCAGGACGGAAACGTACAATCAACCTCTCTTTGAAGTCCCTCATCTGTAATATATGGTGTCCTCATTTTGACTTCACCTCTAAATACACTATTAGAGAGAATAAAAATAAGTGTAGTCACTTAATTCACCAAATTAGAGATTATAACGAGGCGTAGTCACTTACTTCTCCAAATCTCTCACTTCTTGTATGTCACAATTTAACAAGACATATCGGTGAGCGGTATCATACTCATCGTCGGTCAACCACCGTTTCTTACTAGCCCCAATAGGCTTGCCCCTTAAATTGAATATACCTCCATCCTCAACGTCTTCTTCATTCCTTTGAGGTCTATTTTGATTTGTCTCGACATGAGTATCGAAATAAATGGAGCAGAAATTTGACACCTCCTCGATAAGATATGATTCGCATATCGAAGCCTCTATATGAGCCTTGTTGCCAACTTTCTTCTTTAGATGGTGTAGGTACCTAAAGAGACAAATTATCTTGAGAATTAACAATGAATTGTAAAATGCACTTAAATTTCACTTAAATTATATCGATTTTTATTTACCTTTCAAAGGGGTACATCCATCGATAATGAACAGATGCACCGACACGGGCTTCGTATGCTAGATGAATCGGTAGATGCTCCATGCTGTCGAAAAAGCCCGGTGGAAATATTTTCTCTAACTTGCAGATTGTTAAGACAATCTTCTCCTCAAGTTGTACCATATGTTGCACCGTCAGCTTAGTTGAACAGATATCCCTGAAGAATGTAGACAGCTCGGCCAACGGAACCCATACAGCAGAAGGCAACAACTCTCTCAAAGCAATGGGCAGTAATCTTTCCATAAACACGTGGCAGTCGTGACTCTTCATTCCCGTTAGCTTGCGTTCATTGAGATCAACGCATCTAGACAAATTCGAAACATAGCCGTCGGGAAATCTTAAATTAGATATCCACTTGCAGATTATTAATCTATCTTCCTTGCTCAATGTGTATGGCGCTATAGGCTTACTTAATTGTCCACCAGCACCCCTTTGTATCAAGTTCAGATGAGGACGCTTGCATATCTCGGCTATGTCTTGTCTTGCTTTTGGATTGTCCTTCGTCTTTCCTTTAATATCCATTACGGTATTGAAGACATTATCGAACACGTTCTTTTCGATATGCATGACATCAAGATTATGCCTTATAAGATTATCTTTCCAATAAGGCAAGTCCCAGAAGATACTCCGTTTGGTCCAGTTATGGCTTTGTCCGAACCCCTCGACACGATGGTTCGATGGATCTTCCATTGCGGTGGGCAATTCCTTTACAGCTTCCCAAATATCGTATCCCGAAAATCTGGCAGGAGGTTGAGAAAATTCTTGTTTTCCATATCTGAACGCGTCCTTATTCTTTCTCCAAGGATGGGTCGCGGGCAGAAATTGACGGTGACAGTCAAAGAAAGAAGTTTTTCCTCCATGCCTAAGGCGGAACGCCTTACTATTTCCATGCATATCGAACAAGATATGTTGCCGTGCGTACTCCATCTCGACAGCATACCGTATGCTGGAAAATCATTGATTGTCCACATGAGTGAAGCTCTCATCTGAAAGTTCTGTTTCCTGGAAATATCATAGGTCGTGACGCCGATCTCCCACAGCTGTTTCAGCTCATCCACCAACGGCTGTAAATATATATCGATGTTATTCGTCGGATTTTTAGGACCGGGTATGATAGCTGTCAGAAACATATAAGGAGTCTTCATACACATCCATGGTGGCAGATTGTAAGGGGTAAGAATGACCGGCCAGCATGAGTACTGAGATCCCGACTGTCCGAAAGGGGCGAAGCCATCAGCACATAGCGCCAGGCGTACATTTCTAGGCTCTGCAGCAAAATCTGGATGACACAAATCAAAATGTTTCCACGCCTCTCCATCCGAAGGATGTGACAATTCTCCTTCGTCCTTTATGCGTTCTTCGCTGTGCCACGTCATGTGTTCTGCTGTATTTAGAGACATATACATCCTCTGCAAGCGCTTCGTAATCGACAAGTAATGCATATACTTGTAAGGACGTCGTTTTCTAGTCGACTTTCCTTTTCCCTGTACTGGCTTGTAACGATCCGCATTACAGAAGCTGCAATTTTCTGATACGCAATTCTCTTTGTAGTACAACATGCATCCGTTGCGACAACAATCTATCTTCTCGTACCCCAGTCCCAGTTGTCGGACCATCATCTTTGACTTGTAGAAGTTTTTTGGTAGCTCTTTTGATTCCTTCGGTAACACCTCCTTGATTACTTCTGTGATCCGATTATAGCAAGCTTGTGGCAAGTTAAAATCAGACTTTATGTTCAACAACCGCATCGTCACTGACAGTACGGAATAAGTCTCACAACCAGGATATAGAGAAGTATCTGCGTCCTGAAATATGTCATAGAACTCCTTCGCCTCGGGATTAGGATCCTCCGGATCAAAATTAGGCCCTGCCGCATCATACACCATATCTCGTGCAAGGTTCTGCAGATCTCCATAATCAACAGAGCATCCGTGGTCTTCGATGACATCCGTTGCAGCATTATCATCAAAAGCATAAGTAGCAGCTTCCGCAGCCTATCTTTCCGAATATAGTTCACCTTGCGATGACCACAGGCCGTAATTACGTACGAAACCCTTACGGGTCAAATGATCTCTCACAGTCACCACTTCTTCGTAACGTCTATTGTGACATTTAACACATGGACACTTAATTTTGTTACCGTCCATGTACTGAGCTTTGCTCATTGCATAATTAAGAATACTTCCACGCCTGCCTGAAAATCGTCACTCACACCAATTCTACTCTCGTGTTGCCGTTTGTACATCCATGTACGATCAACAAAATAACGACTCATCCTCAATTTGGATGTGAAAATCTGTATCGTAAGACAAACTAAACATAAGAATAGCCCGATACCGATACTCATAAATTTGGATTAGGGTTAGGATGTTAGATATAAGTGAACTAGGTGATGTAGAGTACAATATAGGGAACTGTGAATGGACTGAAAGTTGCACATGAGAAGGTTCAATGAAGGGCCCATAAATGGGTTCACATGATAAGTTAGTAAGAATCCACATCACTATACATACTCCCCCGTCTCAGGAGTGTGTCTGGCTCCTATTTAGAACAGCACAGGTCACAACATGTCCAGAATAGCAAAACAGAGCTCTACAATGTATATCGGTATCGGACTATTCCTACGAGTATTGGTATCGGCGATATCAATACTCGTGTGAATAGGAGATTGCAATATAAGTCTAAGCTATCTAGCTAACATGTATACTTGCATTTACATTGTATCATAACTTGTATCTAGTTACCTTGCTAATCATGTATATACTCTTAACATATATGTGAAGACACTATACTAACATGTATTTAAATCAAGGTTCAAAGTATCGGTATCGGAATCGGTAGTATCGGCGGTATCGGTAGTATCGGCGATATCGGTAGTATCGGTAGTATCGGCGCGCGATATCGGTAGTATCGGCGGTATCGGTAGTATCGGCGGTATCGGTAGTATCGGCGATATCGGTAGTATTGGTATCGGCGATATCGGTAGTATCGGCGGTATCGGATCGAAGTATCGGATGTTTAGTGCAGGGTACGTGACATTGTGAAAGCAATACAAAGTAGCAGTAAAAGGTAATGTGATGCTCAAGCAGCAACGCACAAACTAAATATGTACAGGACATCTTGATGATGGCAATTTCATGACAAGTGCAGTATAAAATTTGTGTTCCTAGCAATATGGGTGGTGCACAGATGCTAGGATATGCATCTAGGGTGTTTAGAGTGTTAACAAACATGGTATAACCAAAACGACAGACTTCACACCACAGAACAGTGAACACAAAGAATAAATCATAACCCGAGCCTCCCCCTTGGCCAAATAACCCATCAAACCCTCTCCAATTCACATGGCACAGCCCACACATATATAACAGTATATTAGCAACATTATAGACTAATTACAATTGAAAATGGAGTGAGAACCCTGCCCCCATCCCGACGCCCCCCTCCCCCCCGACCCCCCTGCCCCCATTCAACACCCCCCCCGACCCCCCTGCCCTCTCCACCCCCCCCCCCCGAACCCCCTGCCCCCATTCAACACCCCCCCCCGACCCCCGCCCCTCTCCACCCCCCACCCCCCGACCCCCTTGCCCCATTCCCCACCCCCGACCCCCCGACCTCATTCCCTCCCCCCCCCCCCCTGCCCCATTCCCCACACCCCGACCCCCTGACCCCATTCACCACCCCCCCCGCCCTCTCCACCCCCGCGAAGCCGACCCCCCCCACCCCTCCCCCCTCCGGCCCCAAAACACAAAATAGAGAAAATTAGAGAGAGAAGAGAGAGAGAGAGGAGACGGAGAAGAGAGAGAGAGAGATGGAGAGAGGAGAGAGAGGGAGGAGAGCCGCGAGAGCGCGAGAGAGAGAGAG